>KQ061688.1:297120-418053 GCA_001008035.1 Atkinsonella texensis
TTGAACCAAACCCCAAACGCCTGCCCTTTTTTTTTTTTTTTTCGCTTCAAAAGAAATAAAGCTCTTGCCTCTCTACATGACGAGACACTTGTTGCTTGCTGGCAACACTGCTGAAGGCGCAATGGGCAGATTGCCCGGGTGCTGCCATTCCAGATGCTTCTGCAGCTCGGCAACATTGTCGAACTCATCGTCCGGTCGATACAGTGCTTCTTCGTCGTCCTTGTCCTGCGGCTGCTGGGAGCCCTCTTCACAATACGGACATATCAGTCCAGCTTGCCAGTCACCATAGGACAATCTCATGTGGTTGGCAATGACCACGGGCGCGAATATGACGTGCTTCTCCTCAGGCCCCGAGCACGACGTCCCAGTCGCGTGCCAGTGGGGGTCAACGACCTGCCCGGTCGGCCTGTACGGCGGCGTTCGCGCCGTGGGGATGTTCTCGAGGTCGTCCCAGATCAAGTGGCCGTCGCAAAAGTCGCAGATGAAAGCGGCGTCATCCTCGAAGCGATCGAACGAGCCAACCTGCGTGCAGGCCGCGAACTCCTCCAGCTGCCTCTTCTCGATCTCGCCCTCTGTCATGTTGCGAACCGGCCTGGCGGCGATGTTCCGTTGGGCGCGGCGGGCGAGGAAGGCGCCCAGACAGCGCTGGGATGACTCGTGCAGCGAGGCAAAGATGCGCCCTGCGGCTCGGCACTGCGCGCGATGTAGGTCGCGCTGGAGGGAATGAGTCTCGCGCACCCACACGGGGTTGATTGGCCCTCCGGATCGGTTCCAATCCTTGAGCAACTGGATGTGGGCGACAAACTCCCTTTGTAGAAGTCGTAGCTCGGAAATGGTTTCGTCTGGAGCCGCGTTAGTACAGTACAAATCACTTTGCCCATTTCCGAGATGCAGAAGCAGGTCGGTGCCCCCGCTCCCAACGTACATTTCCGGTCATGCTCGTACTGAGCTTGCCCGTTCACCAACGGACATAGGTCCTGGAAGTCCTTCTTTGCTTGGTTCAAGGTGTCCTCGAGCGCGCGGACCTGCTCGTGCTCGTCAGGTCCCCAGTGACGCTTGTCCGCGATGCTGAAGATGCGAAGACCATCGACGATCAGGTTTGCAATTCCAGCCAGCAGGGTCCCGACGGAGTCAAGGCTGCCCATTGCGGGCAATTGCCGTCGAGACGAGGGCTCAGGTTCAGCGTGCCGTGGCCCTTTTTGGGCGTGATTTCTGCTCTATTCAGCCGGCAGGCAGCAGCGGGGTAGGAAGACGACTGTTGATTGCTTGCTGACCAGACGTGAGCTTCGCGAGCTTCGTGAGCTTCGTGACTGACTGAAAGGGCCTCGAAGGCCTCGATGGATAATATCGCTTCGGAGGGGATCGATTGAGACGGAGCAGAATTGGAACTGAGATAGCACGGCCGCTGGCCTGGCCTTAGGAGAGCACCTCTGGGGCGCTCATGGAGAAGGGTGGCAGTTGGGGAACGGCCGCTGGTGGAAAGTTCAAAGTTCGGATTACGTAGCCTGGCCTAACCCGCCAAGAAAGCAATCACCGTCCGACAGATATGGGGTTTGCGGCTCGTTAGCTGGTTTGAACCGATGGAGCGAGCCCCGGGTAGAGCCGCGGGGAATGGGAATGGTGAATGGTGAATGATGGAGCAAGGCCGAGCTAGGTGAGATGGGGCGAGGCGAGGCGATGATGGTTCATGGTTCTCGTTCGTATGCGGCCCAAGCGTCATCACCTTGGGTGGATGAGGGAAGTCGAGCTGGTGATGGACAGGCAAGGAAGGGAGAGTTTGTTGTTGTTGAGGTGTTGAGGGTGCAATTGTGCACGGGATCTGCTCCATTCGCAGTCCATTTCCAGACGAAACGAGAATGTGAGCTCGAGCCGCGCTCCCCCTTTCCACCTTGAACTTGGGAATATAGTTGCACGCATTGCCCATAAATTGCACATGTTTTACAGAGTGCAACAAACTAACGACCTAAACTAACTGCACCAACCATATCCAGGATCCCAAGATGATCAGTCGCAACTTCATCGAGCTCTTCTCGCTCAATGGAGCGCATCCTTCATCAGACCCATCTGTGCTAGTTGAAACGCCCGCCTTGTTCCGCTAGTTGCTGCATGTTGGCCTCATTTCCGTCAAGGAGCGTTGTGGACGAGGGTCCAACAAATAAGGAACACTCTAGGGACGGAGTAGGCAGTGTGGGTAGAAAATTACATGTGAACTACCTAGGTAGGTACCTAGGTACAGAAATTAGCAAGTACCTACCTAGGTAGGTAGATGGGCACTTCTTTCCTTTTTGGGTTTAGCGCATTTGATGTTTTGCTACTGCGTGCGATGAAGTGATTCCACCTCTCACCTGTTGCAGCTCGGCCTCGCGGATCGACAGGCCGGATATACCATGACATGGCATCAATTCATCTAGCCCAACAGATTGCCATGGGCTCTCAGGGCTCCGTCCAGGTCCTGCTTGAACAGACCTCGTTTGAACCGGACGTCATCCAGCAGGCACAAGCAAGACACAAGCAAGACACAGCCTGTCTGCATCGAAGGCTGACGAACTCTTCGCCCACGGGCTAAATAAAGGATGGCATGTCCACCGTCATGCAGGAATGCCTGCTACTCCTAGCAAGACGACTCGCTCGTTTTCTCCCTCGCAAATGCGGTGGTGCCTCGCCCCAGATGTGTCTCGCCGAGGGAAATATGGTACAGACTGCCGCTGCTCTTCCACAGACACTGGCCCCAACTGCCGACCGAGATGGTTAAACTTTAATAGAGCCATCTCGTCATCATACTCGCCGCAGGGAAATCGCACGGACGTCGTCGTCACTGCAACATCACTTGCGCTGTCCCAAACACACACTTCCGTCTACGAGGAAGCGTCCCACGTAACCATGTTTTTATGCTCTACGTTTTGTATGCTACGACACCAAGCTTAGCATGTTAGATTCATTCAGTGTAGCTCAAACATATTCGATTTTAGTCAACCTCAGCTAGCTTAGTTATGAACCAATTTCTTGCGTTTCCCGCCATGCGGCAAATCATACACATGGACGGTCAATGATCTATGGTGTCTCGATTAACGGTACAAAAATTTCACAAATGCACATGGCAACTTTGTTCAAAAACGTAGAGTGATTCTGCGAATATAGAAAAATTTTTACATCGTCAAAGCAAAAAAATAAAACTCGACAGGGAAAATAGGCCATGGCCGCGCAAAATGCGTCTCAATGCTATTAACCCCCTTCCCCAGCATATGGCAAACCGCCCCCTTAGTTGCTGCTGCGCACGTTGTCGAAATGGCTTTCAGGGTAGTGAAGGTTGTTCTTCGACGTGTCGAGTGCGGGCTTGCCACCATAGGCATTGAAAGTGACGCTGATGAGGCTCTTGTCGTCGTCGCGGTCCTGGGAGATCTCCCACCAGGCAGTTCCGGCCAGCTTGCGCTGCTGGGCGTATCCGACCTTCTGCTCTGCCACCTTGGTGGTGTCGTAGGAAAGCAGGTACTTCTTCTCGGCGTCAAAGCTGTAGCTGCCACCGACAGCCAGGTCATTGACGACGACGGCGTTGTAGCCTGGAACGGGCAAGTCCCTGTAGTACCAGGTACCGTTCTGGCCATAAGTGCCAATGTTGCCCTCGTTGATGAATGGCTTCCCGATGCCGCAGGTGCCGTTGAAGGCCCTGGCGTAGAGAGGGTTCTGGAGAACAATCATGCTGGGAGGGACCTTGCCCTTTGTGGTGTAGTATTGGATGGCCTCGTCAACGCTGAACTCGGTGGCCTTGGGGTTCTTGACGTCCTTGTAGAGGTTGGACTGGTAGCCGCTGTTGTTGGCGGAGGTGCCGGTCATGAAGTCGACTCCCATCAAGGTATAGTAGTCGAGGTAGGGGGTAAGTTTCTGGAAGGGAAGGACCGTGTAGTGATCGGGGCCGGCCGGAGCAGCCATGGATATCACGAAGGGAGTATCGACATTGGTCCTCTTCTGGAGCTTGGTATACTCCTCTCGCAATTCCTTGACCACTTCGGCGAAATGGTTGGCCTCCTTCTTGGTGATGTACTCGGGATCAAAATCAAAGCCATCAAAGCCGTATTGAGCAGTTAGGTTGACGACCGACCGCACGAAATTCTTGCGGCGTTCCTCCTTCTCCAACATGGGATGCCAGTTCTCGCGGTATGACCAACCACCAGCGGATAAACAGACCTTCAGCTCTCGGTACTGCTTCTTCAGCTTGAAGAGCCGCCCCAGGCTGCCGTAGAGGTTCTTGCCAGGGGCCTTGAGGTTGTCGCCAGGGTATGCGCGCTGGGCATCGGCAAACTCGTCGGTCAGGAAGCTGTTCCCTTGGATTCAGTACAATGACATACGCTAGGGGGATACATTTGACGGTTGACCTATGACGTACGCTTCACCAGTAAGGTTGTTAATATTGGCGAAAGCATAGTTAATGGTGGTGAGCTTCTTGATCGGGATGTCGTCAACTGTGTAGTTGCGCTTGTAGACGTCCTATGGTTTCCATGAGCCAACACATCACCAAAGATGAGAATGGTAGTTGCCAATGTGTACTCACCCAGTTGCCCATGTAACCAATGTGTAAGATACCGGTCCTTTGCTTCTTCTGAAACTTGGGTGCAGCCGTCACCGCGTCGTTGACCGCATCTTGCACAGCGTCCGTAGCGGCCAAAGCGTTCTTGGGTGCATCCGCTGCCTTGAACCCATCTGCTGCCTGGGGCTGATCTGCTGCCTTGAGCCCATCAACTGGCGCATCAGCTTGCCTTTTGGGCATCTCAGCCAGCCTGAGGGCTGAAGCGCCGGCGGCAAGCCAGGCGAGAGAGGAGAGGAGATGCATTCTGTTGAGAATGCGTGTAGCAAAAAAAAAAAAAAAAAAAACCAGGAACGATGAACCAATGTACTGTATCGATTGTACAAGAAGGAAAATGAACGACTGTACAGACTATGTTTGTGTGCCTAATATTCAGCAACGAAGAAAGGCTTCCTCAACCCTCTATATATACACAACGGCTCTCAGCCAAAGCCCTCTCCCACGATGTTCTGCCCATGCCCGGCACCACACGGCAAATCTCCACGGACTGGCTGATCTTCTGGTTAACCCCCCTCTCCCCCTTTCCCATACCCCCCTATCCCCCGGACTCTATCCGTTAGCACGAAAGGCCAGCTCCAGCCACTCTACCGGGATGGCCACACGTACACACACCTGTTGTGAGCGTTGTGGGCGTCGGCCCGGATGGCCCCTTGCAGCCCAACGGTCCCGTCGTTCTTTCTGCCCCTTCCCCGGCCGGGTTGCCGACGCAGGCGATGACTTGGCGTGCGGTTGGATCTCGACAAACCGAGCTTGACTGGCCCCGCGAGTCAAGTGCCGGCATTGGGCGGACCTCACCGGATCCTGTATAATGTGTGTATGTACGTATATACCCCCTGGTCCCGGTCCCGCATAAGAGGAGGCCATGAAGCAGAATTAAAGCTTGACCAGAACCGGGTGCTGTTTGAGGTGAAAGCCGCCCCCTTGCCTCCCCCTTGCCTCCCCCTTGCCACACATCTGGGTGAAATGAGCTTTTTCCGACACCATCAGCAGCTAAGAACCTTATTGACTGTGTGTTCCCCAGCAGCAAGCTGCGGTTCGAGACCATGCCAGGTCGCGCTGCCTGCTCGTTCTTTTTTTTTTTTCTTTGCGCCTGTCACATTGCAGGACCGCTGGACGTAACGATTCGACGGGACTGGGGTTGTAATTGCACCTTTTGAGTCTTTAAATTGCTTCGGGACGCCCGGAACGCCGCGGACCTGCTGTCTGTTTTCCCCTTTCGTTCAACAAAACCCTCTCTGTGAGCAGGAAAATTCCAGGCCGTGACCCCGAGGCAGCATATGAACATCTGCGAGTTATTCAGCGTTGGCTAGTCTCTGGGATAAGGGTTGAGCGCATCTGCTAACTTGTGCCAGGCAGGGACAGGGCGAACAGCAAATTTTCCAGTCGTTCGAGCAACATCCATTCATCTCGTGTCCGGAATTGCCGCCGAAACTTCTAATATCCTCAACCACTGAGAAGGCTATTATTGCACTCCCTATGTACTATGTACGCAGAGGCCTTCGCATCATGATCCACAAGGCTTGTTTGACTGATTGGTGTACCTGACATGAGAGTGGGGCTATGTACTGTCGAGGTTGTATGAGCGTATGAGCGCCTTGAGTACCTCGGTGGATGGATACGCGCTATGAGCTTCCATGTGATTGGCTATCATCCTGGTTGGAAATCACTTCTGCCGTCTGGTGTTAAAAAAAAAAAAAAAAATACGAATTCAAAGTTGATTCTATGCATTCCTACAAGGGAATCTAGCTGTAACCGTTTCAAGCGTGCTGTTCTATATGACTGCAATGCCTCTCCTCGTCGGAGTACTCGTGCCGATATGTTGGGCTAGAATGAATGGCTAGAACCCCTTACATACAACATACAGACAAAGTCATCTCCCCCCTGCCCCTCGCTGCCGACCTGGTGTCTCTCTTGCTCACATGCTGTACAGATATCAAACGTGCCCTTGCTTACGAATCGCATTGCCCGCCCCCGGTCGAAGCCAAATATCCGTGGCCATCTTGTTGGGCAGTGGGAGTGCAGTGGTTCACCGCCAAGGAAAAGCAATGATCCTTCCAGAGCGGGAAATGGAACAAGACAAAAGGGTGTTGCTTTGATTATCAACCAGAGCACAGCGGCTTGACCTAACTCGTCCACTGCAGGAGATGATGCCAAAATAGCCATGCGACATGCCTATATTAGGTGCTCATAAGACGACGACACCTAGCTTGTCTAGGGAGTATTCTTGTAAACGTTGCACTATAAGTGTTTTGATTATCTCACGTAGAAGGAGCTCGTACTCCGCATACGGAGTAGCATCTTCTGAAAGAAGTCTGATGTTAGTAATCCTTGTCTTACAGTCCTGTGACCTTTGCTGTCGTCTCATAGCAATTAATAAGGGATTGGAAAATCTGCAACAGTCCTTGACCACATTGTTCGGTTTGTCCTTTTGGCGCCCAAGCGGTCGGTGCCAATTGTGAGTATCGGCAGGATGTCCTCAGTTAGAATGACGATGCCAAGGTACTTGATATTACTGCCATTTGATTGGAGGCTAGAAGTACCGCATTAATCAAGGTACCCATGGCCGCTAAGCAACGTAGGAATTCCCTGTAATATGCCTAGAATTCCATTATGCAGCTCCCGACCCGACCTACCCTAGATACCCAAGGCACCACCTACCTGCCAGGTACGTAGCCGACCTCACCTGACTAGATGTGGCTCTCTGTGGCGTTGTGCTGTAGAACATGCAGGAAGCTAGGCGGACAAATCGAACATGTAGTCGAAAGCCGCTCTTATGATCCGTCACAAGTCGTGTACAATATAGATCTTGGCGTGAAGTCACATGGATAATAGAGTTGTGGCTTGGAAGCGAATCTCCAATTGGAACAGGAAATGGGCCATTCTATTTAAAAGTGGGCGGTCCTTGTTCTGGACCAATGGAGGGAAGGGGGACATTGCGTCAGTGGCGTCGGTCGCGTCTTGATTGCCACGCGTAGTTGTAAGGTAGGTCTTTGTGCCGGGCTCTGTGTATTTCCTTGTGCCCAAGTGCTTTTCGGTACTTGCAACTATTAAAAAAGCCATCTCACTGCAAGACAAGAAAGTAGGTACCTAATCTTGAAGAGTTTGTTGTACCCGGCTCGTGCGGGCCATCTTGAGTGTCCTGTTCAAGCTTGGCATCCGTCAGGGTCCTAGTGGGGTTGTGCGAGCGTGCGACGTGCGACGTGTATGATTGGCCCGATATCCCGGTCCCTTGGGCGAGATCCATGTACCTGTAGTCTTGCCGCCACCAATGAGTGAGCGAGCGGGTGATTGGGTGGGCCCCCCGTTAGAATCGACGCTTAACGCGATACCCGAAATTACCACCACACACCAGAGAACCTGGTCGTGAACATGGCCCCCATTGACCAAGCCCTCTGCGGCACAAGGTAGGTTGGCAGAAACGGATGGATCGTCCGGATGGATCATCAGGGGGGTTGTTTGAGCAATTCGGCGAGCCCGAGCTCATCTGCTATTACCTGCAAGCAGCTGTGGATGCATGACGTTGAATGTTGAAGGTTGGTCTTTGATATAACGAATATAGATCACTTACGCAGCGTGCTCCGTATTATGCCTGCCGTTCTGCCCTGGCCAGTCATCCGCTACAAACGCTTGGTGCATAGAACCAGGGTGATGGATGATAGGTTCAACCGCACGTCAAGGCTAATACACTGTCCTGCTTGATGCAGGGGCGAGTTGCTTTGAAACGGACAATTAAAGTGTACTTTCGCGGAATAGCAGCGTAGTGATGACTCTCAGAACATGCAGTCAATCGTCGATACTCTCTATGAGAGTTGATTCCACATTCCATACTCCAAGGGGCCTCCCTCTATCATCCCATGATCTAGTTGTCACCGGGGGCCTCGCTCATCTGGGCCCTCATGAGAGCAAGCAGCACTGAAGGGCGCTAATCACATGGGCAGGGCCGTTTTTAATTAACCCTGACCAACTGAACATACAAACACGTACATACATGCAGCAGGAGCTAGGCCCGGGTAGAAAAGAAGCAAGCATCTCTACGGTGTAGTCATGACTATAACGGCGGTTGCGCCCCCCTGATCGATAAAAGTTCCTACTTTGCTCGCAGCCCCCAATTCTGCGTAGTCATCAACTTGCTCTTTACCGCTCAGTTTCCCCTTTAACAGGCCATATATGGATGAGGGCCATACAGCATGGCTGTGCAGTATACTTTACCGGGGCAATTCCATCCCAGTACTTTAAATGAAAGGAAAGCCAACCCAAGCTCTTATTAAGTTACAGCCAACGGCACAGTCAGGGTGTATGTATTACACATGGTTACCAACTTTAATAAAGTATCTTCCCGAATAGATTTGGTGGTTACGCTCGTGTTACATGTTTCCTTGCCTCTTGCACTATAGCGTCAACCCCATAACCCCACCGGCATTTTTCCTGCATGGTCCTCCGAATGCATTCCCTCCTGACCATCTTCTCGAACGATCGAAGGAACCACGTAATCTTTCTATCGAGCTCCAGCGCTTTCTCTGCCATTCTGTGGAACACCCTTCTGTATCTGGCGGCCACGTGCAAAAGACACAAAGGCCGTCCATCCCTGAGCAAATCACTCAGTCTTTTGCCCACTCAGCAAGTGCATGTGACATGACCACGTCGATATCCTTCCATGTCGGCAGACTACAAGGCGGTATGCACAACCAATAAGGTCGCGCCATTCCTCAGCACTCGTCGTATTTGACGCATTTGTCTCCTCCCGCTCTAATCTATCTCGTACGTGCTACTTCCATGGGTTGTCAACCAATCAAGCCATCGCAGTAGTAGGCACATTCTGTTCGATAACTGTCATACTGAGTGCATGTCGTGGCAGTGTTCCGATCTACGAGGGTACGTCACCCTTCTCTCAAACCCACCGCGTCGAAGCGGGCTTTCTTCAGCATCATGGGTTCGGGGCTGCCGGAGGTGTGTAGCCTTACGGCCATCAAACACATCATGCCAAGCAACACGTTTCGATTGTGGAACAATGGTCGAACATCAATCATGTCCTGAGTCGGGGCGCCTGACATGGTTGCTGTGCCCAGCGAGGCGATGCACTCAGGGTTGTACCGGCTGACATGCCGAATGCGTCACATACATATGCCGTGCTACCAACCGGCAGTACGCCGGTGGTATATTTGGAAACATTGTCCTGGGACGATATAGGTCTGTAGACAGTGACGCGGCTTTCAGAAATCCCGGTGACGTGACTGGCGACTACACGCAGATGTCATCCCAAGTCAAAGGGTAGATTTGAGGCCCATGCGTGAATTATACTTTGAGCACATCGAAAGGACCTGCCCATTCGTACTTCAGCCTGCTTCAACCCCGTCCGAGGTCAATGCCAAAGTCCAACGTCTCGATACGAGACCCATAAACAGGCTGCAGCACCTTTCCCTCTCAATACTCTGACATATATTTAAATGTTGTTCCATCCGAAGTGACTGTCATGAGGGAGAGAAACATCCTGGCTGTGGGTATCCCGCAACTGTGTTGTTCTTTGACTTTCCAAACGGGCAACGATCTCTCCGACACGTTAGCTTGTTTGACCTCACCGTGCCTTCCCGACATATCGCTGCTTCGCTGGTGACTATCTTTATCGCTTGCAACATCTCCGATCGGGAATGCCATATCCGGTAGATGGACGACGTGGCTGGATAATTGCATCAGTCATGTTGCATAAGATTGTGTGTACATGTCCAGCTTTGTACATTTTGTTGTCGCTTCTGTGTCCTACATTGCTATAAATCATAGCTCGCATATCCTGTTCAAATCTGCATCGACCTAGACCTTATCTCGGCTTGATACAGACAAATCCCGAAATGGCCCAAGTCAAAGGACTTAGGAGCATGCCGCTCGGGGCAACGCTATAGCTATTGACTCGTCGAACCTTGTGGGAAATCGACCGTTTGACCCGATCGAGCTGGCGCAAAGAGCTAACATCATGGGATACATGAGCATAGGACCATATCAACTCTCACGTTTGTTCTAGTTGCAATCACATCTGAGGCATCCTTGCGATTCTGAAGACTTTCCCAAGAAATATATTCTGTCCCGACTGCTGACCATGATTAGTATGACGGCACACGTCAACGCTAGGCTGTCGTTATGATCGTGGACAGTGCTCAATTGTCAAAGATCCATCTTCTGGTAGCAGAAATTGCTAATATGGAACAGGTTACATGATGGGGGCCTGCGACGACTGAAATGGTCTTAATCTCAACTTGCTGAAAAGAACAAACTGCTCAAATATTTCATGAGTATGGCTTAGGAGAACGCACAGATGCTTACACCACTCCGAGTTCACATGCATTGAAAACATGGCTGCTGCTGAGGTGCCGTGCTGGAGGCTGATGGATTCCATCCTACGCCAGCCGCTGACGATCCTGCTTCAGAGACTGTCAACTTTCTAGAGCGGTAAATAAGCAACGTTTAACGTCGGTAATTTTATCTTCCGACAGTACACCGGATTTACTTTGGCCCATGCACCTATGGTTACAAGAAGCTGAGCGACCTCGACCATAATCTGTGCCCTTAAAGTATTTCCACGAAGCTCTGAAGTCGGCGAACATTTGCCTGAATTTATCGACCGCTTCACGCACTGTCTCTTTTTTGATCAATTGGTTGATATGCTATGTGCTTAAGCTTAGACGAAAGTCGCTAATGTTAGTGTAGAAAGGTGTTAGCTAGGATCATCTTATGATATTAACTGGTGAACTGGATTTAAGTTTACCTTCCGGTCGAGCGATTTCCTAGCCTTGAGACAATAGAATAAGCATACGGCTGATGAAAAAAAAAAAAAAAAAAAAAAAAAAAAAAAAAAAATCTTGTGTTATTTTGGCAGTGAATGTTCTAGCCGTGCTCCGCAGCTGACTAGGTCTCGTAACAGATGTGAAAGTGCACTTCGGACATGCAAAATAGTTATTCTGTTGGCGCATGGAAGCACAAGAGCCTAGGCTCGAGGTCCTGCAAAGTCCCATCATCTCATGGCTAAAAGCTACCTTGCACCTGGGTGTCTTGAAAAAGACTCTAGCACGTTCCAAGATATCATCTGAGATGAGATACTGATGTAGAAGTTGATGGATATTCGTGTAGGGTGAGGTGACTGGATCGAGGCTGATGATGGCCGATACATGTGAACTTGCAGACCCAATTAGATGGAAATGCAATCGAAGCGCAGGTTGAAGCAGAAGAGCAGGTGTGTGTCCTATCTGGTGGATGTGCCGTTCCTGGAGACTGTTCGGTGCCCTTGCTCTCATGAGCACTGTCGTCTCTGCAAAGGAACCAAGACACAGGCAGGCGAAGTGCTTTGGTCGACGCGGACGCGACAACTTGGTCCGGAACCTTAGTGTCGGGTTCACGAGAAGCGCCGTCGTGGCAGGCATCGTGCGAGAAATCCTTCGAAAGCATTTCGCTCACAAACGCCGAGGCTGTTGAGTCCTACCCTAGGCAAGATGCAGGTTCAATGATTGCGTCAATCAAACCTAAGTCAGGCAATCTCAACAATTGTAAGAATATCCGTAGTGTCCTGCAACCAATCAGCTCATATTTTATAATCAAAAATTAGGCTGCGGTATCTATTCCAAAGATTCGTTCTTTCTTTTTTTCTTCAATCATGGCTTTGAGAATTACTTAAGTGGGCTTGCATCCACCGCTTATAAAGCTGCTCCGACTCGCAAGGTTTATTCAGAAACAACAATCGATTGATAATCATATGAGTATGCACCTCTCCCGGAATGCCAGCAACAACATATGATTGGTGGGCGGGTTTAAGGATCCCGGCGAGTCTCACGCTATCATCTCTCAGCAACTCCTCCTCCCCGTATATGATAAGAATGTCGTCAATTGGCAAGTCGGTCCACCATTCATGGGGTGCAGTCAGAGGATCATTCCATGGATCTGACGGCGCGCCACCGAGAAAGTTGCGAGCCCAGTACCCGAGCGCTTCGGCATCCAGAATATCCTCCCTTTCTGTCGCTCGCATGGATGAGGCAGGCACGTGTAAACCCAGCCAAGGTGATAGAACGACAGCACCGGCAAAGCGACCTTGGAAGTCCAGGGAGGTGACTTGGGGGTTGGGATGTTTGAAGTGGAGGGCGAGACCAAGCAGGAGATGTGCCCCTGCAGAGTCACCAAGTAGTACGATGGACGATGGAGATATGTTTTCAGTATGGATGAGGTGATGCAGCAGAGTAGAAGCCTGCTGTAGCTGGCGTGGATATTGGTTTGCATCTTCTGAAACCAGGCCTGTGACAGTCTGTCAGCCGCCGTAGATGAACTACTTTTCACTGTCCTTTCCTAAGACACTCAAGCTTCATTGACGGGATTGGCAGACTCACTATATTGTAAAATGTGCACAACAACGTCCCCCCGCGGAAGACTATCAAAGGCAAACGCAAAGTCGAGGTGCGTGCTCATACAAGGGCCCATATAGCTGCCGCCGTGAAAGTAGACTATATGGCTAGCGGCCTGGTTTGGTCCCAGTCGGTGGGCAACTGTTCCGTTGTTCAACTCAGTCACGAGGTGCGGGATAGCATGTCTGCGTGCGAATCGCTCGCACGACTTGGCGGTTGAAAAGAGAAGATTCTGGACCCTGACAGGATTCAATTGACCCTGGTAGGCGCGCATTCCATGAAAGGTGATATACTCGTGGAATGAGATGCCATTGCGTCTGTACCGTGGCAAGATGCCCTTGACTGCCTTGCCCGCAAGAACGAATGCTTTGAGTAGAGTATGTGAGCCATACCGAAAAGGCCAATATGCGGGCCAGTGAAAGGTACTCACTGATCCAAATGGCTTGCGCGAGAGTAGACAGCCAGCCCAAAATGCTGAGATCCTCGGCGCGCTCTCTATGGCTTTGTTCGTTGCTTGGGATTGGGTGGCTGTCGTCCGAAACTTTGTCTGGCATTGCGCCGCTGGGGGTTGAGTATAAAGATGCTGGAGGACAGGGTGTGATTTTTGTGAATTTCAGGTCTGGAAATCGGCCTGCCAGATCAAATTGACGAATGAGTTGTACGAGTCATCTTGAAGTTTTCCGTCTTAAGGGACTTGGACTTAGGTAGCCCCACCTGCTGGTCTTGGTTGCACCTGCCTTCCCTGAGTAAATCGACTTCATCACTTATCATTTCTCCAAATCCCACCAGACGAAGAGCAGATAGCGCAAGCTCTCTTTACCATTGCTTCGTTCTTTCGTAACGATCAATCATCAACGCGATGGAAGGCTCATGCGACCTGAACTAGCGCCCTCTCAGCATAGGCCATCAGCTGTTGTGGAAGGAGCATTGTAATATCGTGACGTCATGGATGTATTAGCGTACTAGTCTAGAGCTATGCTCCATAAGCAGAGTTTTTATCACTTAGCTTCTTCATTTTCTCTTGTAGCGCATACAATAATTCACTCCTTTATTAATAGGTTATAAGCCTAGGGCTCTATTATTATTATTAGATTACCATACTACTTACTATTGCTCTAAAAACTATTGCATCTTAATTCTATTAACTTTAAGATCTCCTTACACCTAAAATTTTGAATTAACCTCAGCTCTACCCCGGTCACCTCCGATATGCGGATTCTTGAAGAGCTTCTGGGCATGCCGTCAAGTCAACTTGACCTCGACTGTGGCTTGCTGGCCTTGAAGTCTGCAGGATGAATTTGTCTACTTTTACTCGTACGTATTGAGAATTAAGATGGTGAATATCGTAGTCAGCGTCTTTCGCCTGTCTATTTGCCAACATCAGAGTGCCATCTGTTTTCGTTGCTGAACCATCCACGACGGAGCGGTCAAACAATCCGCCTTCTCCTCAAGTTACTTGACAATCTACGAGAAACGTCTAGAACGGAATTCTGTCAGCCGATCTATGGCTGAAACAACTTTCCTGTCAAAGTCGCCACCCGGCTTCAGGCTCGCGCTGCTATATCAACATCAGTAATGCTGTGGTAACGTCGGTTAGTCGCGTCTGTGCCACGCTGAATCACCTCGAATGGAATTTGGAAGGCTAAGCACCGTCTTGTAGCCTGTAGGATCAGTACGCGAAATTCATCTGGGAAACTTGAAGCAACTTTGGATAATGCCACTCCTTTTCGTTGAAGAAAAGGGCACTGGATAAACAGCAATGGATGGGGAATAATGTTAGCCGGTGTTAGAGAGCTGCTCTGACGAGCGACATGCATCATGAACCAGCCGTCTCACGTCAGGTCGGCGGTTCAACAACCCCAAAGGCATTACGCATTCCAGGACTGAGGTTGCATGAGGTGCATGCATCAATATTCGGCTGTGTCTGCGGGGATTTGCATCATGAGGCAAGGCATCGGGTGAATGGCGCGGCGTATCAACACGTATGCAGTTTACGTCAACCCGAAGGCATCTATTGACACCATACGCCTCTCATCAATAGGGAGCCGCAGAGGAGAAACCGTTTCTCAGCTTCAGCCGCAGGATCCATTATGTAACATCAGGCAGATGGATGCATACTGTACGATTGATATGCAGGCTTACACGATCGTCTCTGGCTTCGGCTTCCGATGTTGCTGCAGCGAGCAAGGCCGACAAGTTCCACCAGGTTGCCCAGTTGGGGTGTTCCTTACCCATCGAATCCTGTTACAGGGAACCGTCGGCTGATGGTTGGTGTGCCGGGTGGCAGTGAACAAGGGTTGTAAATAGTATCGTGGTGGGACTGACGATATTGTGACCCAAGTAAGTGAGTCCAGTATAAGAGCCTCAAACAGGAGGCTGGGGAAAGCACATTATATCATCTCGGGCCCGCTATTCCCATGTAACTAAATCTCCGGTCGCAAGGAACAACCTGGGCGGTAATCACCGAGCCGAACAAGCACAGATGGTGAACTGCATGGGCATCAAGTGTATATTGGCGTCCAGTAATGAAGATTCCTGCCATCCGTCTGCGCTGGTTGCGAGCACTTTCATGGCCCCTGTCCCTCGTCGGACAGAGTTCTGGCAGGCTAGGCAGGTGTCGTCAACTTGTCCAAGCAGACGGACAATGACATGGCCTTGCATGAAGCGGACCAGCGCGAGCGGTAGAAGCCCGCGTAGTTCCAGTCTAATAGAGGATAGAGTTGACAGGACGAGAGATGAGAGAGATACGACCTCAGTACAATGCATACCTCCCCCCTGCCCCTCTTTGGTCGCCAGCATCGTGGGAGCCTCTCCATCATCATCTTGCTCCTCTGCTTGCTTCGTTCGGCTGTAGCTAGTCAGAGAGATTGAGGACACTTCGCTTTTCATCTTGGTGTCATCGCTATGCATGTACCATGCCAGAGCATGCACAGCTGACAGATGACTCCCGCTCTATGGAGATCTTTGCGCAGTGCAACAAAAGAGAACGAAGCAAAGATTGAGGGAGGTAATAGACATGAATCGAAGAACGGAGAGTTTTTTATGATCTCTTTGCACGTTAGACTAGAACTTCCGTACCGACCCACTTTGGCGCATGTTTCACTGTGTACTGTGTACTGTGTACCCGGTACATGTATATATGTACCGTCTACTGCGTAATCTTTTCAGCGCTGACTTGCAGGGGGTTAAACGGGGATCTAATCTTAATTTTAAGCCCTGATATAAGGTTAAAACACCGTAGAAACTATTTTTGTAAAATATTGACTAAAACAGTATATACTTCCTTGTCTTAACATAGCATGTACTTTCAATTATTCCAGCACTTGTACACTTGTACATAACAGCAGCTCAGCTGGACTGCAGGGCTAAAATCCCCACTTTTTGAATTCCTGCCTGGCCACTTAGAACCCGACAACTACCTACGCATGTACATACTCTATTGATACCTAGCTGTTGGTCATGGCAACTCCCGTAGATGATGTCAACGAAGCACAAGTTAGCAAGTACGCATCTTGATTGGACACAGCAGATGAATGACAGTCCTCACAGTGGGCGACAGCAGCCTCATTGCCCGCGGTAACTGATCCCACCTGCATTCCACTCACCGATCGAAACAGGTCTTTTTGTAGTCATCGGGAGTGCTAAGACAACGCGTGTCGGTGTGCCAAGGCAAGGCTATTAAAAGCAGGAATAGAACCCAGCATGTCTCGGCCAGTCCTGTTACACAGGCTTTTACGTTCCGTCTAAAAAAAAGAAAGGAAAAGTCCCACACGCCCCATTGACGGCAATGGCCACAACGCCTCCATGAAGCCCAATCTTAATCAAAATTACATATCTAGCTATGAAGTTGGAGACTCTAAAGCCTTCAGCCACGGCATTGAGCAATCTACCGTTGATAGTCCTGACCTTGAAGAAAGTCGAAGAGGTCTTTGTTTCTGTATAGAAAGGCCCTGTTATTCGAGGATATCGAAGGCTCCCCAGCTTAGCCGCCTTTGGAGTATCACGATGTAATACCCATTTTGAACCCACCAAATCTCTAAAAGGCTTAAAGTGTTGGAAATCGAACTCTATCTCCTTGCTGCCAAGCTGGTTCTACCGGTCCTGACAAGGATTACAGCCAATCAAGCAAGCTATTAGAGGAACTTCTTCTATAGTAATTTACACTCTAAAAAAGCACTTGCAAGGCTAAGATGCTCAATAATGTATAGGAATCGAGCATCAGGTACCGGGTTGGAGCCAGCTCGGTAAGATCGATGTCTCGGCGACAAGCCGGCCGTGCAAAGAGAGAACAAAAACAAAATAGAAAAGAAACGAAGTGAAAAAGAAAATAAGGAAAAAAAAGTCAAGGCCCAGATGTGAGTCGGCGAGACAAATTCACCATGGCCTTCAGCGACTGATTCATCATGTCACGGTCTAGACCACAACATCACACCAAGATTCTGATTTCTTTCCTGCAGAAGCTTCAGTCTTAGACAGCAAGATCCGTACCCAGGAATCGAGGGGTCCATCCGAGTCATGCGTGGTGGCCGCGACATCGAGGCGACTGAGACCGATGCTTCTATTATAGTCCTGCCAAGGCCCAGGCCCAGGAAAAAGAAGCAAAGGCAAGCGAGCTGAGAAGCCTTCCCGGTCTTGCCACAGCCCGAAGCTGAAATGAGGCTGTGGAGCTTCACCGGCCGTGCGCGATGTCTCGATCTCTGGAACTTGATTAGCGACTTCAGCAGGTCGTTCATTTGTGCTGGTGAGAACTCGATGATGCCAAGGCTATGAAGGGACATAGCATCGCCAAGTTTAGTCCGCCAAGAATCCCCAGTGCGAAGGGATACACAAAGTGCGAAAGGAATGAACAATCATTTCATTTCATTTCATTTTTTCTTCTGTATCAAGTGCTACGGGGTATAGAGTCGCGGAAGCTCAAGACGTAGAGACCGTAACTTGTGTATAAAAACCATCTTCATCCCTCTTGATGTCCTCTATTCCCCTTCTCATCATCACCATCACCATCAACTCATTCACTCGCCTTTCCACACACTCAGCGTAATCTCCCACTCTATCCGAATCGCGAACATGAAGTTCGCTACTGCCCTCATTGCTCTTGCCACTGCCGCCATGGCCAGCCCTACCGGTCTTGACTCTCGCGGCAACGGTCACATTGGGCATCACAAAGGTGGAAATGGTCGCTACCACGGCGGCGAACGTTATTGTGACAACTGGGTGCCCGTTGACAAGAACCTCGTTGCTCTCGACGTCGATATTGCCGTCTGCGTCAACCTCGGTCTCGATGTCCTCGGCCTCATCTCCGTCGACCTCTCTGCTCACCTCGATCTTAACATTGACATTGCTCTGCTCCACCAGCGATATCCTACCCTCGCTCACCTTTACTGCGACCCCAACCACTCCTGCAAGAAGGTACGAATCTCATTCATGTCTGGGCTCAACGCTGCTTCACACGGTACTAATTCCAGTGCAGGGCAAGAAGATTCCCGTGGACCAATGCTGGGAACACGAGTTTGACGAGGAGAAGTTCCACGAGTACTACTAAGCGCCTTCGAGGCCGCTCCGTCGACTCAACATTGCTTCCCGAACCGCCTCGCGTCTCTGGGAATCTCCCACTCGACATGATCTGCATGTGAGCCGGCGCAGCGGTGTGATAGACAGCTACTCGACATAGAGCCATCTGCGGGATGGGTTCCGTGCCCTGTGAGGAGGAGGAGGAGTTAGGTGTTGGTATGGTTCTCTGTACACGTGGAAATCAAGATAGCATTGCTGAGGTGCTTGCATCCGTCTCTGGACGAGAGGTTCGCTATCACAGCTAAGAATCTCAATCTGATCTTTCTCTCGTATAAATACCTACCTGTTCATTGAGCTTTTCCAATAAGTGATTCCCATGGTGGCCCTCTGAGGAACCCACGACTGATGAGTATCGCGGCTGTAAACAGTAGATTATACCTTAAGCTTCTGTGCCATATCTCCAGAGTCTCATACGTATGCTGGGTCATGTGCACAGGACGACATCGCCTTTTCATCACCTTCAATATTCTGCCGCACAGGACGCGAGGAATCCTACCAATTAACGCAACGGCGAATGGATGAAGCAGATGAGTAATCTGGCTGCGTTCAGACAGGTATCATGTACTCGATGTTTCATTGTCCTGCGAATGGGGGCGTGCTGTCATTGGCCGACCAACAGCAACAGACACTTAACCAAGGGGTAAAAAATTTGGGTCTTTGTATCTACACGACTGAAATGAGGTCCGTACGGTTTCCTAGGCCATGAGAGCATTGTGAAAGCCATTTCTGCAGACTGTGTCAATGTCTGGTGAAACCTCGTGAGTGAGCATCGTCCGTGGGACTACCATTTTCAATATGTCTTTACCTGCACCGTTGGGGAACTTGGGCAGGTAACTCCGACGCCGTTATGAAAAACAGAACAAAAAACGAAGATTACCGCCTCGTAGGCATCGCCAAGGTTCAAGTCATCAAGGGTGAACCCAAGGACAAGGAGACCAAGGCTACGCTGATTACAGAGAGTGCTTTTCTGCGTGGGAACGCTGGATCAACTTTGCTCATGTTGCATGAAATAGATGCCGATTAATCAGATTCATCATGATGCATGCAAGTTCAGGACCAAGTTCACACTTCCGGACGGGAAGTAGTCTAGATAAGTGGGTCGTGACGAGTTTGGCTTTAGAGCAAAGGGGAAACATGGCAAGTGCCTTTTACAACGAGGCAGCGTCTTAGCATTTCACCCAATGCAGTAGAATAAAAGGGTGCTCTGCAATCCAAACATCTTCAACTTTCAGCTCCATCAGAGCACAATTAAATCCATAATTCCGTCAACAAGTTGTCGAACCAATACCTCCCCATCAGCACGTGACCACCCAAAAAAAGGTCGTCCCCCCCAAACCTCATCGCGAACAAACCTTTCCATCCAACTTCGAAAAAAAAAAAAAATAAAGCCGGTCTCGCGACAATGGCCCTCCAACCATGCCGCTTGCTCTCCCGAGCGCGTCCCTCGCGAAGTCTGCAGTCCTGCCTCCGCGCGTACGCCACAGAGTCGACGCCCGCACCGCACGCCTTCCAAGTCGCCGACTCGTCCAACTCACCACCACGATGGAGCCACACTCCCGCAGGCATGAAGGCCCCCTTCCAGCTCGACCACGCGCGATCGCCCCATAACAAGATCTGGAACGTGAACAACGACCCGGGCAGGCTGGACGGCATGTACAACCGCCTCCTCGGCCCAGGAGGCAGCAGGATGCTCCCCGAGGAGCTGAAGTGGCTGGCCGTAACGCACAAGAGCTTCGACCAGGGCAGGAGGGGGTTCAACGACAAACTGGCGCTGATGGGTACGATCGAACACATTGCCTCGAGAAAATAAAACCAAAGACTAATCTGAGCCCCCCGCCAGGACGATTAACGCTCGTCATGGAAGCAACCAAGGAGATCGTCAGCAAGGCGCCTCTGCAAGGATCGCGGCAGACAGACGCGCTGGACAGGGCGCCCTTTGAGCACGAGCAGCTTGCGTCGGCGGACAACTTGAATGTCGAGGGGCCCAACGACATCGTGAGCAAGGAGAGGCTGGTTAAGTTTGCGACGGCCATGGGGTTGCTGGATGTGGTGCGGTGGAAGCCGAGACTGGTGAGTTGCCAAGATTGCGTGGTGTGGTGTCATGGAGAAAGAAAGAGGGAAAAAAAAAAAAAAACCACAACGAAAGCAGAAAACGAGCGCGGGCTAACTATCTGCTGGCTTTTAGACCCGGAATCTCGAGTCTTCGGGCGTGGAAGTCGTGCTCAACGGAGCCGTAATGGCTATCATCGGTGCGATCACGCTGCAGCATGGATCCGTGGTGGCGTCAAATATTGTGAGGGAGCGGATATTGGCGAGACTGCCTGAGGATTGAAGCGTTTTCAATTTTTTTTTTCTGGGTCAGGCATTGGCGCATCTACAGGGCAGATGGATGTAAATCAAAGCGTGCATTATATATCCCGGATCAGGAGGGCGAAGAAGAAAGAAAAAAACGCTAGACTCTGTAATAAATAAGGCTGCATTGCAAATGTGCATATCGAGGTATAAGACGCTGTTGCTCAACTGCGAAATGAGAATTTTAAAAAAATACAGTAAAAAATTAATGCACAGTAGCCACCATCGAAGCCCCAACCGAAATTCCAGCAAAAAATTCCGTCACTGAATGAGCGGTGTCTGCTCATCAGCCTGGCCGTTGTGTCTCTGCTCCTCATCCTCATCCAAAAGCTGCAGAATCATCTCCGATGTAATCAACTTCTCGCGATACAACCAACCCAACGCCGTGCCAGCCCCTGGTCCCATCCAAATCGACGACGCAACAATCGCCAGCGGCACCCTCCAGCCAACCTCGACAAAGACCCAATACAAGAACGTCAGCCCGATGAACTGAAAGTCAATCTCGATGAACTTGGTGGCCATGAGCGTCATCTCCTTTCGATCATCTCTCTTGGTCAAGCTCCCGATAACGAGTCCATGCGCCAGCAACGAGCACAGAATCGGCACAGCATACACAGCCACAAGGCTCTTGGTATGAGATTCGAGGTGAATCATCGGCCCAGATCGAAACCTCCGCAACTTGGACAGAAGATGCCGGACGAACTGCCTTATGAGCGACACATACGCAGGAAAGAATAGCCACGTTCCGATCGCAACAGGCGACGTGACGCTCAGCATCACCGTCGTCGGGACATAGAACCCCAGCGCCACAGCCACAGGAATAGCAATCATCTCGGTGAGCGCAACCTGCCTTCCCTTATCGACCTGTATGAGAGGATCCCGTGCTTCCTCGTCCCCCAGTCTCCCACTCTCCGCAAAAGGCCACGTCTTGGCCGCCAGTATAAACGCCGGCACAATCACGAGCTGCCACACCAGCGCACCACCCGCCAGGTTGAACAGCATCCAAGGCAGCGTCGGACGCGAAACAACAGGGTTCCTTGCATTCACCTTGCGCGCTGACTCAACCGTCGAAATTGTAAGCAGGGAGCCGACAAAGGCTAGGATCACGCTGAGAACAGCCTTGCTGCGGCGGGAGTCGAGGGCCGCGTCAAGAAAGCTGACGAGGAAACATGACGGCGTTCCAAGGATGGGAATGCGACTAAATCCAGGGAGAACAGAGTGGGCGTGGCATTGCGACCATAGAAGTGCGGCGTTGACGTCTGAGTGCACGAAGAGGGCGACGGTCGTGGCGATGGCTAGCAGGGCGGGCACGATGGCGAGGTGCGGGAAGAGAGGGAAGTGCTGGGCTGGATGGCGCCAGGGCGATGACGGAGTGCTTTGTGGCATCTCCTTTTTACGCCTGCGGAGAGAATCTTCAATGAGAACCGGTGGGGAGGTGCAAAATCAAAATGCGCCCGGGAAGGGGGGGCAGAATGGCAGAAAAGTCGAGATATGAAATGAAGTGGCTCGCACCTTCCCGGCCACCCTCGACGCCTGGTTTGAAATGCAGGGTCCAATCGCTGAACGGTCTCGCGCGGCTGCCGCTATTAAACATGGAACAGGCGGTAGCCTCACGGGACCTGCCGTCCGCGTGAACACCCTGATGTCACATTAGACCCTACCTACTCCGTACGTACAAGGTACCCAAGTACATACCCAAGGGAGGCAGCATCGCCACTGCCTCGTACTCCGCTACGTAGAAGGCTCGCTAGTGCTACAACAGTGCCGTTATCAGTCCCAGTTCAGAACGCATTGGCATAAGTCAGATTGCGACCATCATCTTCATCCGAGAAAGTGAAACAAGAGAAAGGATATGTACTTAAATCGCATTAGCTCATATAACGTCAGACACCTCCAGAGCAAAACAATGAACCATTGAACAAGCATGACAAAAGCCCACCACGCCACCAATGCAGCAAATCCGTTCTCGCGAATAAAAAAAAAAAAAAAAAAAAAAAAGACAATGCTCGCAAGGCAAATGCTCAGCATGCAGCGTCACGCCAAAGAAAGCCAACTTTCTCCTTCCCTTCACTCATTGTCGCTGTCATTGTCGCTGTCATTGTCGCTGTCATTGTCGCTGTCGCTGCCGCTGCTTACTCTCCGGCCATCCGCCTCCCCTCTTATTCACCTCCGGAATCTTATACCCCCTGTCCCTCTCCGGGCGATTCCTCTCCCAGAAATCACTCACCTCCGTCTCCAGCTTCCCCCTCCGGATCCTTGTCCTCCCCTCTCTGTCCTCCCCGTCCCTCTTTCCCCAGACCCGATGTCCTACTTCCAGCAACCTCACGATAACAGGACCCCACGCGTAAAAGTACATCCACCGCGCAAAGTGTCTGTATATCTGGCCCATCCAGCGGAAGAATCTTCGAGCATTGGTGCTGAATGCAATGACCAACGATGAAATTACCAGGAAGGCGCTCGCTGGCAGGGCAATAGTGCCGATTGTCTTGAGAGGGAGGTTGTTCTCCCCGCCCCATTCCCGGGTGTTCATCCCGAACAGACCGGTGAAGAAGGTGAGGGGGAGGAAAATCACCGTGAAGGTGGTGAAGATCATGACGCTACGAGATTGTGCGCTGGCTAGGTCGGTATGGAGTCTGCTGAGACGCACTTCGTCGACTTGTGCTTGACGCTGCACCATCTGGAGGAGCTTGTCATAGTCGTCGCGGGTGGCGCGTACGCGCTGCATCATCTCGCTGGTTTGCTGGGCATACTCGCGGAGCCGCTTCATGGCCTCATTCAGATAGCCCCGTCCATTGACGGAAACCTCGCGTAGCTCGGGCCGATTGTAGATTGAGTACATAGACATGATGACTTTGGACTGCCTCTCAAAGAGATGCAGGAGCGTCTGAAGCTCGTCTTCAATATCACGGAGTTCGAGCAGTGCCGATGTGTTATCCCTGTTTTCACGCTCTGCCCTCCGCCCTTCTTCCCTGTGTCGCTTGCGGATGGAGCGCGCTCCATCGTCCACGGGCTCATAAGCGGATGCCTTGTCGCGAAAGCCTTCGACGCGGAAGTCTTTGAGCGAGGACGTGAGTTTTTCTGTCTGCGAAGCAACTCTGTCAGAAACGAGTTTTGCATATATCAATCATCTCTGCTAGAGGGGATGCAGAAACCTACCAGGAGGCTGATCGCTTCTTCAAAAATTCTGAATATTTCCAAGTCTGGGTGCGAAGCCCGGTCCAATAAGACGCTCACGGCGTGTAATGCAGCCAGCGCCGCTAAATCTAGAGCATTCTCGCACTGACGAGTAAGATCAACGTTGACCTCGTTAAATATGCTGTCGCGCAAATCGGCTTGCTGATACAATGGTCCTTCGATTGGGTCGCTCTCCCGCTTCGGGAAGAATGTAAGTACAGTATCTGGGCCATGTTAGATAGCACCCTTGATGTATCAGGACCACGGCACAACTTACGGGACTGAAGAACCCACAGCCAAAGCTGATCCACCATTAATACATTGCCGTTGAGAATCTTGTCTTCCTCGTCGTGTCCGTCCCCATCTTGGCCAAGAATTTGTACCCTCCAGCCACTGCTGCTCCCAGAGCTAGGCTGGCTACTGCTTCCGTGGTCCGAGGCGGCCGCGTTACTCGAGCCCTGCTCACAGAACGGCACACTCTTCCCCTCCGGACGTGGAATTCGTTCCTTGGTCAGCTTATACAGCATCTGGTCATCATCTCGAGATCGTGTATCTCGCAACGACGGGTACCCGTATTGATCCAGTGTACGACGACAATTTATGGGTGGATCGTGGCCAAGGTACTCCCAAATGACCTGCAGCTCCAGTGAATTGGACTTTGCCACGCTCTCTGGGACAGGACGGGCTCTGCCTTGTGACAAGCGCTCAGTGATCAGATCTCGACGTCTGATCAGCCTCTTGTAAGAGTCAAAGTGCAAGTACGGCAGGAAAAGACAGGTGTACATGGAGTCCTCAGCGCCCCTTAGGGGTGACGACAACGAGTGATTACCAACGGACTGGTACCGAGGTGATACTAAACTCTAAATGTCAGCTCCCTTCAAGATGAAACGTTAATATCAAATCACGCACAAGTCCGCTGGGCAGAAAAGTAACACCCCGGCTTAGCATAGTACGCGTAATGCTGCGCATGCCTCCCCCTCGTATGCCTGGTCATCCAGAAGTCCTGTCCGTAAAGGGCCGAGTAATCCTTCTTGAAAGACCTCTCGAGTGTTTGTATAATTCTCTTTCACACAGCCCAACATTAGCATCAACACCTCAACCTCATTTGTAAATAAATCACTCACTTTGACCCAAACCGGATTATTAAACGGCACATGCATCCACAAAAATTTGCGGCTCTTCACATCAGGGGTAGCAAAAGCAATAGCCACTCCATCAACAATTACTGCCTCACCACTCGGTTGACCGTTGCTGTCCTTGGCTGTCTTCCGCATGGCAACCACAGCCTCAGGTAATCTTGGCGATGCCTCTAGATCCTCCTCATCATCACTAGCGATCGCTTCCACCAGTGCACTCCGACTCCGCTGTGAGAATGATGGAAAATCCTGATACTCAACCCGTGAGCCGTCGCTGCCCAAGCTAAAGGACCGACTGACAGAACGACCCATCCGGCCTCGCAAAGGAGGTGATAACCGATCCACAGCCAGATCTTGCTCTAGATCAGCACGAATAAGAGGCGAGGGCGTCCGCATCGGGCTCGACTTGGGCGAAATCACCCTCGTCGGCGCCGTCACAGGTCGTGCATCAAGGCCAACACCAGGCGGTGATTGTCTGAATGTGAACGCATCAACTGGCCGAATGATAGGAGACCCGGGTGATGCCACGAATCCCATGCTAGGAAGCGTGCTCTGAATTCCAAGCGCGTTTCGAACGGTCAATGGATTCGGCGACGGAACAGCCACTGGCGCATCACTCGCAGCGTTCCCCCTCTCGATAAGACCTGTCCTCTCGTGCAGTCTCACAAAGCTCCCTTGCCCCGGCGATCCTTCCACCTCATTCAGCCGCTCGCTCAAACACACTTCAGGCCCTTTACTCAGAAACTCCTTCAGCGGCAAACGTGTAGACCACGCCCTCACAATCGATGACTCCTCGACCACTTGATTTCCCTGGCTAGCAGGCGGGTCGTCAAAGAAGCCGTGAACCTCGACCGCAACCTTCTGCTCGAGCTCCAACATCCATTTCCCGCCGCCCATTTCATCATCCCTGACATTCGCGTCAGCATGACCAATCTGGTGGGCGAGTTGCTTGAGGAACATGCGCATCGTGTGCACATTGTGTCGTCCAAAGGACGCCATGTTCGCATGGTCGCTCTTCAACGGGAAAATGCGTTCCTGCCTCATGCCCAAAATGGCAGACTTGATGGACGTCAGGGGCGCCGTGAAGAAGACATCTCTACAGTCCGAGCCTGCGGCCGAGCCACCTGAGAGGCGAGAGTCAATCGTCTCGTAGAAGGTCCATACTTGCATATCGTGAGATGCGGCCCTGAAATCCTCGTCGACGTGAACGAGGAGGCTGTTGCCAACGCGCAAGTCATCTGTGATGGATGTCGGCAGTGGGGATGACAGTTGTAGCAAGCTGGAAATGCTGTTTGTGAGGCCCGGCATGGCAAAGTAGCTGGATCCTTGGTGCGGTGTGCCTTTTGGTCCAGTCAGTTAATATCTTTGGCGTATGTTCCATGTCGGTGAAACCGGAATAAATACAAAGATAGAAAAAGAAGAAAAAAATAAATAAATAAATGTATATTGAGGACTCACCAAAAAATGCAACCCCATAGCATTCTCGCAGGATGTTCTCGTACCGTGCGTCTCTCCCCGCCTTGGTCAAGGCCATCTTAACTACCAATCCGCCAACACTGTGTCCGATGAATAAAATCGGTCTCCGCCGGCTCTCCATATCTCGCAACTGCTGCAGTTCGTGCAGAAGCGCGTCGGCCAGGACACTCAACGTCGTCACCTCTCCCGCCTCGGGATGCTCGTACAACAAGATTCTCGCACGATCTGCTTCCCGCCGAATCCCCTGTCTCACCCATGAGGGCGACGGTCGATCAGCACCCTCCTTGACCTCAGCATCGCGCATGGAAAGGGCGCCGTAGTACCGGCTCATGAGCCCATCGCGGCTCCAGCTGCGCAGCGGATGTCCACCGGGACATGGCACGGCCACGACATCAACAGTCGTTTTGTCATGGGTGAGGCTGCCTTCCGGGTCAATGGTAAAGCGTGGTCGATTCTTCTGCAGGGCATATCCACTGCCAGTGACGTCCTGCTTTTCGGGTTCACCCACATCGTCTGTATCAGTGGATGGCGGTGGATGCAGGTGAGGAGGCAGGGGAGTGCCATGTTGGCGAAGAAGCTGAGGAGGGCTTTGCCGGCTGCGAGGACTGCGAGCAGCATTGACGTTGGTGGAGCCCCCATCGTGGGCGGGCTCAGCCGCTGAGCGAGACAGCATCGCCGCTGTCTGGTCAGTTCCAGGTACCCGTGCAAGTACTTGACTCAGTTGAGCCTCAGAAAAACGCTCCACCAGCAAAATGCAGCACAAAGAAACAGGAAGGAAAAGGAAAAGGAAAAGGAAAAAAATATAAAGCCAAAAACGAAGTATGCTTCAGGCAAGAATCAAAAATGTCCCATTCATCGAAAATTCACACCAAATTACGTCAACAGTACTTGCAACGACCAGATCGCCTTCATCCGCCTCATCATCTGCCTCAGCTGCCTCCGCGTGCCCGTCCATTCAGCACAGCGACTGGCCATCCTCAGTCACATTGACTTGCCGGCTGCGCAGACTCGAGAGCTATCCGAAAGACTGCCGCTATTAACTACCTACCTAGGTAGTGTCCGTCGCCTTATTAGGTAGGTAGGTAGGTAGGTACGTACTTGGTACGCCGGCCCTTGTTCCTAAGCCTCACGGCCCATAATCCATCTTCATCAACGTAACCATAAATCACTGCCCTTGACCCAAGCTGCCATCGTTTTTTTCTCCCTCCTTTCAAAAAATGCTTTCATCGGCGATTTCATATTGCACCCTTGCATCAAGTTCGCATCACAGCTCATGTGAGACAAGGCAACGCCACCTCGTGATGGCGGCACATGGCACATGGCCGCAGGCCGTTAGACCCATGTGCAAGGTGAGCGCGTGAGCGTAGCCCATGGCAGCCGCTTGCTATAGTGGAAAGAAATGAAGTTTTTCGGAGAATGGAACGTAATTAGATCTATTCTCAGTAAAAGTGCCTGTTCATGCGTCCTCTCGAAACCTCTCATATGTGCATCGTCTCCAGCTGGGCCCATAAACACACAAGATACCCGGATAGACCGAGTGTCATAAGACCTAGTGCTTATGTATCTGCCCTTGATGGTTGGTTTGTCTAAATTAGAAACCAGCGTCATAGTTCTCCGTCTCCCAATCTTGCATATCTCATGTGAATTCTCTCCCATGTTGTACTTCTGCTCGCGTTTCACCTTCAGACACCAGCTCATAATCCTTCACAGTAGTGCAGTGCAATGTGGCCTCGGAATAAAGCCGATTCTCAATCTCACACTGTTCACCCGGCCGCACAGGAAATGCACCATTCGGACCCAGCTGCACAGCTTGGCCGCCTGTGGTTACCTTTACCTTCCCGGACGCCACCGAGTACATTTGCATTTTGCCACGCTGCTCGGGGACACGATGGGTTTGCCCAGGACGAATCGTCAGTACATTGAACCATATATCGGGACACATGACGATGGGTGTCGCAGATGCCAGAAATGCTCCCGAATATGCTACATCTGCTTAAACAAGTCAGCCAGCATTTTCAGTCAAAAAATCTCGCAATAAGAAATTACGTACTCTGGAGCGAGTCTTTGTCAGTGACTCGACCCGGTGCTAATTCCCAGTCTTCCATTTCTAGGTCTGCTTCCTCGCCCTGAGTCTGATTGGGTCGTTTGTCCTTTGCGCGAACATCCAGCCCACTTGGCGAACGTGTTTTCGGTTCGGAAAAGTCTTTGTCTGCTCGAAGCCGGGCCAAAACACTTTGTCTGATCGACCTACGACTAGCCAGAGTTTGATGTGGTACATCCTGAAAGGAATCGGCGACTGGTGAAGGAAGCGCAGCCGAGCTACGTGCTATCGGCACCGCTGAGGGCATAGTGCTTGAAGGTGTACGTCCAGTCTGTGATAGCCTAAAGCTGATGATAGACGGTTCAGTAAGTGACGGAATGCCTCTTCTTCCAGGACTAGCAGAAGGATGCGAACTTTTAGCACCTTCTTGGGTTTGTCCTTTGGCGATATCATTCTTTACCCAAGCTGGTAATTGGAGAAGCTTAGAGGATCGAGAACTCGAGGTTTGCATCTTAGATTTTCTGAGTAGTCGTTGAGCCGTCCTGGCTTGTATCCTAGCATTTCGTTTTGCCAAAGCAGGACCAGTTACAGGAGGCAAGCTTGGCTCAACAGGGGGGGCAGCGTCTATGTGCGGAGGTTTTTGGGACACAACGATGGAGGGTGATAGTCCTGCGGCATAATTATAAGCAGTGAGCATTGAAAGCGTTCCGTCTAGATTATCGTTGAACGTGGCAAATCGATGTGCAGGTCCGAAATGTGAGACCAATGACATAAGGCTTGGTAATAACCGCCGACAGTGCCGGATTGGACATATGAACGGGTTATCTGGATCATCGTGGAGCTTATATTCATCGGGGATCAGGGCTCCTCTTGCAGAGTGAGACTTCCCCTGGTCATCTATCAACCAAGATTAGCTCTCGAGTTAGTCAATACAACATGATCCTGAACCTACCAATCCAAACGTCATATGGCTTGCCCCCTTTAGTCAGTCGAAGATGCGGCAGGGGAGTAAATGTGGCCGCAGTAGACTTTCTCCTCTGGCGACTGCCACCATAAATGTCAAGAGAAGGCGTTAAGTCTGGCGATGTCGATGGTCCCCTCTGAGAATCAGTCCCTTGAGGAGGCAGGATACTCCCGCGAAGCATACTGGGAAGTGGTACCGGTGTTATTCGCGCACCCTCAGCTCGGCGTTTCAGAGACTCTGATGAAAGAGAGCTGCTCTCGAAGCCCCCGCCTGGGAGACCTCTAGAATCTTGGCCATTCTTCTTAGCCAAGGCCTCCAAGGCATGAGAGGGTAATGGCACAGCAGCTGTCGCAAAAACGCAGTCCCTATGTTAGCCAACACGTATAAATTTGCCCAAAGTCAAAATTTCATTACTCACTCTTCTGCTTAATGGCTGACGAGCCCGGCGTATTCATTTCTTGTCCTTGGTTCTTATCTAGGCTCCCGAGGGCCATAGAGTTGGTGACGCTTCGCGATGAGCTTGTCAGACCCGCCTCCCTCTTCTTTGCCGCCCATTGAATCTGTGAGGCAACGATATTCTTGTACGTAGACAGTTTTGGTCGGTCTGTCATCGTCTCATCAGTTGTCCCACTCGTCTGCCGAGACAAAGTTCTGCCCTCGACAGGATTAGGTCGCATATCAGCTTCCACTGATGAGTCTTCCTCAGTACCAGAATCATCGTCACTGCTGTCATCCGAGTGACTGGCCCGATTTTCAATTTCGGCTGGCTGCCAGGTTGGGTCCTTTCCAATGTCGTCCTGTATGCCAGTTGCCATCTGTGGCATAATGGCCGTGTCGGCGTGTGCTTCCAGAACGAACTTGCAGCAATCACTTCCACTGGCGTATATACTACGTACCTTATAATTTCAATGGTTCCTAAAGCCCATTATCGATGGGGAATGGCTGCGTCGGGTTCCTAGAATTAAGTCTAGAGTATTGATGGTATGGAGTCACAGCCGCGGCCACAGCCAAGGGCAAGAGCAAAGAGACGACAGAAGAGAAGGCCTCACTGGCTCAAGACGATTAGAATTAAGTTTTAGCAGAAGAAAGCGAGCGCAAGAGCCGCGGATGCAACTAATTATTTTAGGAATCTAGGTACCTAATCGTTGTGCGGCCAGTGTGAGTTCAACTTGGGTTGAAAGTAGGAAGGCACGAGTGCGAAGCGCGTGGCGGCGCGCGGTTACAAGTGTAGCCCCCTGCGCGTTGTGCACTTCGACTCCACATGTTGAGAGTGAGGAACAAACGCAACCATTTTAGGCAATCTAGGAGACACAAATATACATATTGCCATGATAACTCTCATGGGCTCGAATTATGAAATAATGGGTCGATGTAGAGGGCAAACCAACGAGCTCTGTTTTATGTCATTGACCACAATCACTCGTCTAATGCTCACCATGTCTCATGGCATACTCCGGACACACGGCATATCAAGCTACGATGTCTATTCTACATAATGCGGTTCCTTTCTACAGAGCGAGCCATGAAGCATTCAACAAGCCCTTATTTACTCTTCTTGGATGCCTTCTTAGCAGCCTTCTTGCTGACAGCCTTCACAGCCTTCACAGTCTTCACATCCCCCATCTCAGCCCTCCTCTTCTCAGCCGCCCTCTGGCCCTCCAATTCACGCTCCCTCCTCCACCGCCTGTGCCTAAACCACTGCTTGCGGGTCCTGAATCTCTTGGTGCGCAGTCCAGTTGTCTTGACCAGTCGTCCTATGCGCCAGTTATCCTCGCGATAGCTATAATCTGACCGCAGCTTCAACAACCTGTCCGGCTCGCCAGCCTCCACGCGCGTCACTTCAAAGGGAATCCCGGAGGGCGAAACAGCGGAGGTTTCAGTAGAGGAACTAATCGGGAAAGCCGTCATGTTGAGACAACGCTTGCGCTCTGCGTGCTGTGGGTAGGGTAGCGTGTCGGCCTTGTCAAAGACGACGCCGATGTATTTACGGTCAGGGTGCCGGGCTGGATCACGGTAATATTTCACGTAGCCTTTTGCCATGGAGTGAATGGTGCGGTCGCGGCCCATGATGCAATTCTCGCCGGGCCACCAGTGTGTGCCGCGCTGTTTGTAGATGATGTTGCCGGGAATAACGTATTGATCTGTCGACAAGATCCACGGTGAGCATCGTTGCCAATTGAGAAATTAAGTTATTCGGGCTACCCATTCGAACTTGCTTACCTCCCGTTTTCTTGGCACCCAGTTTCTTGGGAATACCTCTCTTGCTCTTCTTCTTGTACGCTCCCTGAGCCTTGACAGAAGCATGTCGTCGACCTTCGACAAGCACGTTGGCCAATTGTGACGTTCGGGGCGCAATCGTCGGTATGGCGGGTCTAGAAATACATCCCATAGCAGCAGCAGCAGCAGCAGCCATCAGCGGCCGCTGCATCATGAAGAGCTGCATCATTGACAACGCCGGATGCTCCTCTTGTCGGTGAAGCTGGAGGCACTGTAGAACACACCCTTGTGCTAATGATAAGATTTTTGGCTGACTCAGCCATGTGCCAGCCTTGTAAAATCGTTATCGATAACAATTTGGACAGCTCGTACATTTATGCAACCAAGAAGCGCCTCATCAGCGTGGCTCATTCAAGAAAAACAGAATTCAAATTCAAATCAAATTGAACAAGACGTCCAGCTTCCTCAGTCGTCTGCGACTCTGCATGCGAAAATGCAGTTCCTCATTGCGTTTCTCCCTCTGTTATCTTTGGCCAGCGCTCAATTTGGCTTCGAGCAAATGTTTGGCGGCCATGATGGAGGCCACGAGCACTATCAGCATCAACAGCAGGAGAACAACCCGAGCGACGCGTCCTACTACCAAGCGCAGTACGAACAATGTGCGTCTCTTATTCATATATTTAACACCTGAGTCTGTTGCCTTCACTAACTCCTGCTCAATAGCTGTTTGCGATAATTACCTCTGCCCCGACACACTCGCCTGCGTACATTTCCCTCGCCACTGCCCTTGCGCCTGGGAAGCCAACGAGGATAAGTTTGAGATTGGCGAGGGCAAGCGAATTTGCATTTCGAAGGGAGGCTTTAAGCCTGGTGAGGCGGCGCGCAAGGTAGAGCTGGCTCGGAAAGGATTACTGTAAAGTGTATGAACAGGATTCTTGTACAATACCATGGATGGAGAGAACAACCAGCTAAGAATAGATTTGTTTTGCATCTTGAACAGAGAAACCATGACGCTTGAACGATTCTTTAAGTGGTAACCATTCATGTACACAGGTCTTTCTGTATATTGTCGTGCCGTGCCACTGTGCTGTACTCGAAATTGTACTCGTCTCGGGCGTGTCGCTATCAGTTTGTTTTGCTGTACCACATTAATTACTCAAAATTCGATCATTTTGAGACGAAGAATCTCATTCACAGATGCTCTAGAACTAACAAGGACTGTGTCTAGTCCCGAGTCAAGTGAAAGCCCTCCAATCTCTAACTATACAAAGAGAAGCTTTGAAATGCCACAACTGATGTCAGTCGGCATTTATCTGAACAAATTACAGGAAAGAAAAATTTTACGATTATAAGAGTCAGCGGCTGTCACACTTTGTCTGTGTTATGTAGATCGTAAGCCCAGACCAACAAGGAAACCCCGTCGTCTCGCAGCAGGCGCATCCGCTACAATAGGGTAGTTCTACGTTCCAGCATTTATCATGATGCATCGTCTTTTGATTGCCCATGAGAATAGTGGCGTGGTTTGGCGGGACAGGGTCCGTATTTCCGAAGCCTGCTTCGCTTGAGCGCTGAAGGGTCTGATGACGAAGCCGACGAAGGTGGTATGACGGCAGCTCCAGAAAGATGGCGGTCCACAGCTTCGGCTAGTCCATTCAACGATACAATACTCCTAATCGATGGTAAAGACAGTAAGCGAAGGCCTATAGGAGATGCAATTCCAGTGACAGGAGGGTTTATCCTTGGGCGGGTAATTCGAAGAGGTAAGACTGCTGCGCAAAGAGGGGGCCGATGAATGATGACATATTTTTTGGGGAGACTGAGGATGAGGCGGGCAAAGAAGGAGAGGACGCAGTTTGCTTCGAAGGCTGACCGTCCTGTCTGACCGCGGAGGGATACCAAGGACGTAAATGAAGGTAAAGACATCCAGCTCAGACTCTGTGCCGTTGCAGGAAACAGGGAGATAGTCCACCTGAAATAGTCTCCTACTTTTCTTTCATGTTGACGTCTTGGTTTGTGCTTCACCTCTTCCTTCTACCTATCTTCCTCAGCCCCCTCGGCCAGAGATGAGCCATTCGGCAATGGAGGCACTGAGGGCATTTCCTCATCCTCCTCATCGTCATCGTCGTCATCGTCTGGGATGAATTGCGGAGCGCCAAGGAGCTGCGCAACGTTGTGCATGTCGTAGTGTTTTTTGCGTGCAACTTCAAACTTTCGGTGCTTTTCGCGTTCTTCTGGTGAGAGTCCCGCCACCTCGTCTTCGGCTGATGGGGCGAAACTTTGATCATCCACATGAACCGACTTTTCGGAGGGTGGGCGGACATTTGTCGAAATGCTCGTTTCTGTGATCTCTTCCTCCGGATCGCCCAAGCTAAGGCCCGGTATGTCGTCCTCAGCACGCCTACCTGCAGCTTTGTTGATAGAACTACCGCCTCCCAGATAATCCTCATCATCGGATGGGTCCTCGGCCGGGTCATAGTGTTTGGCATAGGGAGTCTTGGGTTCGGTAATTTTCATAGTCGAAGTACGTTCCTGTTCCGTCAAGTAAAGGTTCGCCTCATCCCACTTGAGACGTTGTGATGACTCCTGGCCGTCTGGGTCGTGGGTGGAAGAGCGGCGCGAGCCTAGAGGTCTAGTAGCCGAGGATGATGATCGACGGTGTCCAGCGTTTAGTTGAGTGTTAGCAAGAGTGATTTCTTTGCCAGACATGGACCTCTCACGCCCTTGTCGTGGCGATACTGTTGGCATTGCCGCCGCCGACGATATGTGCGAGGAGGTATGCTTTAGAATACCCTTTGGGCGTTTGTCATCATGTCCTGGGGAGGGATGTATTCGCTCAACCGCAGAAGCCATGATGAAGGTTTTTTTTTTGGTAGCTTGAAATGTCGAAACGGATTGTATCAAAGTTGGCGAACGGGCCCGGAAAGAGATAGCGGAGTATTAGAAAATATGCGGGCTAGAGCCAGATGTTGTGGCTACCACCCAACGTCAAGCTCACAGGTGACTGACTTTCAAGGCTGGGACATGCGGGGTGAGTAGGCAGTTGAGAGAACTACCCGTGACGAGCAGAGAAAGTGCTCACGATGGTGCCGATTGTCAAGATTGGAGGGAGAGGGTGAGAGGGTGAGAGAGGGAAGTGATGCGCAGGTACGAAGGTGGAACCAAAGCATCTGAGACGAACCTTGTTGTGTGGTGAGAGTTCATGACGGAAACGAAAGCGGGGCTAGCGAACAAAGTTCTATGTCCCAGGACAGACAGCTGCATGCTCCCGCGGAATGACGCACACCATGCGCGCGGGTTGGCGGGGCAGGTCTGATCAGTCAGCCAGCAGGTTCAGGCAGAAGTTGTATCGTTTATTTGCAAAACCTCGGTTGAGCCGTAGACTCTTTATTTGATAGTCCACCCGTGACCCTCTAGCGTCAGAATCACTTGAAGCAGAACAGAACACCAGAGTAATCAAGTCGTTAGGTCATCGGCGCAACTCATCGAGAAAAACCTAACATGTCCTTGCAAGGACTTAAAAATCCCGCACAGACGCCCCTTAGATGCTCCCAGAAATCTCCGATAGCTTTGCTTCATCTGTCGACTTAAGGCTTACTGTGGGTGGTATCGGGTCATCGCGATTGGTAGGGAAGAAGGCCGTCGCGGAATCTGGTTGTTGCCCTCAAGTGCCTGCTTCAGATGCTGTTCTCGAGATTGAACCCTCATGACGTATTAATTACGGGATGCTTTCCTGGGGAACGTGATCTAGCGGTCAGAGACTGTCAGACGTGGTCACATACCAAGACATTAAGGGGAGTAGATGGCGCATGCATTACGTTTGAGTTCACTACAGATGCTTACGCAGGAAATTAAGCCGATATCATTTTGAGAGGAACGTTGACGTGGTCAAAACTTTAGGCACATAGTGCTTGCATGGTGGCTGAACGCGCGCAAGTAGACAAACTGACTTTTTGTCCGCTTGCTAATCCTGAAAACATCGTTCAGAATATCAATTTTTGCTAGTCCTGTACAGAATCAGATTCAAGGCTCTGGCGCGCTCAAGACCATCACCAGAATTCTCGAGATGTAGTACCCAGTTCGCCAACATACACGTCCCATATATCCATACAGGCCACGATGTTCAAGAACGAGTTGTCGCGGCGGAACCAGACAGCCTGATGCTACAGCTCCGCTGAGTTGCACATCTTCCCACGAGATCATACCGCTGCCCTTTATCCGAGCACCACAACTCGCAATAGTTGAGCTGAACGGCAAGCGAAACATTCCAAGGATGACCAGTCCGATAAGAGAGGGTTCGTCAGCATGCAGATCGAATGGTCGATGCATACATAACCATTACGCAGCGCCTAAGGAAGATATTAACGGTGACACGTTGCAAGGGTGCCTGACAAACTGGCTGGGCATGTCCTATCTAGTTGATGGTGTGCATTGATCAGGCAGACCAGTCATAGGTACAGCGCGAACTAGTGGGTGTGATGGTGATGACTCAAGTTCTTTTCGATTGATCACATCGGCTGTCACGGGAGGTGTCAATCTGCAACCGCATCGTCGGAGGCATACGGGATTTGCCTCGATTAGTACAGCATAGCGAGTTGAGTGCGTTTGATACCACTCGGCGTTACGATGCCCGTCTTATCCTATGCATCAAAATTCTCACATCGGTTACACGTTTGTCGGGAAATGCTACTGATGATCTTCGCACCCACGGAAGACATGATATATATTATATGTTTTTGAATACCAAGCGTGTACACCCACGAAGCTATGGTACAGAAGTTTTCGTCATACATAGAACGGATGGCCATCATACCTCATGGAGTATACCTCATGGAGTAGATGCGACGGTGGCACAAGGTCAAGCGACCGTGACCGGGTAAAAGATTCACAAAAGAACTGGAGCACCACATAATACGCCGTATTTACAAGTGCAAACTGTGACTAAACAATGGTACAAGTTTCTATCTACGTCTACTGTTCTACAGCCCTTACTACTGTTCTGTCGCCTTTGGTAGACATTGCCATCGGGCGAAGAACCTGATGTAGATGTTATTGAACTTTCACTCGCCTCGGCACTTCAACTTATCTCCATGCCCATGCTCAGTATTCAGCTCCTCGTCCTCACTGCCTGGGCATAACGACAGTCTCTCGCCATACTTCCGTCTGCATTCTCTATCGTGACACAGTAAGCCAGGAAGCACACCCACCATCGACAAAGCAGCTGCAGCAGAAGCAATGCCTCTTACAAGCATACATGTTCCTTATCTGTAACGAATCCTCTTGTTTCTTCCTCAAGTCATTGGACTTCCGGGTTGATCTGGCCAGCGGTGTGAGCACACACCTTCGTCTCGTAGTTAGCCTCGCTGTCGACCTCTTCTTTGTCGCTGTCAGCTGCATTGGCGAAGTAATGGCCAAAGACACGCGACTCGAGACTACGAGTGTTGCGAGTCGAACTTCTAGCTTTTCGGCGAAAGAACACTCTCTTGGCCCACTTCCAAGACTCAATGCCCAGGAAAAAAAGGAAGGCCTCGATGAAGACAATGCTCCATTCCCAGCTGATGCCGGCGTGCTTGAAGACGACCGTGTTAAGGCCTGGAATGTAGATGATGGGGAAGATGGTGACAAAACCTGCTACGATGGACCAGAAGAGGAACTTGTTACGCCAGGCATCGATGAGCCATTGCGTAAAGTACTTCTTGCTTTTTGGCTGCGTGCGGAAGAATGATTGTCGCATGTTGACCATTTCCCACGCGAGGAAGAGCGCGAACCAGGTCAGGCAGGCGAACGTGGTGGCGCGGGCGCGGAATACAACGTGGCATTCCTCGGAATATGTATCGTTACAGTTGTCGCCGAGATCTTTTGCGCCGTTGCCAAATCCGTACAGGACAAGGAAGAAGGACATTAGGCACAAGGCGGACATCCATAGACCGTACACCATCATGTCTAGCAACAACTCCGGAGTGAAGACGCCTTGCTCCAACTTTAAAAAGGTATAACATGTTAGTTTCTCGAAATTTGTTTAACACGTTGAAAATGACCTCGAGGGAGCATACTAACATTATGAGGTGGCCGCTGCATAATATCCGGCGCCGCAACCTCGAATCCGAGACCCATGTCCGGCATGCCAGAAGTGATCATGATAATCCACAGGATCTCGACAGGTGCGAGCGGAAACACCGAAGTGCCACGCTTGTCCTTGAAGACCAGACCGATCAGCAATGTGAAGGCCTGCGCAATGTTCTCCGCAAGTACATGAAGAATAAACTTCTGGATATTATCAAACATGCGTCTGCCTTCCTCGACAGCGTTTAGGATGGAAGCAAAGTTGTCGTCTATGAGCACAATGTCGGAAGCCTCTTTGGCGACATCAGAACCAGCCTGGCCCATAGCAATGCCGACATCTGCATGCTTCAGGCTGGGAGAGTCATTAACACCATCTCCAGTCATTGCAACGAAGCATTTTCGACGGTGGAGAGCCTCAATCATGCGGACTTTGGTCCGCGGAGCGCAGCGCGCAACAACAAGGGGAAGAAGAGGGAGCCCATCAATTTCTTGGTCAGTTAGTTTATCAAAATCAGATGCTGCTATAACCATGGTCTTGGCTACATCACTTGCAATCTCGTTCATCTTGGAGGGCAAGATTCCAACCTCAAGGGCAATGGCTCGTGCAGTCTCCGGATGATCGCCTGTCAGCATGTGAACATTGATACCGGCTTCATGGCATTTCTGGACAGAAGGGGCTGATTCAGGACGAGGTGGATCATAGAGACCGATCAGACCACGGAATGTTAGATCTCGTTCGAATTCGCCGCGCTCCAGCTCAGATTCATTTTCTTTCACGTGGGGAAAGTCAGTTCGAGAAGCGAAGGCTAGAACGCGGAGACCAAGGCGGGCCATGGCCTCCATGTTCCTGAGAACATCATCCTTGATACTTTCAGACAGGTCCTTGACCTCGTCGCCAACAGCATAGTGCGGACAGGAGTTGAGCAGACGCTCAACAGCACCTTTGGTGAATAGCCATTGCTTTCCGGATTCCTTGTTCTCAAAAATGACAGACATCTTCTTCACATCTGAGTCAAATGGGAATTCGGCAATCTGTCTCCATGCGGCGTCATCACCGCCGGACAAATGAAGCCTGTTCCAATTGAATCGCGAGACAAACACTTGGATAGCGATTTCAGTGGGGTCGCCGCGGCCATGCCACTCATCTTTGACCTTATTCACGGATGCAAGGTTGGCAAGCGAGGCAATGTTGAGATATTCTCTAAGGAGAGAATCCTTGGCAGCAGCATCGATACCATTAAGGGGCTCACCATCGGCATGATTACCATGAAAGTCGATGTCTTTGGGCTGCGCAGGATTAAGACCAAGCTTACCAATAGTTGGGTTGAATGGCTCGCTAGTAGCTTCAACCGAGTAGGTACCGCGACCGGGAATCCAGGCTTTCTTGACAATCATGTTACCTTGAGTGAGAGTACCAGTCTTATCCGAGCAGATATCTACGGGCAAGTTAAGCGATTGACGGAACATACAGGGGTGTACCGCTTACTAGAAACCGCACCTAGCGCCTCGAGACTTTTGAGATTGCGGACAATGACGTGGCGCTGGACCATGCGCTTCGTTCCGGCGGCCATGGTAATCGTGAGGACAACGATAAGCGAAGCTGGAATCATGGATAAGCCAGTAGCAACGGCATAGATGATAACTTCTTGTCTGGTGTTAAAGTCGTTGACGGCCAAGACGACGATGGCGCACACGATGGCTGTGCCAAGGAGGAGCAACGCGAGCTTCGAAAGTTTTCTTTGCAGAGGAGTACCAACATTGATACCGAGAAATCGCCCAACGGTGTCCGAGAGTGTCAAAGTCCAGGCTTGGAGATATCCCCTGAAAGGAGTGGTCCCATCCTCGCGTCGTTTGGGTCTGCGGCGGCAAGAACTTTTACCGCGAAGAGCAGCGGCAATCTGTCCGATTTCAGTGTACAATCCTGTGGCGAAAACGACACCGCGGGCTCGTCCTTTGGTGACCGTGGAGGAGCTGTAGGCAACGTTGAGACGATCGCCCGCGCCAGTGTCTTCAGAATAGGTCGAAACAGGTTCTTTGCGTACAGGGAGCGATTCTCCAGTCAATAATGCCTCGTTGGTTTCGAAGTTGACAGCCTCAACCAGACGAATATCGGCGGGGATTGTATCACCAGTCTTTAGTTCGACCATGTCACCAGGGACGATCTCGGCGGTGACAACGGTCTCGTTGTTACCGTTACGAATTGCCTGTGCAGTAGGGGAGCTAAGGGAACGAAGAGAGTCCATGGTCTTGGCCGCCTTGAACTCTTGCATAAAGCCAACAACAATGTTGAGGACGATGACAGCACTGATGACGCCACCTTCAATGTATGATTGAATACTAAAAGAAGCAACCATGGCTAGTACGAGGACCTTTTTGTTTTCAACATGGTCAGACAAGATCTTCCTGTGACTAGCTGTGGTGCATCTCACAATCAGGACAACTTACTAACGTCAAGGCATTGGCTATTTGGCCAATGAAGATTTTGAGCGGTTGAACTCCCTCCTGCTCTCCAAATTCATTTCTTCCATACTCCTCCAGGCGTTTGACAGCTTCTTCAGTAGTCAAGCCGACCTCAACATCGGCTGAAAGCTGCTCCACAACCTCTTGAATTTTCAAAGCATGTGCAGGAGCAGTCATGGGCTTGTTGGCCTGCCCAGAAACATGATCCCGCACCTCAACCCGCTTGACGTCCATGTTTGGCACTCGAGAAGACGCCGCGTTTGATAAGGAAGTCACGCGGGGAATGCGTGGATGATAGAATGTGACGATACTGTCCGCGGTCGCGAACAATGCATGTATATATATATATATAGGACGCTTCCGTATTACGTAGGAGTGTGCTTCTGAGGGTTAGGAAGATATGCACACGAGAGAGAATAACTGTGTCAAATCTGTTGGGATGCGATGGCTTTGAGATTCCCGGTAATAATAGCATGGCTAATAATATGCGTTCAATGCGCTTTGGATCCATAGCTGGACAGTGAAATTGAAATTGGAGAAATTGGCGCCAGACCATCAATCTTGGCAGGTTGAGGGAGGAGACGCACAGTGCGTGCGAGCCCTTGACTTGGCTGATTGGTTGGTGTGATCCCACAACGCAGCACAGCGCAGCAGTAGATACACACTGTGCGGTGCGGTGACTTATTGCTGGGTCTCGCTGGCAAACATTATCATGGCTTTGTGCTGCTCTGTCTTGGCGGACTGGCCACAGCAAATCAGCGTCCAGTCGCCTCCACAGTGCCTGTGGGAATTTTGGAAATGCCAAGCGATATGGGCTGTAAGCTGTGGACTGCGGCAGTGCGGTTTGGACTTCGTGCAGATTCCCCTCAGCTAGAACCGGCACTTTTCATCAAATTTCCTATTCATGTACGTGTGGGGTCCGGCGGTTGCCGTCAGTTTGTCGATCGTCAATCACCAAACAAGCTGACAACGTTCCATCATTGAGCTCTAACGACAGCTGAAATAAAACCTCGGTCGTCGACGCGTCTTCGCATATTCCCGTGCAAGGTTGCTCAAAATCCCTGAAAATGGTTTGCCTGTTTGGGACGACCCCAAGATAGCGATGATGTTTGATTGGCCGGCGCGCATTATGGGCCACATCACATTTTTTGTGCGACAGTTCGCGTGGCAGCTCATCGATGACGGGTCGATTATTAATCACCAAGACCAGTGACGGTATTCTTAGCTGCGAGCACCAATAGGCTTAGGCTTAGCCATAACCTTGCTAAGCCAATCATTTATATGGAAGAGAAGTTTTAACTTTTAAACAATAGCCAATTGCGTACTCCGTTGAGATTTGCTTAGTAGCGCAGCGCAGCAACGAATTGCGATCATGCAATAGCAAGTATTTTTTGCAGACATTTTACTAGTAAAAGTACTTGCTTGTCTCTTGTGCTACATGATAAGACCTCTACAGCACCTCTTGTCCAACTAAAACTTATATCAACTAAGATATTCATTAATTAGGCACTCCCTGGTCAAGTTCCTAATTAATATTTTAAACGATCATCAAGACTCTAAGTATTGTAACATTTATCAAGGCCTGCAATCTAGGCCTCTAACAAGCGCATAACGTGCCCCATAACTTGGTTCAAATGGTCCCACTATTTTCCACTCTAGACTTAGATGCTTAGGTATCAGGGGTGCTGGTGTGCAACACCGACTCACACACCCGTCATTGGGCAACTCTATGACTTCATCAGCGGGCCTGCGGTTGGAATCGAGCATTTCGACTGCGATCGAGGTGTTCTGGCATGCACGGCTGCTATGGAAAAGCTTCTCAGACCTCTGCGAGGGCTTAGGTCACTCCAGCATAGCTGAGCTTCGTCTGTCGTTTGATCTCTGATGTCGAGGTTCGACGGCTCGACCCAAAGTCAGCCATTTAGAAGTGTTCAGGGCCTGCTTATGACGCGCCTTCCATTGTTGCCAAGGCTGCATCTTGCGATTTTCTGGTCGTGATATCATTGGCTGCCTCTGCACAAAATCATGTCTGTCTGAACAGTTTCAAAGGCTCCGGAAACTGACGTCGTTCGTGCTACACCGTCACCACTCTTTGGCTCCGTCTCCGTCTCCGTCTGGTGTTGCAGCAAATTAACACAGCAGTTGAGAACCAATGACACCAGACCTGGGAATGTCAGCTTCCTTACATTCATGCTCCCCTGCGCAGTTCGATTTCATTGCCCTGCGCCTGACGACGTTTCATATCTTGAATCTCTGTCTTACGCATGCGCCCTGCTAGCCTCGCATTTGCAGTGCACTGCACACCACGAATAGGCACATTCCTTCCGTACCCATCGCGCAATCTTTCAACCTTACAAATCGCAGCCATGTCGCCAAAGCGAAAACGTACCGACTCCCAGACCGGAGTGCCCGCCCCTCCTTCTCCTCCCCGGAGAAGGAGTAGCAGGCGGATCAAGGAAGAGGGTGCCGGAGATAAAGAGGCGAATTTGGTCATGCGTCGTGAGATTCAAGGAGCGTTGTCGTCCAAGGAAGCCGTGAAACGGACCATGCATGCCCTGTCAGAGATGGAACACAAGCTACTCGACGAAGCGAAAAGACAGCGTCTGGCGATAGAAGCTTCCAACCTGGCCTATATGACCACGGACGAGGATGCAGAGGGTGTTGACAACGTAGCGAATGGCTCTAACCAACGTCAGTATCCCGGCAATGGAACGTGTTTCGATGAAAGGGACATCAAAGGCGAACCAGAGGTACCAGATAAATGTGCCCCTTTAGGCGATGAGCTGGGTGATCGAGGGTCTAGACGTCCACCGCCAGTGAACAGCGACAGACTACCTTTGCCATGGACAGGCCGACTTGGTTATGTAAGGATTTTTGCCCCTTTCTCGGCATCAGCCTAGACAAATGATTCCATGCTTGTCCTCAGCTGCGATAGCTTGCTGGTTGAGACATATGTACTGACAGAACCTAGGCGTGTTTAAACACATATCTCCGTGCCGCAAATCCACCGATTTTTTCCTCGAGAACTTGCCGCATCAGCTCAATACTTGATCATCGGTACCCTCTGCAAGATTCAACACAACCTGAACACCCTACGAAAAACCGTCCAGACAAGACTCAACAGCCTAGTACCGAGTGTGGTTTAAGATTCGTTCAAAATCTTGGACTGGCAAATGCTCGAGACATATCGAAAATGATTCGCTGGAACGACAGATATGGAATCAAATTTATGAGGCTGAGCAGTGAGATGTTTCCGTTTGCCAGCCACGAAGAATATGGATATAATTTGGCCTTCGCGGCTGACGTGTTGGCTGAGGCTGGTAAACTTGCTTCTGAGCTCGGTCATCGGCTCACCACACATCCCGGACAGTTTACACAAATAGGAAGTCCACGCAAGGAAGTGGTGGCAGCCTCGATTCGGGATTTGGCCTACCATGATGAGATGCTCACTTTGCTTGGCCTCTCAGAGCAGCTAGATCGAGATGCCGTCATGATTTTGCACATGGGTGGGACATACGGCGACAAGGAAGCCACACTGGACCGATTTCGGAAGAATTATTCCACGCTCCCTGTGGGAGTAAAGAAGAGATTGGTTTTGGAGAATGATGACGTCTCCTGGAGTGTGCATGATCTTCTTCCCGTTTGCGAAGAATTGAATATCCCGCTAGTCCTAGACTACCATCACCACAACATAGTTTTCGATGCGAGCGTTCGTGAAGGGACACTCGATATCATCGACTTGTACCCTCGCATCAAAGCGACCTGGAGCAAGAAGAACATTACACAAAAGATGCACTATAGTGAACCGACCGCATCGGCCATCACACCACGCGACCGACGCAAACACTCAGCGCGGGTCAGAACGTTGCCTCCTTGCCCAAATGATATGGATTTAATGATCGAAGCAAAAGACAAGGAACAAGCCGTGTTGGAGCTCATGCGTACATTCAAGCTTCCTGGTTGGAATTTATTCAATAACATTGTCCCTCATGAACGCGACGATGAACCCAGAAAGGCAGTAATGAAGAAGGTGAAAAAGTCTGGTAAGAGCAAGAAGAAGCAGCACGATGGAACATCGGATGACGAGATGGACACACCAGAGCGGATAGTGAGACTAGAAGATATTAGCATGGGCGGCGCAGAGAGGAGAGTGTATTGGCCAGAAGGTATGGAAGAGTGGCTCAAGCCGAAGAAGCGAGAATTGAAACCAAAAAATGGCGCCAAGCTCATCGTTCAGAATGCGCGCGTGGAGGGGGGAGAAGAGGACGAGGACGAGGACGAGGACGAGGACGATTGACCAACGGCATAGCCCTTATGTGTCACATAATTGGTGATTTGCGTTCTGGTAAAGCAGGTGCGTTGTCGTTTATTTCCAGACAGCAGCAAAAAGCCGAAGCACGAAAGGCTTTGGGAGTAACCGTGTCCTGGACTGATGCAATATGAACGATGATAATGGAAATTTGGAAAGTGTTGGGATTGTCCTCGGGCCTCCACTACCCTAGGCAGGAGATGTGCGCGGTATTTCTGTATTTCTGATCAAGGGTAGGGCAGGGCAGGACCAGACCTAATGAATGTTAATCGTCGACGAGCTTGCCAAGACGCTACTGTCTCCACAATGCTTAAAATTTGGCACAAACAACAACAAACCCTCACATCCACACTTGTAGACAGACTGCAAATGACGTCGGTTAGCTTTGAAGCCAAAACGGCTGCCTTTTTGCAGTGGTTCAAAAACCTGCCAGGGGCGACTTTCTCCGAAGCGATCCAAATTGTCGACCTACGATCCCGTGGTGCCGGGCGAGGAATTGGTAATCAGGCTCCTTTGTGCAGGGTTTTTCCAATACATTTAGCTGATGAGGCTCTCAGTTGCTCTTCAGGATATTCCCGCAGAAACGACTTTGTTTACCATACCAAGAAATGCCATTCTTAATTCTGAGACCTCTGGCCTCCGGGCCGAGCTGCCCACAGTATTTGAGAGCCAAGGTGACCAAGATGATGACCAGGCTCTGGACTCATGGAGCTCACTGATACTCATCATGACGTACGAGTTTCTTCTTGGAGATGGCTCCAAATGGAAGTCTTACATAGATGTTCTACCGGACACTTTTGATACGCCCATGTTCTGGTCGGACGAAGAACTGTCCAATCTTCAAGCCAGTGCAACCGTGGGCAAGGTTGGAAAAGCCAGTGCAGAAGAGATGTTCCGACGTCGTCTGATACCAGAAATCCGCAGCAATCCCACCATCTTCTCCGCCAGCGAAACCTACAGTGATGAAGACTTGATCCGGTTGTTGCACAGAATGGGAAGCACCATCATGGCTTATGCATTCGATCTGGAGAGCGACGAGCCAGAAGACGACATTGACGCAGATGGTTGGGTTGAGGACCGAGATGGGAAGTCCATGATGGGTATGGTTGCGATGGCGGATATTTTAAATGCCGACGCCGAGTTTAACGTACGGGGCATGAAATGAAGGATCTAAAAGGCCTGAAGGAGGATGCCGTTCGCGCGCGATTCGCTAACTCTTGACCAGGCGCATGTTAATCACGGGAACGACGAGTTGGCTGTAACGACGTTGCGCGACATCAGGGCAGGGGATGAGATTCTCAATTACTATGGACCTCATCCCAATTCTGAAGTTCTTCGTCGATACGGTTACGTCACGGACAAGCACTCAAGATATGATGTCGTGGAAATCCCATGGGAAGTGGTACAGAATTCTCTCATTTCTCAACTAGGGGTGACACGAGAGGCCTTATCAAAGACGGTATGTAATCCGACCGCCAACCGGCGTGCTTGAAACGTCAGCTGACAATTACCACAGATAGAACTTATCGATGAGGATCAGTGGGAGGACACTTTTGTGTTGGAACGAAATTCTGGTGAGCCCAACGCCGACGGCACGCTGGCCTCTAACGCTACGATGGAGGACATGCCAGAGGATTTGAAAGCGCAGCTGAAAGCGGTCCTCACGGCACTGCAGAGATTGGACGGCACTCTGATCCCTAATAAGAGGAAAAGAAATGCCGTCTTACAGTCGGTCATGGTGGAAGCCCTTCAGTCGATTGCGTCGCGATACTCAACAACTATCGCTCAGGACGAAGAGCTTCTCCAGCAAGGCACCCTTAACCACCGCCAGAAAATGGCAATCGAGGTTCGGCTGGGGGAGAAGCGGCTTATCCAAGAGGCATTCGCCCAGTTCTCGAGCGCAGCTGCCCAAGATACGATGGATGCGTACTGCTCGACGACAAAGAAGGCCAAGCGAGTAGGGTAGAGAATCGACATGAACACGATCATGGTACAGTGTCTAGTTGACATAATAATAATCCACAACGTCATAGATGGCTCCCCAACAGTGACCGCATAACGCAAGCCGAGACTATACAAGCAGCGCGGGATATTTGACATATGGTTGGACGGAGAATTGTTTCCTTTGCACATGACCCCTCGATTTGCGCCTTGACTGATCGAGCGCCAGACAAATCATGACGAGGCAGGCCGCGCTACGCGCGACCGGGTCACCGTTGGGAATCGCCGGCAAACAGCTTCGCCGTTGATATGAGCGTTTGTGGACACCCATCGGTGAGCCCAATGCCCTTTTGTAGGGAAAAGAGGGGGCGGAGAAATTATAGAAGCAAGGCATGGATGGGTGTAAGAGGGCAAAAATGACAGGTGGAAAATTGGGGCTCCCTGGCCAAGTATGTCTCAAATGATTTTGCGAGCTGAGGTTGATAACCCATCATCACTGACGCCCATGTAGCTGACTGGCGGTATATGCGACCCCCGCGGGGAAAAGATTGAAGGGCTTGTGTCGACAGACAGACAGGCCGGGTATGGATTGTTGGCAAACGTGTACGCCGTGATATATGATACGGAGAAAACAAGTGTGACTGACGTTGCAAATGCATCTAAAGGGCATCTGCCATATCATACCTCGTGGGCTGATTGCGGATTCGAGCGTGCTAGACCTTGCCGCAGTCCTGGAAGCCGCTATTGCCATGTACTATGCATGGTGCGTGTCCAGACACGGTGCTTTGCAGACCGGCTGAGACCCTCCAATTCGAAAGGAAGTTCCCGTTGAAGAGGTGAGGGTTCTCACACATCCCAAGCACCTTTATTCATGGTATTTTGTCCGGCCTGTCAAATATAAATTATTTGAAAATCTCGATGCTTAGCCACCGAGGCTTGGGCTACTCGCATCCTCCCACTCATCATTCAGAAACTAGAGGGTGAGGTTGATATGACGCGAGAGAATCGAAATCAGGTCTCACACGAATATGCCTAGCTGCTTGAACACGACTGCAATGAATTTCCTCCCAATGTCCCGGGACAACTTTCCGAAGATGGATGGGCACCGACATCAGACTGAACAGCGACTCAAGCAGTGGCAAAGCCAGGCTATTGGACCAGACACTTCAGTCTTGGTGAAACGTCGCGATATGAATCTACATCACTTGGTCTAGACATACTCTTGGACAACTCTCTAGAATAGTGGAGGGTGTCAATATAATATGAAGCCTCTGCTGCTTCCAAGGTACCCTGATTGCCCGCACACGAACGTGAGTTAGGAGTCCATTGCCTGCGATGCACCGGTCAGACTGGGTGTTGATCTATGGAAAGCCATGTGCCGTCTTTTTGACGCGAAATGTCTTGGCATGCTTACGTCGGCCCTCGCCTTTGGTATCATTTCAGACAGGAACTTTTCGCCATCTTCGGCATGTCGAGCTCCCGATTCAGTTAGGAACGTGACGGATGCATTTGCCTGACCAAACAGCCACCGGTATGATCGAACATAGGGCCTTGATCAAGGATGAAACTGGTTCCTCATACGTCTGAGTTGGCCACGATTGGCCTCGTAATCCTGCTATCCCTGCATCTCCAGACCTTAGAAGGTGATCTCCCCCACTCACGGGACGAAGAGGTTATGTTGCCTCGAGCCTCAGTGTTGCCGCTGCGACAGCTTGCATTCGTTGTGACCAGGCCTGTCCTGCCCCTTTTGGTGGCATCAAAGTGAAGGTTTATGCCCCCTACCTGCTTATAAGACATCCTTGAGATCTTTCCATTTGGCTTGCTGCCATTCTCCCCCCTCCCCTAAGGGCATCCTCGGTTGACCGAATCGGGAGGCACACAGCATTCCTGCCTGATCACACCGATCCGTAGAGGAGGGGGGTGCTTATTTTGGGCAGCCGAGTCGCTCTGCAGCCAATATCAAGTGAATCTGGAGGCTCTGACGATGGTTGTGGTGGCGTTACATGCCGCTTTGGTTACCTTGGCCCTTAGCAGATGCGCTTCAGAGATTTGAAAAGAAATCCGCATGAGTTCACGGGCCAATGCCACCACGCCACCCATGATGATACTTGGCAATCGACAGTTTTGATTTGTAACAAGAGTGTGTCCCAAATAAGAAGCACATCTTCGTAGAGTCCATAAAAACGGCGGTGGTCTCGTCAGCGTAGCCTGAAGTGAAACTGAAAACCATCCCGGACTGACGACGATAGCCCTCTCGAAAAAAAAAAAAAAAAACTTGTCTTCTCAAGAAAACTGTCATCCCCATCCACAAATGTCAAGCTCAAAGTCCAAGCAGCCCAAGCACGGATCGAACAAATCAACAAGCAAGTCCTCCAGCAGCAATGACAAACAAGCCAACGGCGAGGCCACGGTCAGCTTCCTCTTCGTCGTCAACGAGCTCACCATAAACTACGAGGCCCACGAGACGGATCCGGCCGAGATACCCAAGGACAACTGGCACAACTTTCTGCCGCCCACGGACCGAGCGCACTACGGCCCGGAGATGCCCAGCGAAGTGATGCGCTTCAGCAACGGCCGCGTCTCCCGCGCGTCGGCCGACCACATACGCTACTGCTGGATGCGGCCGGATCCCAATCTGGACGGCGGCATCGCCGCGCAGCCGGCGTCGCGCAGCCCCTTCTATGCGCGCCCGTACAAGGTGGCCTCTGTCTTCGCGTGCAACCCGCTGCTGCCCATCATCGTGGCGCAGGACGACGTCTTCCTCCGCCCGCCAGACTCGTGGGACGCGCTGCACTTTGTGCATTCGCGCCCCGGCGCCGTGTCCCATGCCTGCTACGACTCGCCGCACTCCGTGCCCCAGAGCGCGCAGGCGCTTGGCGCGCCGGTCAAGTACGTTGCTGGCGTGGAGGCGAGCTGGATCCCGAGCCTGGTGCCGGGCGTCTATGTCAACCCGTACAGTGTGCGCCGGTCGGGCGGTCTGGCTGGCGAGCTGGGCATCGTGCTCGGCCTCATGGCGTTTCACTCGCATGCGCAGTCCGAGGGCGGGAGGAGCGTGAATGACGTGTTTCTGGGGAGGCCTGGCGAGAGCGCTGGGCTGTGGAGGGACTACCGATGGCGCAGTTCGTCATCGCCGTCTGGATGTACGCCCTTTTTTTGCCCGTCTCCTCTGTCCCAACTCTCGGTGCGATGGTGGGATATCTACTGACCTTTTTTGTTTTAGATCCTTTGTCCATGCAGGAGACGCCGCGTGGGTTTCTAATCTACGTCTGCTTTGATCCTGAGAATCCAAGGGGGAGCACGGCGCAGAGTCTTGCGGACCTGGAATGGGGTTCTGTCCTGGTGCAGGGGTAGAAAGGCCGTTCATGAACATGGTTCAGAAAGTAGTAAATGAATCCATCGTCAGATTGGGAGTTGTCAGTGAGGGTGGCTTCGCATGGGTATGTGGTCGTGGCAGACTGCGCGAATTGGGGGTGCTCTGAGACGATGTTGTCGTGGGTGCCAAGTAAGCTTGATGACGATGAAGATGATGAATGAATGGAGCCTGGTATATTAGCTTGTTGTGGCGTCGAGAGGTGGGCGAATAACTGTTATTCACATTGAGAGCAACATTATTACTAGGAGCTGCCGGACTCATTTCCCTCAGTGACAATCCAACAAAAGCCCTGTTCGTAAGCCGTTACGTTACGTATGGATCAACTCACGTGGCCATTTAACATTTATGCATTTATCCTCCTCTACTATCCATCAAGGCACTTCAGGAGCCATAGCGCTCCAAGATCCAACGTTCCGCCTATACTTTTGGCCACAGGACCCTCATTGCCATGTGCCCCTTCTGCCCGCAACCACCAGTGTACTTCCTAACGGAAGCCAATGGGGGGTTTTTTTTTTCCCCCAGCGAAACGGAGCCTCTTTTGGCGACTAATATCGAAAAATGCAGTGTCTCAGAAAGTTTCGTTGGCTGATGGCTCAGACTGCGTCGGGAAGTCGGACGGCGATATCGCCGCTTTGAGTGATGTATCTGACCCATGGGAGGGACGGATATTGCAACTAGTAGAATTGTTAGTGAACCCTTCTGAGTACAGTTTCCGTCCTGTCACATATGCATGTATCCATGTGCATATATTGACGGCATAAAAGGGAAGTGCAGGACCTGTACAGACCTTTGGTTCCGTAATCTTCAAGTATCGTACTTGGATTCCACTCGTAGTGAAGTAGGGAATCTCAAACTTGACCTGAATAGGCCGCTTGGCGCCCTTGCCCATGCCTCCTACGCCGCCCATGCTTCCGCCAAAACCACCTGTCATACCGCCGCCGTGCTCGTCATCGCCTCGCACGCTGGGGAGACCCAGCTCTGCGCGCATGAGAAACTCCTTCTGACCACCAAATTGCTTGATCTTCCATACAATGGCACTCTGCTCCGGCGCGTAGTGCACCGAACCAATGTTAGTACGGAACCGCGGCGAGTCTGCGTCGTCGGGAACAGGAATGATGACTTCAACATTATTTGCTGTGCTGCGGCGCTTGAATTGCGCCCTGGCCTTGAGCATGTATTCGATGCGCGAGCCGGAGTGGGATTCCACGACGCATTCCACCCAGATGAGGGGCTTGACTTGGGTGTTGAGTCGGTAGGACATGAGCTCGAATTCGCCATCCGGGGGAATAAAGCTGATTGTACGGTCGTTTTCAAAGCGCGATAGTCTGACGCACTGATGAAACTTGACGTCTTCCATCTCAATGGACTTGCCTCGCGTTGTCCTCCCCGTCGTCTCGAACATGACCTTGTCGTTTAAGCCGAGTCGTAGCTCGGGCATGCCGCTTAAATAGCACTTCATCTTGATGGCGCCCAGGATTTCACTTCGCAGCACGTTGCCGTCTGCGCTAACCAGCAGGTTCAGACTTTCCACTACATCCAGAAACACTTCGTTCTTGCGGTATCGAATGCCCTCTGATCTCCATGACACCGAGTTGGTAACTGCGATTGGGGGACGGGCTTGGATCTCAAGCTTATGCGATTCTTGGGTGATGTATTCTTGGAGGATTTTCGATTCGGTCGTCTGGGGATACCCGAAGTCCATCATCTCGTCTAGTAACTCGTATATGATGACAAAGTTATCCCGGATGGATTCTTCTTCTAGCGCTTTGAAATATTCGGTGAAAACTTCGACGATCTTGTGGAGGAAGAGGAGGATCTCGGCGGCGTTGGTATTGCGTTTGGTCAAAGCGAGGAGGTAGAGGTTATTGTGGCGGATGTAGAGGTACTGTTCTCATTGCAAAACCAAAGAGATATGCGTTAGTTGGGGCATATTTTTTTGGTGATCTGAAGGATGAAGGCATGGAGGAGCCAACCCTCACGGCTTGACGTACGTTGATTCCTTCGTGGGAGAAACATGGTGGTACGGCAGAGGACTCTTCTTCAGCTTCTGATAGGAGGATTGGGAACTTTTCGACGGCGGACATCGGTATATCACCTCTGTAGTTACGGGCAAGAAGGGTCTATGATAAAGGCAGCCGTCCTGTGTCAGTGTCTTTGAATTTGCTTTGACTTCACATTGTAAGAACCCCTTGCCAGGTAGGATCTTGCTGCTCTCACCTTGCCTTTCAAATCTAGGAAGAATACTGCTGACGCCATGATTATGGCTGCTTCACAATCGCCACGCCGTAGGAGAGGAGCAAGAGGAAGCGGCGGCAGCAGCGAGGGGTTATGGAGACGGTGGGATCAATTGGCACGGTGGCCAAGACGGACGAGTCGGGAGTTACCAGTGCGATGGCCCGTCATAAATCATTGGTGACGATGGTGCAGAAACCATATAAGGAGGTTTGTAAAAGACTGCTGCCTTGGGCATACGACCCGGGCGTGATTGTACAAGGTGGTTGTGAATTTGGCTGGTGCAGTCCAATATCGAAGCTGTTATGGCATCAAACTAGGTAGTGAGTGACCTGAGGGTTGCCCCACTTTTCCGCGTTTACCTGAAGGACGCTTGATTGGTCCGTCCACTAGAATAATGCGTATAATGAAATTTACATAGATAGGTACAAAGTCCTTTTCTTATGCCCTCGCTTCGTCTAGCATTTGCTAGCCTGCTTTTCACAATATTCCTCATATCAAGAAAAACTTCTTCAAGATAATAATATTAGTACCAGGAATAATTAAATAGTTATCTAATCAAAATATTAAATACTAGGATAAGCAAATAGTTTGTGGCCAATCAAGCATCGTTCGTTATAAGAGGTATAGCTAGGCACCTCGCCACATACTAACTCGTACTGGATGTAAATCGTGATAACGTCCGAGTTACAAAAGAGCTACAACGCAAGCCTCATAATGCCACAGAATCAACGAGATTACCACGAGTCACTGGAGGCCACCTCACTAAGCCAGCAAGAAAAATAGTCTTAATTGTAACAGGAGAAGAGATTCCCTCACATCCGTCGGTCATGCTGCCGTAGCCACTTGCTGCTGTTCGGCAAAGCCACGGCAGAACTTGGCACAAGCCAGATCACGTGCAGAACACGGACCAACTTCCCCTTCACCCACTTTAAAAATAACGACACGCAATAATGTTTCTTTTTTTCCTTCTCTTCAACGCACCCTCTAGACAGTGCAGTCCATCCCCCAGCCTGTACTCGATGCGACATTCTGTCATGTTGTCTACGGAGCCGTGGATGATATCTGCGATTTCGTGGTGCGAAGAGGAATGAATTCTTTGGTTTCATTAAGAGCTGCCCGAGTACAATTTCCTTTCCGTAGCTCGGGCGGCGTCAGAGGAACCGTACATCTCGACTAGAATTGCACGTAAAACCTTGTACTTTGCCCTGGATACTGGTTACTTGGATACGTCAAATTTCCAGCGATCGAACGATCTGCTTGAGCTCAGCTTGTCACTGATCCGCTCGTCAATCATTACTCGACTACCTGACGTGGTATTCAAAGCTATATTTACTAGACCTATCTGCCGTGACTTTCTCCACGACGCTGCAGCCCGGCTACTGAGTTGAGATTGCCAGATCTTGCGAACCCATTGCACCAGGCGTGGAAATTCTCAACAATGGACATACAAGGTCGCAAATCCGGTCCATCAGGTAATTTAGGCCGTACCACTCGGCCCACCTCCACACATGACTGCGCTCACCAAGGAGCAACTTATGTGTATAGATGGGCTAATTTGTCTGGATCTGCAAGAGATGCATTCGAATTGACCAATATATGCTCAACTGGTTCGGCTCTGTCGACAATGGAACCACTAACAATAATACCCGTGTGCCGTGCCAACCAGTGATTTGTGGCAGGAAAGATAGTTTCGTGCCGCCAATTATGGGGCTATTAATCAATGCCAATTACGGCAACGAGCATTCTGTGGCACAAGCGGCCTATCAGTATAACCTCGGACCGAAGTGATATGTCAACTAGTGGAAGTCGCTTATCTTCCATTAGATTGGAGATAAAGCCGCTCAACAAACGCCGCCACATTTGCTTATAACCTTATGATAGATACTCCGCAGTGTCTTGGGCCTCTGGTCCGCAGGAGCAAAATAAGCGGCAGCGCAGTTCTCGATTCCCCGCAAAATACCTTGAGATGGACGTGTAATTGCGCTCGGCTACACCAAGTTTCACATGAATTACATATCACGTTCATACACGTTGCAGGCATCTCCCAAATGGCATCCTGCAGGTGCATGAACTTGCTTGTTTCTTGCTATGCACCAGCGACCTCTGCATTCCGCGAGGTGAAGTTCTACCATCCGAGCACACCGCTGGCACGCTGCGACTCTGAGATGCAGACGGTTGTCATGCGTAGCTACAACCGGACCTCGTATCTAGCAATTGAGCACTCCTGATATCTCCATGGTATGCCTCAGGTGTTTCCAAGAACAGCTCCCCCAGAATCGTGAGCAAGGGGCGGGATCATATTGGTTTGCTTGAGACCTGCGATAGTTCTGCTTCACCGGGTGCCTCGTTCTGCGGGGATGCTGCGATTGCCCATCTCTCGCGTGTTAAATTTGGTGAAAGCTCCTTGTCTGTCTCGGGTCGTTAGAGCTGCGTCCCAAGCAAAACCGGTAGTCTGTGGGTTGTGGGTTGTGTAATCTCGTCGCATGTGATTTCTCCACCGCAAGAAAACCTGGACGCCAGCACGTGTACTCCGTATCCGTAGACATACTTCGTATATACATTACATTGCAACATGGGATACCCAATCAGAAATAGCCATGCGGGCTAGTTACGTTGTTCTACCACCTGAGATTGGCTGAATTTGACGAGAAGCGGCTCGACAAAGCTGACAGTGGAGCCTCCGCTTGCACGTGCTCAATAGACTAAATCAAGGCCCGATAGGCTGAAGGTGGGCCAAAAAGCGGGCTTCACTGCGACTAGATCGAGTTACGAGGCACTAGAGAACAATATAATTGGCCACAAGAGCTCAGGCTAGCTCCGCAGCCAGCCCAGCTTCTCGACGAATCAGAAGACATAAAGCTTGCTAGGAACACCCCTCCACCCCGCACTGGTCCCAATTGGGCGCCAATCAAGTCAAGAATGATCGCGGCAGGCGGTGTGGGTATTGACCTCTGCTTGATTATGATATGATGACGATGATGCATGTTGGTGGTACGCAAAGTGCAGACAAGTCTTATCGGCAACAGACATAATATTGCAGCACGTACCAATACATCCATAGACCTTCTCAACTGTCTACCAAGATTTGCAGTACGCCATAATACTAGTACAGTATGATGATTTGAGCATCTAGGCATTTCAGGACCACTGAAAACAGAGCAGAGCAGAGCCGAACCACAATCACTGCGTTTGTTGCCACTCGGGCAGCGCAGTAGACTTACGCGGGACACGGCTGAGGGGGGGCTCGAGCCTCATGGTACACAGATTCGGTGGCGATCATCGGCGATCAACGAGTCCAAATTTGTTGGGGCACTGAGATGTGATGGACTTCCACTAGCACTCATCATTAGCCTGACTCGGGCCAGAAGAAAGACCAGAAACCAACCTGGGAAAGGAAAAAGGAAATGGATGAGGTCATTGGACACGGAACGGTAAATTCAAGGTAGACAATGGGCATAACGTGCATGGCGCTGGATGCGCCGGAGTAGAGAGTGGCACGCAGAAGCAGGCGCGGAGGAAAAAGATGAAAGTAAAATAGGCCCGCCTGTGGAAAAGCCCGACGGCGAAATGGCGCTTCTGTTCTGTATTACGGAGTAGGTATAGGTACCTAGGTACCTAAGTTGCGCTGGACTGGTCAAGCAGACTCATGCAGGCTGTACCCAAGCGCGTACTCTGTACATGTCCAGTCTCCCAGGGCTCACGCATACTTTACGATGGTTGCTCCCAATGGAAGGTACCCACAACCTCATACCTCTGCACTGCTCGTACTCCCTCAGGTATCCCTCAGGCACCTCCTCTTGCCCCGCCTGGCGCCAAGGCAGTTGTGACGGAGAAGACTGAACAATAATCACATGCCTGCCGCCCCGAGATCGTCATGGGCTTGTCATGAAACCGCTTCTCCCTTCCAACCTCGTTTTCACCAATTTTCGTCGCTGTCGCTGCTGCCACTTCAGCAGCCAGCCACTTCAGCACCCTTCTGCAACGGCGCTGTTCGTTGCTGTTCGTTCTAATACATTAGAACAGGGACTTGCAACAACTTGCAAGAACAAAGCACCAGACAAGACTGTCACAGACCAGCACAGCAGTTGCATAGTCAGTCTGCTGCTCCGGCCGGGTTTTGGTTTGCCCTTTCTCCCATTGAGACCCTTCGTCGTTTCTCGTCCTTGGCTTCTGATCGAGCCAAGCCGGACTCCATACGGAGTACAGACCCTGCCTTTCCCCATCCACGGAAACTGCTGGGTATCAGTTCCTCGCCCTGTCCTTCTCTCGTCCCTTCCCATCCATCGTTGCACAGTAAACTCGTCTCCCCACCTTGGGTCACTTCGTCTCGCCCAATTCCTAGATTGACAAACCCTTGCACCAGTCGTACTAGCTACTGGAGGCGCAGCTCGACACATTCAGTCGTCCTCAATGCATCCGGGGAGGGATTGCGTTCGTACATCAATTTGTTGATTGTCACCCTCGATTTCTGCCGTCGCCAGGCTCCAACCCGAATCACTTACGACGGCCACAGCGCCACTGCCTTCATGCAGTTCTCACCTCCTCCCGATGTCGATACTCTATCGGCACGGCTTCCCCCTTTGACGCATCACGACAATGACAAGACGCTGCCTTCAATAAGCTCTGTTACCGGTGTTCACGCTCTTCGTAGCGATCCATTACGCGATGACCACAACCGTCAACCGTGTCATCCGTCGTTGACTAACTGGCCTCCGCCGCTGAACGATCCGTCGGCTTATCGGCAACCGCCTCACCCGATGGATACCTACCGTGCTGCCAGCCCGGCTACGGCAATGGATCTCGACGGAGCCAACAGCGTCACCAGCGCCCCATCGCCGGGTCGTCACAGTCCCAACAACAGTGTGAACCTGGACGATCCCGATGTACGACTTGCGGCGGAAGCTCTAGGAGACTTGCGTGCCGGTACGTATATGTAACCTCGGTGTTCTTGTTGAGCCTAGTCTAGTGGCAGTTCACTGTCTATAACTTGAAAAAAAAAAAAAAAAAAAAAAAATCCTTCACTAATGACATGTCGTAGACTTTATTTCCTCCCCGCCTGAATCCTCTAGACTCACGCCGCTAAGTCCCAAGGCCAATGACCATCGGAGAACGCCATCATCGTCGCAAACAAGATCACCACAACCTGAGCCTCTGTTGTCGCTTTTGACGACTGCTCATCCCCTAGTCGCTAGTACCATCGGTGGTGCTAGCAGTGCGTATGGTGGAGCCAAGAATTTCTCCCCTAGATTCAAATCCGGTGCCGAGTATGTCGAGGGTTACCTCACTCCTCTAGCCAAAACAGTCAATTCTGTTGGCCGTGTGACAGGTGTCGAAGGTGGTGTCCGGTGGTTCCTCGGCAGCAACCGACGTCATGAGGCTGCTAATGGTAATTCCAAGAAGCGACGAAAAGTCGGCAAGGGCACAAACAATAAGACAAAGGATATGGTCAATGGAGACACCGACACTTCTCCGGCCACTCCGTGCAGTGATCGAAGGTCATCGTCGGCGAGCACAGTGGACACTTTACCAGCTTATGATGAGCTGCGATCTCCCGCTTACAGTGAGACACCACCCACGTCACAAGAAACCTATCACTCATCTGGCACAAATGAATCTTGGCCGTCTCGTCTCATCATGTCCACTTCTGGCCTCAGCGTTGCAATGAGTGCAGAAAGCCTCAAGAGCCTTAAATACTGCCTGAGATGGCTCCGCTGGACCAATGACCACATGAGCCAAGTTATCGGAAACTTGAAAACGACATTAGAAGAGTATGAACAGACTGCCGATGCACACCAGACAACCCTGCACTCGATTGACTCACCGACCACTGTGGAGGGGGATGGTTCCGAAAGGAAGCAGACTGATGGACGCACACCAGAGCAGGCTCGCACGGAATTGACCAACAAAATCAATGTCCTCAAGGGTGACGTGCTCAAGACGCTTCAAGAGACTATCAACACAGTATCCAAGTACGCGGGGGGTGCTTTACCTGAGAACGCACGCATCCTTGTGAGGCGCCATCTTACCAGCCTTCCTCAACGTTTCCGCGTGGCAAGCATGTCTGATGGCGCTACTGGTGACAAGGACAGCGATTCTGCCGTGCGAGAGGGTGCCCAGAAAGTCTTGGTACTGGCGAAGGAAGGTTTGGATATGGTGACTCAGATCACAGGCGTTTTGGACGGCACAATTGTCAGCGCGGAGCAGTGGTGCGAGCGCATGGGGAAGCGAAGACGACCCACAAGTGACTGTGACCAGTTGGAGTCTCCCCGATTTGAGTCAAGCACTCCGACTGCTGAGTCCAATGGCGACGTGAAGATAACTTCATGATAGTCTTCCATTCCAATGATCGACGACGAGATCGACGTCAGAACTACAATTAAAAGTTGAGAGAGGCGGATGAGACAATCGAATGGTGGGACTGGAAGATTCGGTACTACGACGATTGTGATGGTGAGCCTGGATCATTCCTGGGGCAGGGCAACCTAGTGTGTTCGCGACATTTCACTTTGTGTGATCTTGGAGGAAGATACCTCGAGCCTTTTTTTTTTCCCCGTCAGCTTTTCTTCGGGCCCACCTTTCCCTTTCGCCAATAAAGGAAAACATGGTGGGAACTTTTGGATCATTCATTCTAGCTACCTCGGATCGAGATATAGGTGCGACATTTGCGATACTGCAGCTTTACGGTTTTCTATTTTCCGATGTAGTTTTCTCTTCCCTGTACTCATTATACACCACGCTGGAATTCGTGGCATGTTGACCTAATTTTTTTTATGGACAACGGCGTTGAAGGAGGAGCAAGCCTCGGTGGCTTGGAGTTATGCAAGCAAGGATGTAGGCCGAATAAAATTTCACAAGCCCATAACCAAGCGTGAAGTTCTTTGCTCAAAGGATATATTTGTAGATATATGTTTTGTTTCGTTGGTAACGTGTTCAGAATGTGTTGCCCATGAAAATGGCCAACCTGTACGTCTCGTGGTGTTGTGTTTTGAAACTAAGCACAGCTTGTATCCGAATGTTAAAGGCATCGCAAATCGATCGGCATGGTCCCAATCTCTGCACATACGTCACGTGACCAATGCCAACCTACATGATCTCCTCCTCATCACTTACTTCATCTTGCACACCGTTCCTATGCCCGATCAGCATGCGGGTGTCTCATCACCAAACTGACCAATGTATGCTTAGTCCAGATGCCGATGAAGAGTGTTGACCACCCACGGCGCAGTGCCCCACGCAATGAAAGGCACTACATACAGAGTCCCTGAACATTGAAAGCCGGTTCAACGTCCCGCCGAGATTTTGAAACGCGGGTGGTGTCTGCTCGCCATTCGTGCGGTTCGAAAAGGCTAGTTAGATTGGTTCATTCATATTCTATATACAATGAGACACCCATGCACTATGTCTCGTTATCCTTGAGACCTTGGCATGAGTCGTTGCCAGCAGACCCCTGCAAGGTTTGCAATGAAGGTCAACTCCAGGTCTTGTTTTACATTTTTCTCAGTGGGAAGGGAAAAAGAATTAAGAAGGAAATTTCAAAAAAAAAAAAAGCCCAAGAATCTTACACATGTACCTTTAGCGCAAACATGCCCCTCTCGATGCAATTCAGTCCCACCGTCCCGGACGCAAACCAGATATATGAGCTCCATGCGCCGTAAAAGACCACCTCTGGCTCTGCATCATCATCAGGCCAACAGTCAAAGTAGGCAATTTCCCGCATGCACCTGCCGGTCGGGTCTCTTGGCACGGAGGATGCGTCCACGATGCGCAGGCCTGATGCATAGTTGGTCATGTATGCGGTGTGATTCTTGATGTACAGATTATGGTCGATGGCTTCGACGGGGCTCTTGCACGTGCCCGTCCATCGGGGCTTCGTGAGAGAGGATATGTCCCAGATGTACGTTCGCGTCCGGAGGTCCTTCCTGCCCCTCTCGTCCCGAATGGCCTCGTCCTGCTCGTCGTCCATGAGCATGTAGTGCCAGGAGTCGTCGAGCTCCCAGCCCGATGGGTGAAGGCGCCCTTGCCGTCTATGCCGTCGTAGTAGTTGTCCCAGAGAGGATGCACGGGCTCTTCCTGTCCGTGACGTCGTAGACCATGAAAGACTCGATGTTGAAGGAGATGCAGATCTGGCGGCCGTGGAATCGCCTGTCCGGGCCGCGGTACGTGACGCACCGGGCGTTGTGGACGTAGGCGCCTTCGCCGAAGCAGCCTTGAACAGGCCTGGACGGGTCCCTGACGTCGATGATCATGAGGCCCTGGCCGAGGCCGTTGCACGTGGCGTTGTTGCCGCTGGAGAGGAAGACGGTGTTGGTCTCCGGGTTGGTGGTGACGTTGTGGGCTGGGCCGACGTCGGTGAAGTGCGCGGTGAGGTCGGCGCAGACGTCTAAGACATTGGGCTCCTCGCCTAGGGGTAGGAGCTTGTGGAGGTCGAAGACCTGTATGCCGTGCATCGTGGACTCGGAGCTGATGTAGGCGTGGTGGCCTATTACTTTGATGTCTCACCGGATGGCTGTGTCGGTTTGCGTGGGCAGCCGCCCGCGGTATTTGAGGCCACCGCTCTTGGTGAGCTCGACGAATGCCGTGCCTCTGTTTGGCCTACTATTGCGAATTCCCTGCCGTCCTCGGATGTCCAGCCTGGCGAGAAGCAGTTAGCATCAAGTATGACGGTTGCCAACAGGACCGTATAAGTGGCGTTGGGGGTGGCGTGGCAATGGACGTGCGGAAAGAGAGTTGTCTCAATCATCATGCTCTCTCATTGCATGCCAAGCTTTGGTGAGGGTGATGATTGTGTAAACTCGACTTCGCTGACTCACCCCATATATCGTTGCCTTATCGAGACGTGCTCCCCATGGCCTCATGCGTGAGAGACGCTTGGACGTCAATGTTTTTGCAGGCGAAGTCGCCGGCTTTGCCACCTTTGCACCTGGTAGGCCCCATGGACTGGTATCTCGACTCGGAGAAGACACCAGCTTCTTCCCTTTGCTTGTGCACACTGGACTTGGCTCCATGACTCGAGCCATCGTCATGGCTGACTTGACCTGGATGTAGCTGCTGGCCAAAGCCAGCATGGTGAAAGCAGCCAGCTTCATTCTCACACCCTCAAGTATACCGGACAGGAACTAATAATCCCTCCCTCTAGGGCATACGAGCAGATGACTTGTTTCTGAAAACAAAGTCGATCTGGATTGAGCCTTGTGCGACGCTCAAACACGGCCCGGACGGACATGAGTGTCTTTTATACCTAGATTTCAGACATGGAACGTTCCGCTCCAACCAACAGTGTTCATCGCCAACTGCATTCCTGGCCGGGGTGACGTAGAGGGGCAAGAGAGGGCCAAGAGAGGATGGCCACCAGGCGCAGAATACAACGCATATGACGATCCTCGACGTCCATGCTTTGCTTTCTCGACGGCGTCACCCCTTCGTTGTCATGTCATCTAGAGCTGTGACGTGCATGCATGGCCGGGAGAGGAAGAGCCGAAGACCCGCAGGACCGCCATATACGCCGGCGCCGGCCATTGTCACGTCCGTGGCTAAGTGAGTTGATGAGACGAAGGCCACGGCGTTTGTTGTTGATGAAGATGTTAAAGGATAACCGTTTACCTTGGGTAATAAAGGCCCGGTCGTATTCATGGTCCCTAACTCTCTCTCTCTTTTCTTTCCTTTTTTTTTAAGATACTCTGTCAATAGCGTGTGGCTGGAAGATTGGAATGGAGGTCGACTATTGTGATGTTGTTATACAAAGATTCCATGTGGTTCTTGGGACAATTAAGGCAGTGGCAGAGAGCTACGTCGCACGTGTCGCGACTTCCTAGGGCTTGCGTACAAGCCAGATTAGTGGGGCACCTTCATCCCTGAAGCCTGATTGTCTGAGATGGATCAAGATGAACGCAGGGACAGTGGTGAATCAATATGAATTCTTGCATTCTTGCGTTGGTTGACCATCAAACAAGCAGAAACGATCCACGATTAAAACGAGGGCGCGTGTGACATCTGGGCCATATCCTTCAAGCGTTCATTGCGCATTTAATTAAAACTCACTAGAGAACTATAAAACACTAGACAAAATACTATGTAAACTGTCAGAAGCGCAAGGTGTAACGCCTAAGCGAATAGACCAAAAAGATCCACTAATGTTGCAATCCTTAATCCTTGCAACATTGCACCTTACAACAGCTTATTACGGCCACGTGCGCACGATAACAACAATTAACTGCGGGCTAACGAGGCTAACGGTCTTCGCTCCACTCTATGGGTGCGCGCACGTGCATGTGCCATAATTAAGCTTTTAGAATCTAGGTCTATAGCCGCAGGGCCTATAAAAGCTAGCTTATAGTTGCCTCTATAATGTGCGCGATTAACTCACGCTAAAAACTTAAAAAGATTGCTATACATTGCGTGCGAGTGACTCACGCTAAAGACTTCAATGTTTGCATATAGCACAAGCAACTAAGGATTCTATAGCTTAATGGCACAGTCCGCTAGTTTTGCCTCATCCTGGAGGGACACAATATACCTATATTCCCACTATTACACTCTCTATATAGCTAATATCTAGGCTGCACCTGCTTTCCTAGTAATTACTATTTATTTGCGGTGTAGCCAGAAACAAAAATAGGTGTGGAGATATATACTCCGTTTTGGGTTTAGTTGCCGCTGTGCGTTTAAAAATCCGTTGCTGCGCGTTTAAGCATTCAGGGGCCGGGGAGTGGTTTGGATTTTTTTTTCCACAGCCGCTGGGATTGGGTGCCTTGAGCCTGATGACGGAGCCGGCAATCAGAAGCCGAGGGTCTCAATGTAATTAGACCGATTGGCTTGTGGGTGCGGGTGGGGACGAATACAAAGTCACGAGATTTCATGGAGGCTGTAGACGTGCTTGGTGTGTGCCCGCCTCCCATCATCCATAAAGTGAATGTAGTTTAGTGAGGGATTATAAACTCGTTCGCAACATGCCCTGCGTCAGCTCGGGAGGTGTTTTTGCACAAAGCTGTTCGTTGTTGGCCATTGTGTCTTTCGATGGCACGATGCTCATGCTTACTTTCTTGAAATAGTGCAGTGCCTTGGAGTTCATCAAACTTTTGCTATATCTCATCAGAGAAGAGTCGGAAGTCCCAAAAATGGCTGTAAGGACCAGGTACTTAGTCAATGAGGCAGCCTCATTATTAATGAAGACGCATTTAGGGTTCATACGGAAGTTGGCCGCTGCAGCTGCGATTTCCCTGAACTCCTGCTGCATTTATCATGACAAACTAGGTTATTATTGCTTGGTCCTTTCTCATATCGACAGCGCCACGTGGGTTTTCCTGTCGGCAATTGGCATCGTGCCTGGGATTGTGCACGAAGCTCATTTCGGCGTCAGAGTACTCGGGTACAATTTATATGGTGGTATTTTGGGACACAGCTGGTCTTGGCAGCTATCTACCGACCGACCTACCTACCTAGGTAGGTACCAGGTAGGTATCTAAGTAGGTGAGGTCTGGTAGGTACTGTAGGTATTGATTGAGTGGTTTTGTTGATATGCGGTTGTCACCTGCTGAAATAGACTTCTCTCGGTCCTGCAACGGCTCATTAGCGGCAGTTGTCAAATTTCAACGTTCCATCTATCCCGCGTCTGTGTCCATTTCATATTAATGCAATGCGCAGCTGATCCTTGAATCGAGCATCGCCATTTGCTAGAACGCAACAATAGACAAGTCTCTGTAATCGCTGATAAGCAATTAAACGCGCAGCAACGGATTTTTAAACGCGTAGCAGCAATAAACCTAAAACGGAAGATATGTCTCTACACCTATTTTACGCCTAGAAATACCTCCAGTGATTTCTCCTTTCTAAGCCTTAATTCGTATATAGTTAAGTATAACACAACACGACACAATATAACTATATTCTCACCACAACACTCTCTATAGCACTCTCTACATCGCTAATATCTAGGCTGCACCTACTTTTATAGTAATTACTAGTTATTAGCGTTTTAAGGGCGTTATAGGCAGAAATTACAAATAGGTGTGGAGATACCTTGTCTGTTTTAGATTTAGTTGCTACTGTGCGTTCAAAAATCCGTTGCTGCGAGTTTAAGCACTCATTGCTGATGAGTTCTATTGTAACCCAAGGTTACCCTTGTAGCGTGCCAAATTTTCGACTTCTTTGGCTACTTACCCGGTGAGAAAAATGACGCGATCCAGACCGCGACGAAAGCTGCCCTGCCCAGACATCCATGCACGAAACGCGAGAACCCCAGGAATTAACACACGTTGCTAATTGCCGCTCAGCACGCCGTGGAGTACGGAGTACAGCAACCGGAAGACTGGGAGGCTGGAAGAAAGATTACTGATGGTGGGAGAGCTGGAAAATCGTCTAACTGCTGCCTCCCACCCGGGCCGGCAATCCCGTATCCATGGTACCAATGATGATACCAAGATGATGAGATGCAACATCACGTCCACCATTATATTATTATTGGTAGGATAGGCTAACAAGCTGCGGATTCGATGTCCCTTGTCGGACTTGTCCTGCTGTTTATATATAATTGCCGGTCAGCTCCCACATGCCGCAGAATTTTTGCTTTACAAATACATAACCAGAACTGGCCTTACTCTTTGGTTCGTAGTATATAGCCGCTTTTGTTCCACCGAGTATTGACCTACCTGGCTCCTTCCCGGCAAACAGAGACCTCCGAGAGAAACGTTCAAGTTAGCCGACGATGAAGCTCAGTCCCCGTCAGTTTCTACTGTACGCCATTGCAGTCACGTCCTGCAGCAGCAGCGTTTCGCCACCTCGAGCTGTGCTGAAATCAGGACCAATTGTCGGTGTAACTGTGAATTTACCCGGCGCACGTGCACCAGTGAGCAAGTTTCTGGGTATACCCTATGCCGAGAAGCCCGAGCGCTTTAGTCCTGCCATACGGCCCAAACCATGGACGAAGGACAAGGAAACGACTGCTTTTGGTAGCTCGTGCTATCAGCTGGCAGTCACTAGCGGCAAGTCACGCTCTGAAGTCGAGAAACAAGCTTATTTATTCGCTTCTGACAGGATCTACAGATGTCGGTCCGGAGCAGGATCTTGTTGATGCGATTTTTAACCCGCACCCCAAATCCGAAAGCGAAGACTGCCTGTTCATCAATGCATTCGCCCCGGCAACGCCGGGTCCTGCCGGTGGTCGCCCAGTCCTAGTCTTTATCTCCGGAGGCGGATGGGCTATAAGCAATGGTAACCTCGACATGTCGGGATTTGCAGCATACGAGGATCTCGTTGTGTTTGCTTTCAATTATCGGGTGAACCGTACGTGTACACTGACAGTCCAGGGCTCCGTGATAGGCACAATACCAATTAATGCAAAAATGAATAGTCTTCGGTTTCCCTAATGCAGACAAAATTCCAGCTGGCGAACGAAATCTTGGTCTTCTTGACATAAAACTTGCAGTCCAGTGGGTTCAAGAAAATGCCTACGCCTTTGGTGGCGACCCTTTGAAAATAACTCTTGCGGGAGAATCCGCCGGATCTTTGGCGATCGACATTTTCATGCATACCTATGCTCAAGCCACAAACCCACCATTTCGTGCTGCTATCATGATGAGCGGCGAGTCGTCATTCAGCCAAGTTGGCACGTTTGCCGACCCCAAAGACACCACCGTCTGGAACAAAATAGCCAAACAAGGGGGATGTAGTGGCGACACGATTCAATGTCTTCGAAAACTATCCCCCGAAGCACTCCGCAATTTGATTCTAAAGACGGGTGCAACGGGTGCATCTTTCGGGCCCGTGCAAGACAACGTGGTAATCCCTCCAGGTCGAGCGGAAGCTTGGAAAAGTGGGAAAGTACGCAAGGTACCTATCCTGGCAGGAACAGTTGCCCAAGAAGCTCGTGGTCTTATCAATAGAAAAATTACAATCGACCGCTTTACCCAAGCCTTTCTCCCGGAGTCACTGGTAAGCAAGCAAAAGCGAGAGAGCATTTTCGCGTACTACAGGAAACAGGGGTATGGCACAAGCGACTTCGACCTTGTTACTCAGTTGTCTACTGACCTAGTGTGGCAATGTGTGAGTCTACATACCGCACCATCACGGCTTCATCTCCAGCCTTTGCTGACTTAGCTGCCCAGCCCATGAGGAAGTTCACCAGTACATCTGTATCGAAAACCCCGACATGGCGATACTTCTACAATCAATCCATGACAGATTTGCTGCCCGAGAAGTTCCGGTATGTTGGCAAATTCCACAGCAGTGACACAATTTCCCTCTTCAAGTCACCGACATACAACGAGCTCCCGTCTGGGTTATCGAGCTTTCTGAAGTACTGGCGAGCGACGTTGGCAAAATTCGTTCGCAATCCTGATGGTGGACCTGGATGGCCTGCTGTGAACTCTGCGCCAAACGATATGTTTTCTTTGGGAGACGTGGGAGATCAGCATACCACAAACGGGAAGCCGGTAAGCCACGCCGATGTGGACAAAAACTGCGATATTCTTTGGGATATTATTCAGACGAACGGGAGGAAAACTCGTCTACATTGACCGTTTTTGTTTTAATATCAGCTTCACCTTTCAAAAACTCTGCATCCAAGTAACTGCCATGATTCCCAGCCATTGTAGTGTGAAGAAGCAGGTCACCATCTGGACATGAGGCTGGGATGCTGGGCGTATCAGATATACAGGCTATAGCAACGAATTTAGGACAATAACTGGAGTACACGTTTGGCAAAGATCGATGATGGGCCATTAGAATCGAACAGCATTTAGCGTTGCCGTTCGACACACTTTGTTGTTGTGGGCTAAGTGACATACATCTCGGAATCATTCAACCATGACAGAAAAGGCTTCCTAGTCAAAATTGAACATACCTACGCCGTCGGCTCCGCAAACTAAATCTACGACGTTGTCCGCGCTCCTTCCCGGCATGGATGAGGCTTGGCCGTCGGGCTTGATATCTAAACTCCGAAACACCACGGAGGCGAATGGCAAATTACCTACACAGTGTTACCCCGCTGTACATGACGGGTCGACGGGTCTGGCCATCAACACCTCTGTCTGTCATCTCCGTGGCACGTTGGACGTGATGTCGGTGATGGGCCCATTGCAAAACCTCCTGACAGCTGGGATTGCGCGACTGTTCACTCTTTCCTCTTCAATCACGCGCAATTGCGGAGATTAGACGCCAGCGGCGCAATTCCGTCTTGCTGTTCCCTAGGTACCTTTCTAGGTTACGGACGGCTGGAATGCGAAATGTACCTCTTCGGCGTTAGGCTCTTGGCTACAGGTGGAAAGTTCCGCTCTATGAGCCTATGACATGACCTTTACTTGACATCCCGATCAGCTCTTCCGACGCGATGGACTTAGTGCTTGTTTTTTTCCCGAACCGACTTTGGATCAAGATGGCGTGCGCCGGAGGGCATAAATAAGGGTAGCTGGCTTCCTACCTATATAAGCATGGCCGTTCGCGTCTCGCCGTTCGCGTCTCCGAGGAAAGGTCGGTCGTCTTCTCTGAGTAGCCTGACGAACAGAGTTTCAATTAAATTGAGAACCTGGCATACATCCTGCATTTTCGCACCAACTCCCGTTTTTCCCATCATGTCTATCCCCACACGAAGTCTCGGCAAAAACGGCCCACAAGTTAGCGGCATTGGTCTCGGCCTCATGAGCTTTGCCGGCTGGTACGGCCAGAAGGACACCAGCGTTGAGACGTCCCTCAAATTCCTCGATAGAGCACACGAAATCGGCGAGAGGTTCTGGGACACTGCCGATGCGTATACAGGCAGCGAGCAGCGTGTCGGCGAATGGTTCAAGCGGACCGGCAAGAGGTCAGACATCTTCCTGGCCACCAAGTTTGCCCTAGTGGTGAAGCCCGACGGATCGCGAACGATCAGCAATGAGCCGTCGTATGTAAAGGAAGCTTGCAACGCCAGCCTCGAGAGGCTTGGCATTGACACAATCGACCTGTACTACTGCCACCGTATCGACGACAAGACCCCCATTGAGCACACCGTTCAGGCCATGGTCGAGTTGAAAAAGTGAGCATTCCCTCGCTACTAAACCTTACAGCTTGGAAACCCGCAACAACGCGACAAAAGCAATGAGTGGCTGACAATTTCTGGCGACAGCGAGGGCAAGATTCGATATCTGGGATTGTCCGAGTGCTCGGCAGCCACCATCCGTCGCGCCCACGCAGTGCATCCCATCTCAGCATACCAAATCGAATACAGCCCTCTCTTCTTGGACATTGAATCAGACAAGACTGGCATTCTCAAAACCTGCCGGGAGCTGGGCATCGCCATCGTCGCGTATAGCCCCGTCGGCCGTGGCCTGCTCACCGGGTCCATCAAGTCGCTCGACGACATTCCCGAGAATGACTGGCGCCGAAACGTTCCCAAGCTCTCGGGTGACAACTTCCATAAGATCACGGCTCTGGTGAACAACATCGCGTCTATTGCCAAGCGACACAATGCTACTCCCGCACAGATTTGTCTGGCATGGGTGGCAGCTCAAGGCGACGACTTCATCTCCATCCCTGGAACGACCACAATCAAGTATCTCGAGGACAATACGAACGCCATTAACATCAAGTTGAGCAAGGACGAAGTCGAGGAGCTGAGGAAGTATGCGGCTGATACTGAGCTAGAGGGCGATCGGTATCCAGTAGGGTAAGTTCAGAGGGACTCTTTTGCTGCTATGTGGTGATAGCATCTTGTCGCTGACCTTGATGTAGCCTGTCGGACACGCTTTTCCGAGACGCAGTGCCTTTGAAGTAGAACATGGTGAAGATATTGGATGGCATCAAGTTGGTTGGATTGTTCCAAACCAGGGCTCATGTCAAATAGAACAAGGAAAAATCAGACTGTCAAATAGAGGTGTACTCACGGCCGTGAAAGATATACAGCTGCGTCGTGAAATTTATGATAGCCTTGTGGATTTTCATTTCTTCGTCCTGTGGATCATGTTTCGTTTTCATCAAGACAAGCCGATTAGCAACTTGCATAGATGTCGTCTCTCTCAACACAAATCTCGGCACCCTATGCTAGCTCATTGCGGTCGAATCCTCCATTACTTCCACCCCCGCATTCAGCAATGTACAACTACGCACAGAACTTTGATCGCGGGATGAGGCTGCGCACGTGAATTTCGCGCACGAGCATCCCTTTGACGGTGTTGAGGGAGCAAGCTGGTCACTTGCAGGGATTGATCGGTAGCAGATGACGATGGAAGTTTCTAGAGATATGATATATCAGTGTTGATATCGGGATAACAAGGATAACTGATAATCGATAAACGGTGGACCTCATGACCACCTAGGTACAGATACTGTCTGCCCAGGTTACCAGTTGACATTATTAGCTGCCGGAACCCCCTCCCCCGGCAGTCACAGTGTCTCAGTGATAGCGGGGGTGGGGCGCACACCGAGATACCAGTGGGGCTGCGTTTTGTCGTCCCAGTTATTCCATCCGCACGAGTGCGCTGTTTTTCGCTTCTTCAGTGGTCTTCCACCTCTTCTTCGTCATCGGAATGCCACTTCTTGACCACCTTGGCACTCATTCGCAATCTGCTCCACCCCTAGGTTGATTCTGGTCCCGTCCGCAACAAGTGGTTGCACACCAGACACCTTGTCGTCATCCGGACGACACATGTGCATGTACATGCACATGTAGCCAACCTCAGTCTGTTAAAGGCTGATTAGCTGGCCATGAAGTTTGCAAAGGAGCTTGAGAGAGATGCCGTCCCAGGTGAGATAATCCTGAATTAATTGGTTCGTTGCGCAACATGTTTCAGAAGCCTTTGCAAAGCATGACTTACACACGTTGGACGACACCTGCTGCGGTATCTTGAGATGAAAGATGAAGCACCACCAGCACCAACATCATCTTCTTTCCCGGGCTTCCATTTTTCCAATTGAAACTGCTCTGATTTTACTTGGTCGACTATCGCTGACCAATTCTGGCAGAATGGCGCATCAAGTATCTCAACTACAAGGCGGGCAAAAAATACGTCAAAGCTGTCTCAAGGGACATCAACAGAACCCCTAAAGGCTTCTCGGACCGTACGCCGTCCTTCTTCCGCTCCAGCCAATATGACAGAGCAGCCATCTTTCCGTACTCGGCTCCGGGCCCTGAACCGATAACTGCCCCTAAGCAGAGCAATGGGACGTCTGCTCCTCGGTCAAAACCCATTGCAGTTGCTGGACCCGCGGGTGAAGACGACGCCTTGAACAAAGACGGTGACGGCCTTCAATATGGGAGCTTCATACCAACACCACCAGCATACAGTCCGCTGGGGGAGCGGGCCGACAAGAACCAAGATTTTGCATTGCCAGCGCCGGCGATGAAAGCTCCAGACTCGCCCGAGCTTACACGGCCAACTGAGGCGATGCAGAAAACCCGGAGTACATTCCCGTTACAACGTCGCGCATCGACGACTGCCGGGGCAGCCGAGACGTTAAACGAGGCTTCGCGACCATCGACGCTGCCTCGAAGACCGACAGCCGGACCCAGCAGAACAGAGTCTTCGCCCTCGCATCTACGCCGCATGCTGTCCCACACGCACAGTCCCATGAAGCGAGACATGTCAAGGACAGATAGTGGCCAAAATTATTTTGATTTGGTCAAGGAGAGAGAACGAGAATTCTACGAGTTTATGGACTCGGAGCTCGAAAAGGTGGAGACTTTTTATAAACTCAAGGAAGACCAAGCAGGGCAACGGTTGTCGGTGCTCAGGCAACAGCTGCATGAAATGCGAAATCGCCGTCTCCAGGAAATGTCGCACCGTCACAATGGTGATCTAAATGGCGGACAATGTGAAGAGAGCGAGACTTCCAAAGATGGTTTCAATGGCTTAGTGCAGCCGATTAAATCCAAGATATTCCCCCCGGGACCGAACTCCAAAGCATTGCGAAATATGCCAACAACACCGCATCAACTAGCCAGAATGCCTGCCGGAGAAGCGTCCAGGGACTACAGCCGAAGGCGGCAAAAGGAAGATGTATCCTACCGAACGGCGAAGCACAAGTTAAAAATGGCTCTTCAGGAGTTCTATCGAGGGTTGGAACTTCTCAAGTCGTATGCCTTGTTAAATCGCACGGCATTCCGCAAGCTGAACAAGAAGTTCGACAAAGCCGCCAATGCTCGTCCACCGCTGAGATACATGAATGAGCGGGTCAACAAGGCCTGGTTCGTCAACAGTGATACGCTGGATGGCCACATCAAAGCGGTCGAGGACTTGTACGCACGGTATTTCGAGCGCGGCAATCATAAAGTTGCGGCAGGTAAGTTGCGGAGTCTCACGAAGAAGTCGACGAGCGAATCGGGCAGTTCGTTTCTTGACGGACTCCTGATCGGCACGGGCCTCATTTTCAATGTCGAGGGCATCATCTACAGCTCACAGCTTCTCTCCGACAAGGATGCCACGGTCCGTCTTCAGACCAGTTATCTGTTACAAATCTATGCCGGCTACTTCCTCATGCTCTTCATGTTCTTCTTGTTCTGTATCAACTGCTACATTTGGACCAGGAACAAGGTCAACTACCCTTTTATCTTTGAATTTGACCAGCGGAGTCTTCTTGATTGGCGGCGGCTTGCACAGTTCCCCAGCTTCTTCTTGCTCTTGTTAGGCATCTTCATGTGGATGAATTTTAGCCTATACGGCGCTCATTGGTTGTATATTTATTATCCTGTGATTTTAATTTTCATCACTGCGGTTATCATCTTCCTTCCTGGTCCATACTTATTTCACAAGAGCCGAAAATGGTTTGTATATGCTCACGTAAGTTTCTGACTTTGCTTAGTCCACATGATGCCATTTGTCGTTGGGTGTATTAACGGAACAATTGACAATTTGTAGTGGCGATTGTTGCTGGCAGGCCTGTATCCTGTCGAGTTTCGCGACTTCTTTCTCGGCGACATGTACTGTTCGTTGACATACTCAATGGCCGTAAGTCTTTCCGCGTCCACTGAATTTTTTTTTTTTTTTTTTAAACAAATGAAGACAAAACTATTAGAAGAGCCTTCCGGCCTGGTGCTGACATTATTCAAACCCCTACCCAGAACATTGAGCTCTTCTTCTGCCTATATGCCAATAAATGGAACAACCCACAACAGTGCAATTCTAACCACTCTCGGTTACTGGGTTTCCTCACGACGCTGCCGCCCATCTGGCGATTCTTCCAATGCATCAGACGATACAAAGACACACGAAACGTATTCCCTCACCTGGTAAACGGGGGAAAATACATCATGACTATTGTCTCTGCCGTGATGCTCGCTCTCTACCGCATCGACAATACCCCTTCGAACCTTGCCTTGTACATAGCCTTTTCGGCCATCAACGGCATTTACGTCTGTATGTATTGACACCCCCTGGGCCGTCTGCCAAAATGCCCCCTTAGTTCGTTACGCTAACATGCGCACTCTAAAGCGATATGGGATATCTTCATGGACTTTTCTCTTCTCCAGACCGACACTCGACACTGGGGCCTCCGGGACATCCTGGCCCTGAAGCACCGCTGGCCATACTACTTCATCATGGTACTCGACCCCATTCTCCGCTTCGCCTGGATCTTCTACGCCATCTTCACACACAACACCCAGCACTCCACCATAGTCTCCTTCTTCGTCTCCTTCGTGGAAGTCCTCCGCCGAGGCATGTGGGCGCTCTTCCGCGTCGAGAACGAGCACTGCGCCAACGTCTCCCAGTACAAGGCCTCCAGGGACGTGCCCCTGCCGTATCCCACCGAGCCCCTCATGGATCGCGCCACGAGCATGGATGAATCCCCCGCCATGACGACCCTAGAGCAGCGCCGGGATGTCGCCCAGGGCAGCTCTAGTGCCGTCACGAGCACGCTTGGGATACTGCGCCGTCGCACCGATACCACTAGCGCGCGGTGGTTCTCCAAGATCCTCGCCGAGGCACATAAGCAGGACTTTGTCAAGAAAAAGCCGGGTACGAAGGAGGCGGCGCAGGCTGGGGACGTGGAAGATGGGAGCGATGACGATGACGATGAAGATGAGGACGAGGAAGTGGCTAGTCTCCTGGAAGCCGGGGAGGCGAGGGAGTTGCGAAGGAGAGCAGAGGAGTAGTTGGAGACCGCATAATTTGCATGGTGTGGAGGGGGATTGTCTTGCTCATGTCGCCTGTCTAGGTTGACATGCATATAGGGACGCGAGGGTACTATTACACTTCTGGACGAAAAGATTAGTGGAGAAAGAAAAAAAAGGCGGACCGAGAAGCAGTAGCTGATGAATATTTTCTCTTCTTAAAAAAAGAAATGGCATAGACTGTTCAATGTAGTTTAGTCTAATGGAAAACTGAGTGTTCATCTCATCTATCATGTATATCTGATGCAAAAAACATGCGCGACCGAGCGTGCGGTTGTACTCAAACGATGTGAGAGAAACCAACTGCTGGAGCCTTAGACCCACTCTCCATCAATCTTCTCCCAGTTGTCGAGGAATCCTTTGTAGAAATGGACACCCAGGCCGGGATCCAGCGCACCTGTCGTAGCTCGGACGGAATGCATACTCAGCTGGACGAGTCCAGCATCGGCGGCCTTGACGCCCATGGCACTAGAGAGCATGGGTCCAACAGTGCCTCCGCTGCGCGAGTCGTTGCGGATCTGGAAGATTTGCGTCTTGGCGCCAATGAGGTCGGCCACCCTGGTCAGAATGGAGGTCGAGACGGCGTCGGTGGTCATATGGCCATTGGAGTCACCAGAGATGGCAATTCCCACGTTGAGCTGGGGGACGTGCTGGTCGAGGTAGTCCTCCAGAAAGTTGGGGTTTCCAGCGTGCGTCACGTCTGCGGATACGAGGAAGGAGCGAGCATACGTTTGACCGAGGAGGCCTGGTCCGCACGAGTCTTTGTTCAGAGCCTCGACGGTGCGCTCGATGACGAGGGGCAGGAAGTTGCCGTGGGCGCCTTGCCGGAGGAGTGAGCCGATTTCCTCGTCGTCGAAGAGCGCGACGAGCTTGATGTAGCCATCTTCCTTGTTCGAGTCGGTGGCGAGAAGACCCATGAGGGCGGACCAGGAACACAGCTTGTCGTCGATGCGGCCGGCTGTGATGAATTCCTTGTCCATGCCCATGGTCTGCGCGGGCTGCGAATCGTAAAGCTCGAGTTCCCAGTTGACGATGGAGGTGTAGGATGTGATTCCGAGTTCTTTGGCGATGAGTTGGACCAGGCGTCGGGGCTGCGTGGTAACAAAGGCGCCTTCGGGTCCGAGCGGCTCTAGGGAGTCATCATCGTGCCGGTTCGACGTTGAGCTCTGCAGGCCGATGATGGGCACAGCCTGTGTCTCTTTGTTGTTGGTGCCAAACATGCCTGCGCCGAAGTGGGGGGCGAGCGTGGGAATCTTGGCGATGGGCCAGTCAAGCTTGACAAGCTTGGCACTCGTCTTGCCGGTTTCTGCATCGCGCACAATGACGCGGCCGCCGATGCCAAGGTCACGATCCCACCACGTCTGGTTCAGACCCCCCGCGTATGGTGCCACGCCGAGCTGAACGTAGCCCGCCTTGCTTGGTCGCGTGCTCACGGGCTTGAGTCGAGCGGTGAGAGCATCGATGTGACCGGCTATCATACCGACTCCATTTCCCGGCCTATACGCTTCGCCTATAGTGAACGCAATGATGGTGCTGCCGTTACGGGTGACCCAATACTTGCCACCAGGCTGAATCTTCCCGGCCCACGCATCCCGGGCGGAGAGCTGCACACAAGCCGCTCGTTAGCCAAGGCACGATGCTCATTGCCTCGTGTAAGCCAAAGGGGGGATGGGGGGGGTGCCTGTAGCTTTCCCACAGCATGACATGCCGAGAACGGGCAGCAGACAGACGTACCTCTTTAAATCCGCAATCGTTCAATTTCCTCTTGAAGTAGTCTACAGTGTGGAAAACAGTAGGGTTCTCCCGAAGAAAATCACAGAATGGCTTGGTGTATGCTTCGGGTTTGCACTGCAGAACCTGGCACAGTCGGCAAGCTTGGTCCTCGGCCAAGTACCAGTGGACCTGGCCGCTTTCTCTGGGGCCTAGCTCAGAGATACATCTAGCGCAGGCGCGATTTTCTCTCGGCGACCGTCCGCCCATATCGGCCAAGACCAAGGCTGTTGACTTGGCGAGTCCATCGGGCAAGTTCGACGCTGGGGGGATCGTTGGCGTCGGAACTGGGAGGTGCTGTGAAGGATGCTGTTGGCGCAGAGACAGGATCGACGCATGGGAGCTCGGCTTGGGCGAGCGTCTAGTCATTGTGTCTGGAGTACGGAGTGGTGCTGGTGGGCAATTTGCGAGTGGTACGATGAGAGAATCGACGGCGCGGCGACGAAGAGACTGGTGACGGTTATGAGGAGATTTGAAGAGTGGAGGAAATGAGAGGCAAAGTTGGCGCTGAGACTTGGTGGCTGCTGCAGGTGTGTAGTGTGATCCAATCGGACGCATCAACAGATCAGATAAGCGCCAATGCTACCCCAGATAACATCAACTCCACATTCCTTAACTATTGTGTTACGCAAATGATGTCGTGCCTTACTGGACAACAGTGAAGAAGGCGGTGGATGAATGGTTTTGGTGTGGCGGCGTATGGCAGCAACGCCATGCATCGATCCTTCCTCGTATTCGCCCTCTCTACGTGCGTACCTGACAGGTACCTGATCACGCGCCAACAGGATCCCCGCAGACACGTACCAATCGGGCCTGTCATGAATTGTATGACAGTTCATGATTGTCTGTGTAGAGTTCTATCACTATGTCTGTACTGTCTTCCGAGCTGCCACCAGGGACCGGGTTGGCGCGCGATGGAGGTAGGTAGGCAGGTACCTCGGTACGTAAACTCATAGACATTGACCGATGTACTCCATACTCTCGACATGTTGCCCCCTCATCCTGACGTGGGCCTAAAGCACCCAGTGGACTCAAGACTCAAGACTCTAGGTGCACGCTACTCCGTACTAGCGTCTCATTAATCGACGATGCAGTACTGCATACCACTCGAACATCAAGAAAGTCGCAATAATCGAGTCTGTGTGATGCCATACTTGACGCTCGTAACTCGCTGGAGTCATATGCAAACGGTTTCAGACGCTACTGAAAGAGGTACATAACCAAGAGATTGCTCCGTGACAAGGGCTCACCCGCTCCTGCCTTTCTAGTACCAGGAACTTCCAGAAGGCGTTGTGCGGAAATGCCGCGAGCCAATGTCGTCGCAATCCGCACTTGGCGCTAAGCATCCTGCGAGAACAGCGCAGCTGAATCAAATGCCCAGGACATTTGTCCGGAGGCCAGAGCCGCATCGTATGTTCGACACAATCCCGCTCGTTCCGTCTCTACTCTTGTTCGACTGTTTCCTTCCCCTCTCGAGTTTCGACTCATGCGTGCGCTTTCCCTCCAATCCCGGTGTCGACTAGCTATCAGGTGAGAATCAGAGTAATACCCCATTCACTGCGAATCCGAGCGACCATGGCACCAGCACTATTTGCGTGGAGCAACTTTACCCAGTCTTTTATGATCCCCAAGCCGGCTCTCACCGAGGAAAACCTGCCGGACCAGGCCGGCAAAGTTCATATCGTCACCGGCGGCTACGCAGGCATCGGCAAGGAGTTGACGGATATCCTATACCAACATAATGCCACAGTCTACGTCGCCGGCCGGAGCCAAGACAAAGCAAGCGCTGCTATCGAAACCATCAAGGCAAATCACCCGGAATCCAGTGGCCGCCTCGACTTTTTGCTGGTTGACCTATCCGATCTTGCCACGATTAAACAAGCAGCACAGCGATTTACGGCCAAGGAGACGCGTCTGGACGTTCTCATCAACAATGCTGGCGTCATGTTTCCCCCGAAAGGGAGCAAGGGCAAGCAGGGCCATGAGCTGCAGCTGGCGACCAACTGTCTGGGCCCTTTTCTGTTCACAAAGAGTCTTATTCCCATCCTCAAGGAGACTGCTGCCACAAGTCCCGTCGCTTCCGTTCGTGTTATCTGGGCGAGCTCTTTGGCCACCAACATTCTCTCTCCCACCCTCGGCGTGAAACTGGGTGACGATGGTGCACCCGTGGTGTCACCAGACCCGGTCGTAAATTATGGCCAAACGAAAGCTGCCAATAACTTCTACGCTGCAGAATTCAGCCGTCGGTACGGCGGTGATGGCATTCTGAGCGTGGCTTTCAACCCAGGCAACCTTAAGAGCGAACTCACGCGCCATTTGAACCTTCTAGGCGGCATAGTGGTCAAGCTTTTCTCCCACCCTACTAGATATGGTGCGTACACTGAATTGTATGCTGGATGGAGTTCTGACATCAAAATCGAAGATGGCGGCATGTTTGTGGTTCCATGGGGAAGAAACGGCAACGACATTCTGCGACAAGATATCCGCCAGGCCATTGAAGAATCCAAGACCGATGAGCATTCTGCTGTTCGAAAGTTCTGGGAATGGAGTGAGATGGAGACTGCTCAATTCGCTTAAGCACTCCCTGGCCTCTGTTTGTAGGGCTCTTCCGCAGTCCATCTACAACTATGCTGGCTGTGTTGCAGGCGACGATGAGACATTAAGCATGCACAATCAACTCTGTAATGCAATGAGTCTCTCTCTGTGTCAAACATGACCACCCATCATTAGTGTCTTTGACTCTCTGCTGTAGTATGTATGCCGAAATGAGACGAATCAACCTGGCTTTTTTTCTATGACGGCGAGTTGTAATTCTTAGAGAAGCGCGGCGGGAGATCATGCCCTCAAGAGGCAGGCATGCTTAACCCTGGTGCATTAATGCACCGAGTTCCGGCAGCAGGTCAACATTCTCTCAAAGGACACACCTACGAGCCTGCAGAGGAGTTGTTGGTTCTGGATTGCCTGACCCAGCTTTGGCATGGCATATCAACTTAATGTGAAGACGCAGATATCCTTGAGTTTCTTGACAATTATATTTACTTTTAGGGAACATCCGTATGATGCCACATGTGTTCATGGAAGTGGGCTCCGATATTATGACAGAACACACAAGGACTTTCATTTAGAATTCTTTGGATAACCGTACCTCAACATCTAACCATCCCAATCAGCCACGAACACGCCTAGGCACCGATGGCCACGGACCTAGCATTTATCGGATGGACCGTTTCTTTGGACCGCTGGCCCGATGAAGTCGAGCGAATAGCCGGCTCAAGTGGGAAGACTTGTCTTCGTGCTGTGACGCCGCCAAATACTCTGTCCCATCGGCTTTGAAGCGCAGCGTGTGTATCCCAAGCGAGTTCTCCATCTCGTAGCCAAAGTCGGAGCAGATGGCGCCTTCTCAACTGTCAGACGAGTTATATCATGTATGAATAAATACATACTGATTTGCTAGAGAATCTCGGAACCCGCCTCTTGCGTGGAGGATGCTCAAATTGTTTACAAACTGGATATCACCGGATTAGAACTCGAGTGCTAGGGCATATTTCTCGACAGTAAAGTGTACGGCGTCGAGAGCCTCAGCTTGGGCCTCGGCGATGGGAGGGAGGGATGTTGGTGCTGCGTGGCAGGCCCCAGTATCCTGTAAATGATCGCCGAGCATATTGTATAATGACTCGCTCCGGATGGCTGGCCGTGGCCGCTTGGTAATACAGCTGTGACCTTGAGGTGAACCCCGGGGGCCCGGTCTTGCCAAATCTTAATTCACCCGTTAGCGAAATGCCCTTCAACCTCAAGGTTTGTACTTGTCCACGGGGATGCCTCGGACAACTTTGCAACCGCGGCCGTTGTGGACTTCGTTGGAGATGGAACGCAGTCTGACGTGCAGAGTAGGAAGAGGGAACGTCTGCTGGTCAATCTCGCCGAGGGGTCTGTGTGAATCTTTGTACTTATTACTGACGATTTCTTCTTTGAAACTCTAGTATGTGATTTGGACTTGAGGCTTGAGATCCATGGATGTATCTACCCTTGAACAACTGCAGAGCTTGACGAATCTCATCCAGTTCGGTCCTTGTCAACTCATAAGACCAGTTGTAATAGTCCGTGACAGTGGCGCCCGTCCAGGCAAGACTGGAGTCTAGCTTTGATGGAAACCCTTTAGGAAGGTCGATCCTGATATCGTCATTTTCTTGGCATCTCTTGGCACGCGCTCGGTAGCTGTCCTAGTCTGGCGTGTAGGCAATGTCGGGTTGACCGGGTGGTCCTGTAACTTGCGGAGCAGCCATCCTTCGCGATATCTTCCCGCCGATGAGTTTTGTTTTAATTATGCTTGGCTGTTTCTGTTTCCCGTGCGGGAGTTTGGAAATTTGAATTCAGCTCAGATGCCAGAAAGCGGTGCCACAACGCGACTCTATATGGGTTTCCAGTCATATGTGAAACCTCTATTCCATGTCAGTTCATCTGGCTAACCGCTTAGCCCATACCTGTACTGAGCGAAACTGATGGACCTTCGATGGCGAGCTGCGATGGTGCAATGTCGCAACTGATCGACTAGCTCCGGGCCAAACCTTATTCTCCCTGCTTGGGAGTCCATTGGCCATGCCAACTTTCTTTAGACCAACGCCATCATGCGGGTTCTATGCCCCGTGATGTTTTGGAACATGGCCTCTGATGGATTTTTGTAGCGGTCCAATAGGCCTGTTAATTTTCTTCCCTGTCAAATAGACCACAGGACAATGACCGATAGCGCTGTTTAGAGTCGAACTTAACTATCACTATACTCTATTCAACCACTGTCCTCATCAACATGCCGTTCCGATGACACCGCACTTAGCGAGCGGGATGCCAAGTTTGTGCCCGCATGCGACGCTGCAAGGATGGTCTTACGCCATTAAGGGAGGCGATGAGAATGGATCCTGGCACGGACGAAGTATGCGGATGCACGATAGGCCAGGGGGAAGGACACAGGATGAACTCCCGGACATCATTTATGTTAGGACACTGCGCGTCATGTCAAGTGTTCGGATGGTTTGTTGGTGCACCGAATAGTTTTTCGTCCTCTTCGCGCGGCCCATCTGGTTCACCACCACTATGAGATTTCAGATCTGGTGATCGTTAAAACCCGCTTTGTCTGACTCCAATGCAGAAAGCGACATCGCATCCCCGTCAGATAGCCCCTCCGATGTCGTGTACGATGGAGATCTGGCCTTCACCCGCGTCAAAGGCGGCAATGGCTCGGAAGCAACATATCAAGAAGCTGCTGGAGCGCCGGTTGAGCACGACTCACCGCTGGGCTATCATGGGACACCCAGCCGGAAATATCTTTAAAAGGCGACCGGCTCTATCGGCCTTGCTCTGATATACTGGGCTATCGGTGCTGTCATGGCTCTTGCAGGCTTCGGTACATATCTCGAGCTGGCGAGCTACTTTCCCAACCGGAGCGGATCCGAAGCGGTCTACCTTGAGCAAGCCTACCCGCGGCCCAAATACTTCTTCCCCATTGCCTTTGCCGTACAGGCTATCATCTTGTATTTTAGCAGCAGCAATGCTATCGTCATGTCACGGTACCTGTGGCGCATTGCGGGCAAAACGCCCAACGACTGGCAGATGAAGGGAGTTGCCATGGCCGCGTACACATTGGCCATTATGTGTAAGTCGACAATCAGCATTTTGTCCCTTGCAAGACAGAATATTCTGCACTTGAAGAAAATACGACTGGGTCTGACCGATATCCAGGCGTCATAGCGCACAACAAGTATTCTCTATGGACTGTCAATATTCTGGGAATCTTGAAGATCATCACCCTCGTCTTCGTCGGCATCACCGGCCTCGTGGTGCTGAGAGGCAACGTGTCCAGCGTTCCCCATCCTGGCGCTAACTTTCGAAATGCCTTCGAGGGAACAGCCAGCAACGGGAATGACCTCTCGACCGCGCTGGTCAACATCGCGTTCGCCTATTCAGGCTTCTCTAATGCTTTCAACGTGGTCAACGAGATCAAGAACCCTATCCCATCAATCAAGAAACACGGTCTCACCTCCGTTCTCATTGTTTCTGTTCTTTACATACTATGTAATATTGCATACTTTTCTGCCGTGGATAAGGAAACATTTGGAAAATCAAAGGAGATTGCTGCGGGCGGCTTCTTCAAGACAGTTTTCGGTTCGGGGGCCGCTGAGACTGCTCTCAACGTTCTGATCCTCCTGAGCGCATACGGCAATCTCTTGGCTACACTGATCGGTCAGTCGCGGATGATACGGGAAATTGGCAGGCAGGGCGTGCTGCCTTTCACCAACGAAACGAAACGCCCAATGGAGGGCGCGTTAAATTGGGCAATCCTGGTGCGATTCAACGACGACACTGAATGGGTTCTTCGATCCCCGAAAACAAAAGCACGCCGTGGACAATGACATTGCCTGCCAGCTACTAGCCAGCGAAGCTGCTACCCTCAAATACATCCGCGAGAAAACGAAAATCCCTGTGCCAGCAGTTTTTTCCCTATTGGCATGCCGAAGTACCTGTTCCTGCTCCCTTGGTCGAGTTCTAACAGACCAAGTGCAACCTATGACAATGAGATTGGTATTCCATACGTCCTGATGAGCAAAGCTCCTGGTCATCCTCTCTCGACATACGATTGGTGAACGCATAACCTTGCATATCCCAGCCAAGTAGGCCCGAGAGCGTCTGGCAGATCATTAAAATCGAACGAGAAACAGAAGATCATGAGCCAGTTTGGAAGCTATGCATGCCAGCTGTCGCGATCAATGTTTGATAGAGTTGGATCATTGCTTGAAGAAGAAGGCGCCGGGTTCGGCATTAGGGAGTGTCTATCACCTAGTTTTGTCCTGCAAGGCCGCGAAAGTATCGAAAATGTCCCCTGAGGTCTATTTCAAACTGAAGTGGACTATTACTCGTCACTAGTCTCCATGCTCCTAGCACATAGCGAGCAACTGGAGATGGGGCATCATGTCCTCTTTGCGCCAGTCCCTTGCCCACAGGAATACTCGGACTTCGCCAAATACTATATTGCACAACAACGTTGGAACGACTATGTTGTCGTCGGCGGCAAGGCAGAATCTAGCCACAATCGCCTATATTATAGCCTTGTTGGATTGTTCATTCGGGACCGAGTAATACCCCATCTAACCGGACCAGATCGTCCTCGAAAACCTGGCTTTCCTCTTTGCCACCATGATCTTAGCACTCGGAATATTTTCGTGGACGATGAGCTGAACATCACCTGCGTCATCGACTGGGCGTTTTGCTCTACTGTTCCTTATTCTCAGTTGCTGTCCACCCCTGGCCTGCCGCACCCGAGAGACTTATTGGCCGACTACGAATTAGTCTGCGCCTTTCGGAGTGCTTTTGAAGAGGAGTGTTCCAGGTATCGGAGTGTACGACCATCAAAACAGGATTGGATAACCGGCGATATGGTATTATACTTAATGCGCTTGATGAATCTAGATGCTCTACAGGACTTCCGTCATCTAGAGGCACTGTATCAACTCACGACCAGTCCAGCAAATGATGGAAATCTTTGAGGTGCTTTGGAGTCAATGTCTGCGGAGACAGAAGCAAGGCGCTTGTAGGCGACCTTGGCAGAGGATGATGAGCCTAAGAATGAAGTAATACTGGAGAAGAACAAGTATTTTTCAAGAGTCCAATCAGTGGCGAGGCGCCTACAAGTCCTCTTGGTCCAGAGATTCGCCATTAAAGAACTTAGTAAAATCAATTATTGGCTCCGCTGGATTAAGCACATTATATAGGCGTGCAGCTTGAGCTTCCGTATCCTTCTGCTTTGTAACATAGAAGTGATGGTCCGCGAAATTCAAGGCGTTCATAGCGTTGGACGAGTTTGAAACCGTGAGGAAGATAGCGGTCGAAGTCGCTACGCAACCAGCTCCCGCTCAGAGACAGCATGTAGCGCAAATCAGGCTTACCTACCAGGGGAGAATTTGTACCCACGGTATTCTCCGAAAGTGTTTTTGGCCTCCTTATTGACGATAGCGTACATAGCCGCACTAGTCGGAGCCCAATTGATCTTGGCTTCGTTCTCGTCCTGGATAAACGATTTCTGTATCTTTATTGCGTTCTTTTTGACGCCATTTGACCACAGATATCTGAAGTTGTTCTTTTCAATATCTGCGCCACCTAAGTTCCGGGGCATTCTCACTTACTTAATGGTCGCGGGCACGAATTCCACTTTTTAGACGCTATTCTTCTCGCCGAAGATATTGATATTAGCCTTGTAAGTAAAAAAATGGTTGTGTGTGGAGCTGAACAAATTATCACGTGAATTTTCCAACCATATTCTTCATTGTATCCCTGATTAAATTCGAACAAACCTAGTGGCATGTTAGTGTCTTCGGAGATTAGGAGCGTGATGGTCAGACTCACAAATCGCATTATTTCGACTGTGAGTTTTTTCACCTTGGCAGTAAGTGACATTCAGATAGGTTGAATATGTCGGACAGTCGTATCCTAATGCCTCCTGTCAACATTGGTTGACGTTTGACCCACTGTTGGTTCTCAAACCCACCATCAACAGGAGACACAACACTAGGTCCAATGCCCGGTTTACTGTCAAAGTAACTGTGGGGGTACATCATGTAAGCTTTGAAGACATTCTGACTACCAAGGCCGCCTTACGTTGTACCAGACTGTACTGGGTCATTTCCTCTATAAGCTGTTAGGCCGAATCAAAGCGTCATTTCACACTTGCCTAGAACCACTTACGCTTGCAGGCCTAACTGGTAATAGAGAGTTGAAAATTGGCTCAATATAACCGACATCTTCGAGTGCAACAGCCAACATACTTCATATAAAATTCGCCGCCCCTTATATTGGACATTGAAGAGACGCAATCCGTTGCCTTTGTTGTACGATAAGAAAACGAGAAATCCACTGTATCGGCTCAGTTCTGGCGCGCATGTATAGCAAAAAAGTAAGTAGAAATAGCTTAGCACCTACTCCACTCGATGTAATTCTCCTTTGCATCTATAGAAAAGCGGTTCGACCCCGGCATAACGGTCGTGGGCGGAGGTTGATGGTCAAACTTCATGGAGACACCTCGCTTTTCTATGTGAGCCCATGGGCCATCAAAATTGGCTCCGAGTATTGTGAAATTACTAGACGTGGCTGCGGCCCGGAATGCGGCGGTAGTTGGGTAGTATTTGCCGTTGTAATACCATCCTATTACAGACCACTTTGATCGATCTCGCCCTGTTATATCAAGCCCAAATTGTAGACCAAGTGGAAGAATTGTCTCCGAGTCGAATGATGAGGCAGGCTTGCTTGTGAAATTGCACCACACAATTCATCTGCCATTTTCCTTCCAAGGTGGAAATTGTGGCAACAAGCTAAGCGTGTCGTTAAGGGTCTGCTGCTGTGAGAAGATTTTTCACATAAACCTCTTGGTACCTTGGGCACTCACCCCATCGCACAGAAGCTTTGCGATGTTGGCTACAGAAAGCCCTACGTCATGGGCAAACTGAAGCACAGTGCCACCATCAGCAAAGTCAACAGCCACTTTCCCTTTGCCGGCATTGTTGTACCGAAACTGAGGCGCTTGTACCGGGGTGTTGTTAGCAATGGGAAGCGAGCCGATTGCATAGTCCTGAAGGGTAGGGACTAGGAGTTGCCCCGAAAATCAGAGTTGCGTGAGCACATCGTGCCGGGAGCTTTGTTGTTTGTTTGTTCATAAACGGAAGCGCATCGCTCTTGTTTGGGGCCAGGAGCTCCACGAGAAGACTGCAATTGTAAGGGCACACGCATAAACCGAATTTTGACGAAGAGGCCACGTACATTTTATTATCCCAACTATTCAAAAATGTCAATACTCCGCTGTTAACCTGATGTAGGCTTCTCACCTTCCGGCAGAATCTTCCGTAGTACGGTTGAGACCAGTTGAAGGCTCGTGCAAGAAGTCGATAACATCAGTAGCTTCTTCCTCAGTGAGCCCGCCCCAGACATTCCGATGCGGTGCAGAGATCGAGGGTTGTCTTGATTCACACACGGAATGAGGACGAGGACAACCCTGACAGTACTGAGCCCTGAAGGGCAACCATGAGGCACCCAGCGTATAATAGTTGTAGATTGATGTTGAAAGGAGCCAGATGGTTAGCCCAAAGATGCAAGAGGCAAGCATCTTGGTCATTTTGATTGGTCTCGAGAGTATTTTGCTGCACAAAACACGGCATGCTTGCTTCCGCCAGTGGAAAAATGAATAGGAAAACAACATGTGCTGAACAGACTGTTATATTGCCCATCTCCGCGAGGCAGTCATGTGACATGTCTGTTTAACGAGTGAATGTCTAATTTTGAGAACTTTGTGTAAATAACTTCAGCAGTTGTTCCCTTTATTGGAAGATCTCTTTTTCTCCTCGAATAATCGCTTTATCTGAGTCTCATAAACCTCCCTCGTGCCCTTGTATCGTCCCAGTTTCCAAGCCGATTAGCCCAGATGGTCCACTAGATTGCTCTCCAAACAAAGTGCTGAAGAAAACTGTATGTATTCCAGACACCACAGTATTAAATTCTGGTAAATTGCACCCTCTTGTCTGCGAATCAAATGGCGGTGTGCCTCCGCCAGGATTTGTTCCTGAGACATGCATCAATCCACTGTCGAACTGTACATCACAAAAGGTCGGGTGATCTACAGATTCCGATAGACATGACACGACTCACAGATCAGGATCCCAACCATCCCGACCATTTTGTACCATGCTTACCGTTGTGGCTCCGCCCACTCTTAATCAAACAGGCTGTGATGACTACGCTCTTCGCTGCATGTTACTAGTTTGAGAAAAATTTAGGTCTGTACTCCGCAGGCATCGTTGGACCAATGGCATCCTCAGGTATTTGCTTCACTTAGAGGGCTCGAATTCATCCACACTGCTGGTACCGTGGCGTAGACTGTGCGTTTGTGACAATACTCGCTAGGTGTTTTGTTAAGGCGAGTTCTCGTCAAGTGTGTGTCAAAACACCTTCTAGACATTGCACTTGTGCTAGTTCATTTTGGGGTTGAGCCTTTTCATATTTCAATGTACTAGCAACTTCCGCAGGATGGGTAGATGCTATTGGAGTGCTTTGCATTGGCTTTGGTTTGTATACTTGAATTTTGATATATTTGCGTGCGGAAGCCCTAAGTTTTCTCCCTTCGCATTGTGCAACAATGTCCTGTCTCCTCTTCTCCTTCTCCTCCGAGTACTTTCGGGGCCGACCAGCCCGTGGCATTTTCGGCCAAGACGCTTGGGCATCATTGCAGCGAAGACGTCTCAGGATCGCACAATTCCCCAGAGAGATACGTAAGATTGGGTTACGATAGCCTCAATGTCCCAAGTAAGTTTGTGGCTTGAGCGCAAAAGTTTACGAGGCTATTTCTTTGATTCCAAAACTCAATCCGGGCTAGCGCTATGTACAGGAGTTTCCAAAAGGGTAATTTTTGCAGCCCAGACAGCGTGACACATGCCACCGACACGCGATATAATTACACAACGCGGGTTAACGAGTAGGTTTAAATCGCCATATTGGTACTAGCGCACGGCGTTGTCCAGCACAGAAGTCAATAAGCATCGGGCAGACGTGGATTCGAGTAGATTTTAATTAACTATAGGAGAGTAGGGTATGTCACAGTTGAAACCCAATCATTAAGTTATTCAAAAAGTGGCCAAGATTCACAAACCGTGAGCGAGAACGTGTCTCGCAGCTGGGCCGATATCAGTTTTGAATTCGTCAACAATTGAAATAAGCCTGTCGACCATGTCGTTCGCCGCCTCTAGGCTCATTATGTGTGTATTGCTATCCAGCTCAAAGCATAGCTTGTTGCCCCGAGTTTTCGAGAGCATATGTGTCGACGTCGGCATAAGATGGGGGCTTTGAAAGAAATGTGCTTGCGATACCCCGGCGGTAGTTTGAATCTGCGGGTTCTCTTCAATATTCTGGTGTTGGATGGTCGACTCAAACGTTGAACCCGGCAGCCAGTCTGTGCAGTTCTTGATAATCTCCATGTAGCCAAGGGAATCAGCTTCCCCAACAGCAAGAAACTGTTCTTGGACGGCTAACAGCAGTTCAGCCGGGGTCTGAGTCGACGGGATCGTGACTCGTACGGGAATAAAATTGACGCAGCACCCTACTATCTTATCGAAGCCGGCAATTTCCGAGTTTCGTCCTGCAACCAAATGTCCATAGACAACGTCGTCTCTCCTAGTCAGGCGTGATAGAAGTAGTGCCCAAGCGGCGCTGGCTAGAGTTGCTGGAGATATGTTGCTCGGAAGGCGAGGGAGATTTGTCTCTGCGCGAATATAGATTGCCTCTGGCTGCAAATGATGGATGTTCGTCTGCGCGAGATTTTCGCGCAGAGCTCCGGGCCGCTGTGACCCTTGTAGAAGCTTTCTCCAGTATCCAATAGACTTGAAGTGCCTGAGAGAGGCATGTGACAAGAACGCAGAGAAGCTTGGGGGAGCAGGCGTTGTTACATGCCCATTAATGAGCGACTCAATGATAGTGGGCAGGCAAACGCCATCGTACTGGGCATGAGAAATACGAATTATTAGCCGCTTACCTTGTGTCTTATGCCTAAGGAGTATCAGGGAAACTGGAGGCTGGGTCGTGGAGACCTTGTGAGCATCATTGAGACAAAAGTCGTGGAGGGCTACATCGAGATTCTCGCTGATATCATGTACGCGGAAAGGATGCTGGATTTGATGGAGCACGATCTGCCAGAATCTCCCCTGCAGCCGTAAAAAGCATGCGCGTAGAATGGGAAACACGCGGAGGGTTTGCGCACAAGCTTTCTCCAGAAGCGAGACGTCAGTGTTGTCGTGAAGATCTACATAGACGTAGTTCGCAAAGCGTCCACATGAAGTGCCACCAACGGTGTTGTCTTGGTTGATGCACATGACAGGACACATGTCCTCGACACAATATCTTTCTTGGAAGCTGGTTACAGGTAGAATATCAGCAATGTTTTCCCGACCGATGATTGGGCCAAGGGACTCGATTTCCCTTAACAGGGTTTCTTTGGTAGAAGCATCAACGAGCACAACCTCTTCAAGCTGTTGGCCGGATTCCACTCCATTTGCATCCTGCCCATTGACCAACTCAGCCAACGTTTCGCGGTAGAAAACATCCGCTACCGTAATGTTCATATGAAACTTTCGGGCCTCGCTCACAAGTCTCATGGACAAGATCGAGTCGCCACCGAGGTGAAAGAAGTTGTCGTCCAAGCCAATCATATCGATACTAAGACGGAGAATCTTGGCCCAGATATTTTGCATCACCCGTTCCGCCTCAGAGGTCGGTTGTCGCCTTGAGCCTTGTCCGGCAGACCGCACTGTCTCTAACTGCTCAATGCTGACATGGCCCGCCATCTCTCGTGGTCGCTTCCTATCAATGTTTCCCGTCATTGTCATCGGCAGCTTTGAAACGGAGAATAACAGTGATGGCATCATATAAGCAGGTAAATGCTTAGCCAATCTAGCTTTCACATCCGCCGCGATGGGAAGCAACTCGATAGAAGCGTCTGGTATATTGTGCTCCAGTGTCTCATCATTCACCTGAGCGAACATGGCAAGCAGAGCTTCCCCCTGGAGTTTCACGACCTCAGCCACAACATGCTCAGCATTTGAAATGTGGTTCTGGGCCCAATATTCCACCTCTTCCAGCTCAATCGTTTGCCCGTTGATCTTTGCTTGAGTGTCTTCTTTTCGACCAATGAATATTAGGCTACCATCAGCATTATAACGAACCAAGTCGCCTGTCTTGTAGAGTCTGCCGTGTCGACCCTTCTGTTTGCCTGAAACACCCATGAGCAACCATTTTGGGTCCTTGATGAACGCTTCGTCAGTTTTTACTTCGCCGCCGAGACAGCTGCAATCAACAAATGGCCCTTCAAGAAGAAGTTCCCCAACACAGCCAGGCGGCAGCAGGGAGTCATGGCTTCTGGGGTCAACCACCCACGTCACTAGGCCGGCTGCGGGTTGCAACCAGGACTGTTCTCCGACTAAACTGTGGGCACACCCGTCCACTGCTGCTGGCACCTCGGAATTCCAAGTCCATATAAGTTCCAAGTCATATCGGGTCAAGAAGCTGTCGCGGCTGATTTTCTTGTGAGGTTCACTTATAAGCGACAACACAGCGGCTCCCATGACCTTCGCTACCCTATCAGCCTCAGTGCTTGAGATAAAACCCCCTTTAAAAGCTATGTCAATCGACAGGTCTGTATTGCTGGCACCAACGCTTAGAGAGATGGGGTACTGGAAGTGAAGCCTATTAGTATTGATTGACATTTTGATAACATTCAAGTGATGGCACTGGATATGCCTACCTCTACTGATTCATGGGCAGATCTCTCTTGGATGCTATGTCCATCTGTGGATGGATTGGGCGGCTCGGCAACTCGTTGAAAACTAAGAATGGAATTGAACAACCCAGACGAGCCGACGTCAAGGGCCTCGTGAATTTCCATAAGTGAAAACGTCTGATGGGCCAAACTATCGACAAAGACTTTCTGCGCTTCTCGCAGTGTCTCGACGACGGAATGGTCTCCGTCCAACCGTATGCGATATGGGATCATGGCGAAGACGGGTCCGAACATATCTCCGACTCTGGCAAGAGGCACATCTCGACTGGAGGCGAGATTGCCAAAGCAAGGGTTTTCGCATCCTGTGAAGTAATACAGCACCAGGGCCCATGCGGTTTGAATGACAGAAGCTGTCGTGACTTCCCATTTAGAGCAGAAGTTGTGTATTTTGGATAAGTCAAGCCCTGGCACTGAGACTGTGACATCCTTCATCTTCTCTGTTGCTGAATTTGAGGGTGGAAAGAAGCAAGATTTTAGCCCCTCCAAATACTTCATCCAGAAATCACGATCGGCGCCACGTGGTTGTTTTTCGACGTATCTGATGAAATCGCCATAGGAGGGTGCATGCGGGGAGAGAGTGCCATTGTAAGCTTGCCAGAAGCCATGAACCATCACACCGGTCGAGTGTCCGTCCAAAATCACATGATTTAACTCGAAACAAATACGAACACGCTTCTCATCAATCCTGGATACCGATAAGTGATGCTGAAGGCCGTACTTCTCATACTTTACACAAGTTTGTCCGCCACTGAGTCCACGGTCTAGCGAAGCCTCAGATGCACACCGTTCAAATGAAATGCTGGGTTTAGAGTCTTTAAGGACGACGTGCATTGTCCTACTGCTTCCAGGCACTGTGTCAACCAGAATACAACGGAGTAGTGCGTGCCGCCGCACCACAGCTTGCCAAGCCTGTTCAATTCTGAGTAGGTCGACATGATCGCCAGGAGTGTCAGTGGCTATGATTTCAAAATCGAGGATCACTCGATAGTAGTCTGGGGATTTTAGCTGGGCGAAAAGCAGACCCTCTTGCAAGCCAGTACACGGGAAGATATCTTCAATATCCTGTGCGTTCTGGAGACCCAGTTGACTCAATATGACAGACCGGAACTCCTCCATGTCGGTGTAAGACGTAAACGCCAAGGGAAAGTCGGATAGAGTCCACTCTGGTGATCTGTTGCTCAATAACGAACCCAGCTTCAGCAATGTAGCTTTGTAGTTCACTACCCAATGTTCGATTAAATCGCCATGTTGTGCACTTTTGGGATATTCGAGAGACACAACCAGGCGGCCCTTGTCCACATGGGCGTTGAATTCAAATAGCGCAAAACGACGCAGCTTTAACCACGATTCAGGATGACAGCTTTCTAGTATCGAGATGCTTTCAAATAAGCTGTCGTTTCTTTCCAGCTGCTGGTAGGAGCCAGCGAAGTTGAATAATATCTCGACGGGAAAGTCAAGGGCATTGTTTGCGGCATTGGTTCCATCAGCAAATTTAGACGTGAAGTAAGACCAGCCATTCTTTGACAACCTTCTAACAGAATCCTTGGTCAATCTTATAGTGTTCGGCAAGTCCAATAGTATTCCATCTGGCATGAACGCGGGAGAAATTGTCGTGAACCAGCCAATTACACGAGAAAGATCAATGCTATCATCCCACGGTTCGCGGCCATGCCCTTCACTAAAAACCGTGGGCAAGGGTCGATCAGTAAAAACAGTTGAGAATGAGTAAACAATAGCCGCAATCATCAGTTCGACTGGACGCGTGCTAAACGCCTCATTGCACGCTCCTAAAATGGCCCTGGTAGGTTCTTCCTCCAGAGTGAAGTCCTGTAACACGGTAGCTCCTTGTACATTTTCGCCAATTTCCAACTCCCAGTATGACAAGGGCGGCAGCCTGGGTTCCGGCTGTATTTCTTCTTGAAGGTTTCTGATGGCAAATTGTGCTTGAAGAGAACACCACATCGGGAAGCTTGTTGTCGGACTTGCAGACAGTTGGCGTCCGCTGAGGATACCTTCAAGCTCCTCGAGTAGAATCCGCCATGAGACGAGATCAGTGACAAGGTGATGAACTGTAATGAACAGGCTCTGACAATCTGGGTCGTTAAACAGAACAGCCGCGAGAATAGGGCCAGTCTGAATGTTAAGCCTCTCTCGACATCGACGAATATCGTTGGCCTTTGATGAACTCACCGATGCTGTACTAACTACCTCAGAAAGGTGAAATGACTCCGACGAATCATCAACTATGCATTGCCTCCAAATGCCTTTGTAGCTCCGGTCGAACCTGGCCCGGAGCATGGGATGCCTCATGACAATCATGTTGGTAGCCTTTGACAGAGCGGCAAAGGATATTGGGTCACGGATTTTAAGGAAGAAGTTTTGATCAAAACATTAGTTCGGATGCGGCTGTGTCGCTACTTAAAGCCGCTGAATCGGACTCAGCTCAAAAGGCTGGCCATCATCCTTCGTAGGGTCAACAATTCCCATATCTAGAACATGACGTTTTGGCGAAGAAGCACCAGCCGCGATTAAGGAGATGGTCTTACTGCGCATGATGTCTGCTGTTGATATATTCAGATCGAGCGCTCGTGCAGCCGCTGATGCCTGCATGGCAGTAATCGAGTCGCCGCCAAGGCGAAAAAAATTATCGTCAGAACCAATTTTATCCGTATCGATGCCAAGGACACGAGCCCATATTTGATGAAGCGTACGTTCTATTTCATTAGAAGGGGCACGCTTGTTGCTGGCAGATGCACGTCTTAGCTGGACAAGTTGCTGAACATTGAAACCGGCTCCGAGTTCACGTAGACGACGCCGATCGACCTTACCGGAGCTATTGGTAGGGAGTCCATTCAGAGAAAAGTAAACAGTCGGAACCATGTAACCGGGCAAACGCTTCGTAAGCTCATAATCAACGTCTGCCGATACGCTTATGACTTGGATCTCTGGTGATAAGGCCGCTGGATCGTCAACCACAAGAAATGCAGCCAGTGCTGGCCGACCTTGACCATTCGTATCGGCGGGTAATATCACTTCAGCTGCTACCTGTCTCGCAGCCGGGATGCTAGCATGAATGTGGTGCTCGACGTCGCCTAGCTCAACTCTTTGCCCGCGGATTTTGACTTGGTTGGCATCCTTGCGTCCTGCAAAGACCAGACTGCCGTCTGAATCATACCGTACCAAATCGCCCGTCTTGTACAGGCGACCGTGACGACCAGAATGACCAGGTGCCCCATGACGAAGCCATTTTGGATCCTGGACGAAGGCTGCTGCCGTCTGTTCAGTATCACCCAGATAGCCGCAGCCGACAAGAGGCCCTTCAAGCATCAACTCCCCGACATCGCCGATAGGGACTAATCTGTTGTGATTTGAGGTCTGTACTACCCAAGTATTGACGCCAACACCCCTGCCTATGCTAGATGCCACTATGTTTTCCCCCTCGATGGCTGCTACGGTGGTGATTGGAGTGCATTCGCATGGACCGTATCCATTCTTCAACCTAGTGAGCCCAACCCATCTTTTCTCGTACTCAGACGGCAGAGCCTCGCCAGCCAGCATTAGCGTCCGGAGGGTGCTGATGGTCTCAAGAGGGAGAAGATTCGCCGTTGACGGCGTTAAGATTGCAAAGGTGGCCTGCAGTCGATGAATGGATCCCGCAAGATCATTTCTTCGATCGGCTTCAGAAGGAATACAGAGGCACGCACCGTTTGTCAGAGACTGCAGGTTATTGAACCAGCTGATGTCAAAAGCGTACGAAGCGAAGTCGTATACTCTGGCCATGGGTTCGACAATACAGGATCTTGAGTTGCGCATATGCTGAATGGCGGAGCTGAAATTACGATGAGTAATGACAGCACCTTTAGGAACTCCGGTACTGCTTGACGTGAAGGCAACGTAGAGCTTGTGGGATGGTGTCACGGCTGGCAGTTGACGCGTTCCAGATATCAGCTTCAATCTTGCCAACAGACTGTCATCGACCACAACGACATTCTGGCGGCTTAAGCGACTCGCCAGCTCCCAATTTGCTGAAGATGACAGCATAAGTGCAGGTTCAGTTTGCTGTACGATTGTACGAAGGCGCTCTTCTGGCTGGGTCGTGTCCAAAGCCACTGATGCTCCTCCAGCCTTTGTCACTGCCAGCATCGCGACCGGTGTCCAGCAAGACTTTTCGAAGCATAAAGGCACAATTTGCTCTAACGTGACACCAAGGGTAACTAAATAATCGGCTACCCGTGAGGATGCTTCGTCAAGCTCGCTGTATGTCCACTCTCCGTCCCAGGCACACACAGCAGAAGCTTCAGGCTGAGATTGAACTATCTGTTCGAATAGTTTATGAACGCATTGCTCTGCTGCTGATGGGACTGCATGATTCCAATTCCACATTTGCTCAATCTCGTGGGGAGTCACAGTTTCAATATCTGAGAGGAGAAGCTCGGGGTTGGCCTGGTCTAGTTGGGATACCACATGCCCTAAACGGCTCAGTAACTTATCAACCCTCCATCTTTCTATCATCCTCGAGTCGAAGGAAGCTGAAACGTTCACCGCGTCTGCGCCGAGTTGCACGATAAGCACAAGACCATATGAGTCGACTCTTTCTCCTTGGCCCAAACCGCTCCTCCACGTGCCGAGCTTGTCCGAGTTATCTCTGACGTCTTCCGGTTGTATCACGAGCAGCGTTTGGAACCTGCATGCTTGTCGTGCCCCAGAACTGAGTTCAGCCAGTTTGTGTAAACCTATTTGCTCATATGCAATCATTCCTGTTGCCTGATGCTGTGCCGCTTTGAGGTACTCGACTGCCGTGTCGTTCCTGTTCCATTTCATACGCACCGGGACCGTCGCAATGGTTGGGCCGGCGATCATTTCGATACCTGGAAGCGGTGCGTTTCTCCCAAATAGCGTAACACCAAAGACGACATCTTCTGCACTAGTCATCTTCCCAACGAGCAAGGCTCATGCCGCACGTATCATTATAGGAGGAGTAATGCCCAAGCGGTTGCTTTCGGGATGCGGAAATGAGTGCTCAACAGATTCGATTGCCATTGGCCTCTCAATATGTGGCGGCAGACTGGGGAATGGGGCATTCTGGCAGTCATTAAGGGCGTCAAGCCAGTATTCTCTCATCATCTTGCTGTCCTGACTCTTGACGTACTTTACAAAAGCTTGGAATTGCGGACCCTGTCGAAACTCTTCGCCCCCGTATACCTTCTTCACGGCGTCTAGGATTAGCGACATAGACCATTTATCGTATAGGGCGTGATGTATAGTCAAGACGAACCACTTGGGGGTCCCGATACTGCCTTTTATCAGAGCGAAGCGAGTAAGTGGCTGGCCCAGGTCCATGGGTTGTTCGATATCTGATTTGAGATAATCATCTAAACAGTTCGCTTCGATCCAGCTTATAGGCTCGTCAATAACGATCTGGACAAGACCAAGCCGGTCGTGGTGCACCAATCTGGTGCGCAGAACTGGTAATCGACGCACAACTTGCTCCCATGCCACACATAGCTTCTCAACTGAAGCATCAGGGGATATTTCCAACACGTTCTGCCCGATATAAGACCCTGGACTCATTAAAGTCAAGGACATCAGACCTTCTTGCAGTGGGGTGCATGGGTAGGCATCGTGTATGGACGTATTGTGTGTTGTCCCATCGATCTGGCCCAGGTGGTACTGGATACATATCTCTTGAAGGAGAGAATTCAAAGCAGACTCGTCAGATAAGAGGGCAAATGGCACAACTATTTGGTCTGCTTTCTCAGCTAGGGATTCATGCTGGATCTGATCGACCAGCTCATGCAGCACCGGATAACGAATTATGTCAGCTACACTTAGTTTCATGCCATTCTCTCGAGCCTCAGCCACCACTTTCATGGCCGATATCGAGCTGCCTCCGAGATGAAAGAAACTAGCCTCAATCCCGATCGCGGAAGATTCGATGTTCAAGACTTGCGCCCAAACCTGGAGCATCTGTCGCTGTGCTTCCGACACTGGCTGCTGAATAGTGCCTCGTGATGAGGTCCGCTCCTCGAGGCCTTTGACGAGTGCTAGGCGATCAATCTTGCCGTTCTGTTGATAGGCATTCTATCCACAATCTCGACAATTTGTGGTACCATGTATAGTGGGAACTGAGACTTCAGCATTCCAAAGACCTCGTCATGAATCTTTTGTCTGCTCCTCTTTTTCAACTTCCCATTTTCTTCAACATCGCGCAGAGTCACAAAGCTGACGATCCGGGATTCTTGACCTTCCTTGTGTTGTAAGCCGGCGACAGCTTCGTGCACACTGGCATGATTGCGAAGTGTATGCTCAATCTCCCCAAGCTCGAGCCGCTGACCTCTGATTTTGACTTGAGTAGCTTGCTTTCGGCCAACAAATTTCAGGCACCCATTGCTCGTGTATTGTACCAAGTCACCCGTCTTATAAAGCCTACCGCGCCGCCCCGGCTTGGTTGACGTTCCACGAAGTAGCCACTCTGGGTTCTCTATGAATGCAGCTGCAGTCTTTGTATCATCATTCAGATAACTTCGACCAACAAGTGGACCTTCTAGTAATAGTTCACCAGTGCATCCTGGAACAAGCAGTGTCTCGTGGTCTTCTGGATCAACGATCCAAGTCACTAGTCCCACGCCTTTTCCCATTTGTACGGCCTCGGCCGGGCAAGCCATGCCGTAGTTGATCGTACTTGTTGGTGTGCATTCGCATGGCCCATAGATATGAATGATCTTAACTTTGCCCCACCATCGCTTGATATCAGTAGGATGTAAGGCCTCTCCTCCGAAAATCACTGTGTTAATTGAGGGTATCCTATCAGGTGATAACACTTGAGCCATGGACGGCGTAATATCGAGTACATTGGCTCCCAACGACGCTATGCTTCGTTCCAGGTTATACTTACGATCTTCATCGCTTGGAACACATAGGCAGCCACCAGTTGTCAGCGCAGAGAGCACATTACTGACTGAAACATCGAAGCTGTACGATGCAAAGTCATATATTCTTGAATGCTTGTTCATTCCCATCAATTCTGCTTGATGGTATAGAGCTGAAGCAGCATTTGCGTTACTAATCAAGACTCCCTTTGGCGTGCCAGTACTTCCAGATGTGAAAATCGCATAGAGAAGAGATGCCGAATTGGCTTGGTGGGTTTGTCGGACGCTATTGTCAATGCTGTCGAATTCAGTGGCGGTGAAGAATTCCAAATTGATGATGATTGCTCTCTGTGCAAGTCGCGAGCTCATTCCACCATTGAAGGTTGAGGATACAATGACACTGGCTTGGAGTTGATGACAGATGACTTGCAGACGCTGTTCCGGGAGGGACGGGTCCAGGAGAACAAAAGCACCCCCAGCTTTGATTACGCTGAGTACTGCTACAGTCGTCCACATCGACTTCTCAAAACATAGCGGTACCAGGATATCCGGTCTGACCCCTAAACGGCGAAGTCTCGATGCCAGTTTGGTAGCAAGGTCGTCAAGCTCACTGTACGTAAGCTCTCCGTCCCAGGCACAGACAGCAGGAGCAGTAGGTTGGGCTCGAACTCTCTCGTTGATTAAGTCGTGGACGCATCGCTCTACTGACTTCGGTGCCGTGCCATTCCACTCCCAAATTTGCTCTAGATGTTCGGCCGCTAAGATGCTGCGCGAGGCCGGCTTCAGTAACTCATCACTCGAGCGAGGCTCCCGGCCTTGTTCAAGTTTAGCTTCTTGAGTTAATGCAGCCGAACTACCATTGCCAGCCGGGGAGGATGGGATTTTGGTGGGGATTTTGGTATCGTTGATACCATTTGCTGACAAACAAGCCTGTTGTCTTTCTGTGCCGTTTTGCAACGGCATTGTAGTTGGAAAGCTCGTATTAAAAGAAGGCTTCGAAGTTCTGTGTGTCAGCTCTGGACCATGATCTAGACTCAATTCATAGGTGGGCATGTTGGGCAGTGCTCAATTGAATTGGTTCGAGGAGGACGACTATATCTATCTCCCACGTTTCACCGCCACTTTGGCTTGTTGCTATCCTTTACTGGACGAATCTTAGGGAACTGATGCTGCGGGGTTGATTCGGCTTCCAGCTGGGGCTCAAATTGATACTGTTTGAAACTTTACGATTGTCAGAGTTGATGCAAGGCAGAATGCAGAATGAAAACTACCTTGATCCGGCACGGTAGAGTGTTAGTGGCCGAGGCTCTGATTCACTTACGTACTCCGTACTATAGTGTCAAACTTCTTGGAATATAAAACCTAACCCCTTGAGTTTCGACCAGTGCCAGCGAAGTGGCAAAGTTACGATGTGTCCACCAGTTTTGTAAGAGGCGGTAAGTGCTCTGCCGTCTTATTACGGGCCTGCTATTCGTACTAGCATTTGTTGAGATCATGCATGTGTTCTACGAAAAGAGAATGGTGTGGCACCTTAATGGAGATATTGTGTTACGATCGGCGTCCTTCCACAGAACTAGCAGCTGTAGTACCTGCGGCATCAGAACTATGTCAGTACAGTCGACACGCAAGAAACCTAATTCGGAAGAAATAGCTAGCCACCTGCAACGATTGTTACTCTATTCCATTTGAGTCTCGCATTGGGCATTGGGTTCTGGCTCTCAATCACATTTTACGTCGTACTGAAGGTTTCAAAAAGATCAACCCGACCGACCCAGCTGCCGCCAGTCATTGCCCTATCATGACCGGCGATGTGTAATTATCCTGCAGTGCAACCATTGAATCCCGGCGAAGCCTAGATTCAAGTGAAAAGCAATGCATTGAAGACTACAGGCAGGGCTGTGGACTTTCACAAGCGAAGTATGCACGGAGATCAAACTGGGGGGCTTCGAAAGCGCCAGAAAAGAAAGAAAAGAAAAAAAAGTCAAAGATGAGTGCCTCGATTCTCGCAGCGACTTCGATCAGGGCTCGAGACAGGGCGATTTATGCCATGAGCAGAAACTAGAGGCCGCGTGTATGGCCGTCTACACCGTCACAAATGCCCACTGCTGCTTTGCCTACCTAGGTATGTAAGGTGCTACGTGCGCGTGCGCGCAGCAGTCTAAGACTTGCGACACGGGCGTAGACCTTATAAGTAGTTGTAAGGTGCAATACTTGCATCTACATGCAGTTTTGACGAATCTTGTGGTCCATTGGGGGAGCCTGCACACCGTCGCGCTTCTCACAATTGGCCAGCATTTTTCCTGACAGGGGGGATTAGAAAGAGGCTTGAGGCTGGAGAAGAGCAGAGGGTCTTACCCGACAACTCTCATTTGATTCCTTACTTTCGGAGCCAACTTAGAGCAGTGAAGACTGAAGACGCAAGTCGGCCAGGATCTCCTACTAAGGCTACTGCCGCTCTTCCCGCTATTCGTGGGTACTTTACATGAGCTCGCAGGCCGCATTAATCATGCTACTATCGACGCTCTGCAACTTTACCATATGGTCGATGTGTTCGCCTTGTCATGCAAATCCCTCAACGATCGGCCCAAGGATTGGCTACGTCATCTGCAGCCTGCAGCCTGCAGCCAGCAGCCAGCAGCCAGCCAGTCAGTCAGTCAGTGATCGATCTCGCGGCAGACGTCCCTGAGAGCTATGCGGCAGGAGGCTAACGCAAATACACTTGGAATAAGCACCACAGGTCGCCGCTGGGGAAGGATTGGGACGTGAGATGGAACGTAAGATGGAATGAATGTAGTATGAAGATTTGGACCATGACTTCATGAGGATGTATATACAGCCCACATGGATTAAAAGTTATCACGTCGCCTGTTAGCGTAGAGAACAGGCAAGAGCGCCGTCAAACAGTAACAATCATTCGCTGAGTAGGTCGTTAGGACGCGTATCCTTCCCGCGGTATTTTCTACCAAGCTCGAGTTACTTCTCACGTGCGTTGTCACGTGCCTCTCCCCAAACCGACGCAGCCCGCTACTATCTTTGCCCATACAAACCATTTCTTCTTTCTACCTCATGTCACATGTCACATGTAAGTTGATACGTTGGGCGGCCTATTGTTGCGTCCTAGTCATTGGATGATTCGCAACATTGAAATCAAATCGTGGGTTGGCCACCGCACCGCCGCAGTCTCGTTGTTCATTCGATTCCCACTTTTCTTCCCGATTATCGGACAACGAAAGACCAAACTTATCCGACTTATGTCATACATAACTTCTTTCTTCTTGCGCCTCACCCTCGGACACTTGAAATCTCTTTCCTCATATATTCATTAACAACACGCCGTGCTTTCGAAAGGCTGGACAACCGCCGCCATGACCGTCATGACCGTCATTCCCGATCCCACCGCCGACCTCGATTGGAGTGGCTATGTCGGCGCAATCCATAATGTCTTTCATACCAACGCTGTGACTCATCCCGACAGGCCTTGCGTGAGCGAGACCCCGAGTTCAACGTAATTAGTCCCTCTGGAGCGACCACAATGTGCCGAATGGCTCTGCTGACGCGCACACAAGGTCGCTGCTAAGGACATATACCTATCGCCAGATTGATGAAGCGTCCAATATCATCGCACATCACCTACATGACGCCGGCATCACCAATGGAGACGTCGTGATGATCTTTGCTCACCGCTCTGTCGAGCTTGTCTGTGCCTTCATGGGAACGCTGGTATAACTCACTTCCCAAACCATAAGCCCATTTGGAACCTTCGACGCTGCTAACCACCGCGCAAGGCTGCGGGCGCGACAGTTACAGTTCTTGATCCTCTATACCCGCCGCAAAGGCAGCAGAGTCCGTGTCATTCCATAGTGCCTAAGCAATGAGCCGCGCTGATCAGAGGTTGTAGTCTATCTCGAAGTCTCCCAGCCCAAGGCGCTGATATCCATCGGCAAGGCCACCGATGAGTATGGGTGAGTGGTATCCGTCATCGCCCGCTTAAGGCTATTCTTTACCACTTTGCGCCTTTACTGACACTCGCACCCCTAGGCCTTTGGCTCCGTTGGTGCAAGAGTACATTGAGAAAGAGCTATCCATCAAGGCCCAGATCCCGAACCTTCGCCTTAGTGACGCAGGCATGCTGTCCGCTGGCGGCGACCAGGGCAGTGACATCTTTGCCGGCATAAGAGCCAAGGCCTCGTCACCACCCTCGGTCCTCGTCGGCCCTGACTCCAGTTCAACTCTGGCCTTCACTTCCGGTAGCGAGGGCCGACCCAAAGGAGTTTTAGGTCGTCACTATAGCCTGACAAGATATTTCCCATGGATGGCCAAGCGCTTCTCACTCTCATCTGAGAGCGTCTTTGCATGCCTGTCGGGGATTGCTCATGATCCCATTCAACGCGGTTAGAAACTGGCCGTTCCCTAATCACGTTACAGCTCAAGCTGATTCTCAGTTTCCAGACATCATGACGCCCCTATGGCTTGGGGCCCAGCTATTCATCCCCGCCAAGGAAGACATCCAGCATGAGAAGCTAAGTGAATGGATGAAGGCGTGGTCACCATCTATCGTTCACCTTACGCCTGCCATGGGTCAAATTCTATGTGGCGGCGCCGTAGCTACGTTTCCCGCTTTACGCCATGCCTTCTTCGTCGGCGACATTCTTACCACTCGTGATTGCAAGACGCTGCGCAAGCTCGGGCCTTCATGTAATATCATCAACATGTATGGCACAACCGAGACATCTCGCGCAGTATCCTATTTCGAGATTCCCTCCGCTACACAAGACCCGACGGCTCTTAATACCCTAGGGGATACTATTCCTGCGGGCTGGGGGATGCAGGATGTACAAGTGCTTGTCATTTCTCTGGCTGACAAAAAATCGCTATGCGCCGTCGGTGAAGTTGGTGAGATCTACATCCGAGCCGCTGGGTTAGCCGAAGGATATCTCGGTGATCCCGTGAAGAATAAGGAGAAATTTGTTAATAACTGGTTTGTGGATCCTGCTAAGTGGGTAGAAGCTGACAAGGCCAAGGACAAAGGCGAGCCTTGGCGTCGCTTTTTTAAGGGTCCGCGCGACAGACTTTACCGCACTGGAGACCTTGGACAATATCTTCCGTCGGGAGCAGTGCAGGTATCTGGCCGTATTGACTCGCAAGTCAAAATTCGCGGATTCCGCATCGAGCTTAATGAAATTGATGCCAACCTTAGCGGCAGCCCCTTAATCCGAGATTGCAAGACTCTTGTCCGAAGGGATCGCAATGAGGAGCCAAAACTTGTCAGCTACATAGTTCCTGAGATTGCCGAATGGGGGCGCTGGCTCCAGGCCCAGGGCTATCAGGATGTGGAAGATCAGGGTATTGAGATGGGCTCCAGTAGAGTCTATCTCAAGAGATTCCGCCGCATAGAGGCTGAAGCACGAGACCACCTCAAGACCCGCCTGCCGGCACATTCAGTACCCTCTGTCTATATTGTGCTGCAGAAGTTGCCTCTTAACCCGAACGGCAAGGTTGACATCCCGAACCTGCCCTTCCCTGACGCTGCTACCATGATGGAAGATGCCTCGGAAGAGGATCTAAAGAGCTGGGAGAAACTGTCCGAGACAGAAAAGGCCATTGCCTTGCAGTGGTCAACCCTGATTCCCAGTCTCAACGCGAAGACCATCAAGTATGTATAGCCCCAGGCCTTCATCAGTACCTCTTCCGGATCGACAAAATTTACCCAGAACCTAGGCCCGAAACAAGCTTTTTCGATTGCGGCGGTCACAGCCTTCTTGCCCAACAGCTGGTGCTTGACATTCGCAAGAACCTAGGCGTCGACATTACCATCGGCGTCCTATACGCGAACCCCGAGCTTAGCACGCTAAGCACCGAAGTCGATCGCATCCGCGGCGGCCAGGCTGCCGCCGTTACTGACGCAGCCGAGACCAGTTACTCTGAATCACTGGACGAGCTGGTTGCCACCCTAGATGCCAATTACCAGGGCGCGGAGCCGGATGCCCTTAGCCCCAGCCGTGGTGCTACCTTCTTCCTCACCGGCGCAACAGGCTTCCTAGGCGCCTATCTAGTTAAAGATATACTAGACAGAGAAAACACAAAGCTCATTGTGCACATACGCGGAGTCAAGGATGTGTCCTCTGCGCACGATCGTCTAGTAAGATCCTTGAAGGGGTACGGGCTATGGCAGGACTCATGGGCACCGAGAGTCTCATGTGTTCTGGGCGATATATCTAAACCCCGACTTGGCATCGATGATGGTGACTGGAAGCATGTTGCTGAGACGGCGGATGTTATTATTCATAACGCGGCCCATGTCCACTGGATCGCCCCCTATCAGCGAATGATGCGCAGTAATGTCCTGTCAACTATTGACGCAATGAAGCTATGCAACGAGGGGAAGCCCAAACTCTTCTCCTTTGTATCATCGACGTCCACGCTAGATACGGACCACTACATCAAGCTATCACATAAGCAGACAGCTACGGGACGAGGAGCAGTCCTCGAGGCGGACGATATGCAGGGCAGTCGCGTCGGTCTTGGTACCGGCTACGGCCAGACGAAATGGGTATCTGAGCAGCTCGTCCGGGAAGCCGGCAAGCGAGGTCTCCGTGGCGCCGTTGTACGACCGGGATATATCCTGGGGAGCCGTCAAAGTGGTGTCTGTAATACCGACGACTTCCTCATCCGACTCTGCAAGGGCTGCGTACAAATCGGTGCACGACCGCGCATTATCAACTCGATTAACGCCTGTCCCGTCGACCATGTTGCCCACGTCGTTGTCGCCGCAGTCCTCAACCCGCTTCCTGGCGTCCACGTCGTACATGTGACTGGACACCCCCGGTTGCGTATGAACGAGTTCCTCTCGGCGCTGACCTACTACGGCTATGTCGTACCTGAGGTTGATTACGATGAGTGGAAGACGCAGCTTGAGGCCTTCGTATCAGCTGGGTCCGTGGAGAAGGACCAGGAGCAGAGCGCACTAATGCCGCTATTCCACATGGCGATGGCGGACCTACCATCGACAACACGGGCACCAGAGCTCGATGATCGCAACGCTGTGGCCGTGCTTCAGGCCGATGCAGACCGCTGGACGGGCGTCGATGACAGCGCCGGCGAAGGCATCGGGCGCGAGGACATCGGGCGTTATCTGCGTTTCCTGGTAGATATCGGGTTTCTGGCGCCGCCGACTGGTCGGGGGCGCGAACTGCCGGCGATTGTCGCTGGTGTTGCCCAGGCGCAGGCGCAATGGGGAGTTGGTGGTCGCGGCGGTGCTTGAGTGACGTTTGGAAATAGGTATGGGACAGGGTGAGAGGTGAGATAAGAAGGCGACGGCCGGTGCAAAGCGGGGTAACGGCTGAAAATAGCACCAGGTGGGGCCGTGTCAGACCTCCGAAGCACCCACACCGCCCGGCAAACCAGTGGCGCATGACCCCGAATAACATCACACAATATTGGACATGGACCATAACTAGATTACACCATAAACTTAGATGAATGCAAAATTGGACAGTAATACCCGGGCTCGCTCTCGCCCAGAGTTCCAAAATTCTTCTTACTGATGCGGGTCTGGAGACTTCTCCGTCTCGAGCTCTAGGCGCAGAATTGAACCCAAGTTTCATCAGGTGGGATATCAACGCGTTTGGCAAAGCTGTTAATCTCTATTTAACCCCGAGGCTCTCCAAGATAGGGGTTACAACTTGCCGAAGCCTTCAAGAAACTTCTTTGTCTGAAGCCACTCATGCAGCGTCGCACTATGCTTTTGCGCCGCATTGGCCAGTCGTTCTGGCTCTAGAGGCTGGTTGAGAAAATACAGCCCACTCGACACGCTGCCTAGAATGCGAGATATTCTGCCGGAACAAACTTGTGTAAGCTCCAAAGCTCTTTCTTCATTCCTGTGATATTGAAGGAGTCGCTTACCGGGCGTGAAATATGAGTGACTCCACGTGGCAGTCAGTCATGAGCCCTGAAGTACTAGTTCAATCGGCAGTCGTGTCTTCGTCATTGATGCAGTCTGGATCCTGCTGTTTAATGTCTTGGTCGTGCAAGAACCGCTGCCATCCGAAAATACACGCCATGTACGCGTCTATTGTGTAAACAGTCCAGAACGATCTCTTGCGACATTGTGAGGTGATGTAGTCGAGTTGTTGTCGATCTTCCGGCACATTCGCCTGCTAGGTGGTTTTCCCGTGCATTCCTTGAGAAAAACAACATGGGAACGATGCTCGCAAACACATACCACGCTTGGTTCATGCGGGATATTTGCAGGAGAAAGAGAACTTGTAAGAACCTGGATTGAACGGATACGCGAGGATGATTTACGGTGGAAATACCCTTGGCACAACTGGCTTTCATGTATACCAACAAGCAAGTGTTTTCTCAGCCACTAGCACTCTTTCCTCATATCGTATAATATGGGATCTTCTTCAGAAATCCGTGCTGGTTGACTCTGAACCTTGTCAATATTTTCGTGATTCTCATTCACAACTGTCTTGTTTTCGCGCACACAGATTTCTTCCCCTGAACCTCATTGTCTCTATATTTCACTCACCTCTCTCGGTTGTGATGCTAGTAGGTACTACCATGTGAGTACTTATTGTATGTAGAGTACCGCAATTACTAATGGCACTAGCACTGGGTCCTATATGCTACAGGAAGCGAGCCTCCAAAAGGGATCAAATTCCACGCCACCGCCCACGGAAACCAGAGAAATGCCTCTTCAATATGAACATGCCGAAGTAAAAAAACCATATTCTTTCGGCGAAAATGGTTGTATGCCTAAGAATTGACTCAGTTACATCCACTGAAGCCATACATCAGAGTTGAAGGAGGGTTCCATTGGGTAGTACCAGAGCTCTTCCAAGGCATGAGCCCAGGTGGACTTGTCGAGTCTTTCTGACCGCAGTATTGAAGCAGCTGGATCAGGATGGCAATATCTCCCTGCCTCCCGGAATGGGTAATACCTTCAGTCTAATACGCTAGGAAGACGTTGACCAAGCCATTTGCTGATCAATTCGTCATATTCATGTAGATGCCCACGAGATTGAGGTTGTCTATTACAGACAAGCGGATCGTTGGTACCAAGTCAAGAAACTGGAAAGAAAGAACTGCACCGGCATTTTCAATGATTTGAGTTAGTTCAGCTGGACTGGGTCACCTTCATCACCCAGCGTGGATTCGGGTTCCTCAGCTCCAGCTTACGCCACCGTACCCATGGAGACTGAAACCCATTCAACCAGGCCAGAGCCATACCTATGGTCCAAAGCCAACGGACATTGATGCCGAAAGTCACTATGTTCCTATGGAAACAAGTCCCATCGTCGTTCCCTGAGATATTAGACTTGGCTTTGTCGATCAGCAGGCCAAGTCAGCATCGACAGTTAGCGTACTCGATATCAATAGCTATTCGAGTTGGTCATATTTAGTCAGAGATCTCTAGCATGATAGATAAGGGTGCACTTGTACAATAGGAAGGAAATATTGAGATTTCTGCAATAACAACGTGTTGTAGCCAACTTGGCCAGAAGATGGGATGCGCACCCCTAATAAATGTTGCTTCCAAGTCAATCTATAATTTTTTATTTATTTTTTTTTTTTCTATGTCCTTCCCCAATTGGTGCCAGGCACTGCATGAGGCAAGACTTAGGAGTGAACACCGTGTGCCTAGTCGTACACTAACTAGAGAACCATGAGATACCAGACAAAATATCGTACGTACAAACACCATGATCAAGCTTTCAGAATCCAGGTCCGCGGCTGCGGGGAGAAGATGACGAGGGATTCCGTTACTTAATAGCACTACCCGATAATTTTGCCTCTTCCCGGAGGCCAAGTCAATCTATAGACTTGCTTCCGCGCAATGGTAGTCTTATAAGCAGGTTAAAGCCTGTAGCAGCGGTTTCTGACCAGATACGAACTATATCCTACCCACTGCGATACGTCCGATGATGGTGATATATCATTCACGGGTGGGATTGACGGAGCACTCATCACCACATGTAACCTTAGTCTATCAAGGACCAAAACCAGGCTTTGTGATGCTGCATCGATGCCGAGAACCTGGTGTCTGCAGCCCACGAATGTAGGATTAACTTAGTTCGTTCACCCCTGAGTCGGGCGGGTCGCAACGCAGTATAATCATCCCTGATGCATTTTCTTCTTGGCCTCTTGGCAAAAAACATTTAGTTGAAACCTCTCCCACTTCTGTAGCTCTTATGCCTCCGTACATATCTATGTGTTGAGCGTCACTTAACATAGGTATTTGCTGCAGTTGCGAAATGCCGTATGCGTGTCATTCATGAACCATCCTTACTACGACCTTAGCCCGCCCGTGTTACGTGGTGGAATTGCATCTTTGTAGCCCGGAAACTTTTTGGACAACATGTCTTATGTGAAAACTCTTTCATAGTGTCTGAGAAAAATGCAGTTTCCCCGAAATTATGCATCGGCCGGAAGTGGTGGTTCACGACATGATGCACGACGAGTTCCTCCTACACAAGCATGCACTTCTTGAGCGACGAAGTCAAACATTTCGGGTCATGTCAGAGTGTGAATGGGCATCATTCACTCAGCGCGATCAAATTGATAGGATGAAAGATGTACTGGCTGCATTACAAGTGCTGACCAACATCGCGCATTTGCATCGTCTGCGACCGGGAGACCGACTAATCACTTCTCAACACCCCATGTGCGTACAAGACTTTAACTTCCTTGGGTCCTCCCAGTTCTCTCCCAACGTCCTGTCAATCTCCTGCACCCAATTTCCGATTCTTCCAGATTTCACATTTGGCAGCTAGCACTTCCATCTTAACTAACGAATATCGAGACCAGGAAGCTTGCTGTCGGCATCGACACACACCATGCGGACACTCTCACGGCCTCTGAGCGTGCTCAAATCACGTTCGCTAGCGACATCGCCGTCCATGGACGCTGAGGGCAAGGTAGCAGACGTCACTATCCAGATCAGTACTAACACTCGGTCAACACAATTTGAGCAACTCTGACAAGAGTATGGAGTGAGCTATTCAGAGTCTAACTGATAATTAACTAAAGGCCCTTTCAAGAGCACGTGGAAGGGCGTGAATCATAAATGCTCACTAGTATTTTTCGTACAGTGTCAGTTGGTAATCCCTATCGGTACCAGGTTAGAGCCAGCTCGGTCTCGAGGAGATAAATGTGCTTTCATTGTGGCACTCCGCAACAGACTTTACGCATCGGCAAGGATCGAGTTAAGGAGATGTACATGGAAAACATAATTAGTTAGATGACTTCATATTTAATTTATATGATCAAGTTAGCCCCACTCCGCCCGCCGAGACTCCGTACACAACACCACAATGCCCAAGGCATCCGCGCGCAAGGGGGTGCATCTTCGGCTTTCTCTTCCTACGTAGAGAGATAGAATCATCGATCATCACATCTTTTTAGTGCACTAGCGTCTTGTTTCCGCTTCTAACAACGGACCCCATTCCATCCGAGATGAATATTTTTTCCAGTCCAGAAGGCTGACTTCAAGGTAGCAACGACTGTCGAGGGCAAAGTCGTGAGATGCTATATCATGCCAAGACAAGTCAGGAAGATCGGCGCACTCGGGCAAAAGACGCACAACAATGCAGTCACTTGGGCGGATCCAGCCATAGGATTTTGGTGCGCCTATAATCTTTTGTAACTTGGGTAGTTTGAAGATGATACGTGCTCCACCTTCGAGGTGCCCTATGTTCTCCTTCTGCTCACACGCAAGCCAGGGCCCTGGGATTAAGTACGAGTACGGGCTGCGTAGGAATCCACTGAGGCCAATCCCATCGTCGCCGCGCCATACATCAAGGTGAACTATCATGAAAAGGTCTGTTTTCTCAGCTGATCCGAGCGAAAGCCCTGCGGGAAAGAGAGGGGTAGGACGTGTGTTGGACAGCGGTGCGTCGGTCATGACCTTGGTCTTTCTATAACGCTCCTCTTCATCCGTGCCGTTCTGGTAAAATATAGCAGCGTTCTGGACGCGCTCATCCTGTCCGAGTATAGCGAGACCTGTACCAACATGAAGCCTGGTGATGTAGGTGTTATGAATTCTGCGGGCGAGTCCTCGGGTAGGATCACTGGTGTTGATCACGAGTCGGAAGCCCTTGGAAAGACTAGTATAGGGGTAACGATGGTATTCATATCTTTCATTGTCGGAGAAAGCCACAGCGAGGCCGATGAGACCCAGACTCACGGCGCAGAGGTGCATGCTGGTTGGGATGAACTGTTTTGCAGTTACAGGAGGCAAGATGGCGGTCTGCTGACGAGGCAGTTTGCACGGTGCTTGGACATGATGAGATGAAGATGATGATGCTTCAGAGAGCAAGCGGCAACGCTGGTCTTTATATCTCCAGTGCTTACGTGACGCAAAAGGTGCGAGCCCGACTGGGCTATGTGCTGGCTACAAATTGAAGCAAGTGGTCTGGATCTCGCCTATAATCTCCATCTCTGTTGCAATTCAGAGTTGAAATCCCTGTTCACAATATGCCGAGCAAGTAAGGGCCGGTAAGTAGGCGTAGCGACAAGAAAAAATTCCGGTTTACCCACTTTATAATTTGGTGGCGCGGGAGTACTTACTTGGCAGGGAATTGGCACCAATGTACTCCTGTATTCCGCACGGACTCGGACTCACGGAGTATTGGAGCCCCACCCGATCTCGGCGCTTTCTTTCGCACAATGCGCGCTCCCTTCAACGGATGAATGATAGGATGAATCAATTGAGATGGATTGACTATGGTTCTAACTAACAAAAGAGAACGTGGGGATTCAATCCCTCACTTTATAATAGAAAAGACTGTGGTCTTCTTACGTAAGGAGGGTTCCTGTTAGTGTGCCCGAATCTGCGCTTTACGCATTACTCTGCATCGTGCAGGGGGCTGCGCCAGGCAACACTTTCCGAGTGATGGCCGGGCGGCCGGGGTGGGGCAGGTGCGGGTCCCCGGGTGCCACCGATTGGTCTGTATCTGAATCAGTCCTAAGCACTTATCCAGACTCGTTCTTATGATGATTCTCACCTCGTCTTTGGAAATCACAGGTCTATGGTATCCTTGGAATTATCAGCATCTAGGTCTACAGAAGAGGGTGGCGGCAGCTAGTAATCATCATCCTAACATTGTATTTCAATCAGTTCATCCTCCTCGACGCTCTCCTCGGTCTTATTGCTGCTGCTGGTCTTCTCGCCAGATTATGAAAGTTCAAATGCAAGCATGAATGAAGTATTTCTGGCTCATTCCCTATCATTACTTACTCATCCCCGCGGGTCAACAGGAGCGAAACCGCCAGTCTCCCTAATTCTATTGTCCCCACCATCGCAATCCTCATGGTATCGGAGTCGATAAAGCTTTCGTCGGACGAAGACTAGCCAGATTTAAGTTTTTATGATTAGGTCAGGTGACGGAGGGGAGAAGGAGAGGGGGGAGGGGGGCATTAGGGGTTTTCTGAACACTCTTTCATGGCAAGGACAAGGAGGGGGTTTGGTCCAATAGGTTATAGTGATAGTTAAATTCGACTCTTAACAGCGCCATCGGTCATTGTCCTGTGGTCTATTTGGGGGGAAACGGATGTGCGATTAGCGTGTCACATGCGTGTTAATTCAATCCGGCCTTGAACTCGAACATCGGTGCCAAGCTCGACCCTTGCACTAAAGCCTGTCTACTTAACTAGTGATATAATAGATTACAGTACCCCTGCACTTGGTACACATAGCGCAATATATTATAATAGTATCCTAAAAAACACGCTTTGTTGGGGTTTTTTTTTTTTTTTTTGCAAGAAAAAAAAAGTTCAAAGAGTTCTTTGACTTTACGTTATTTTTAGAATTTCTCTTGATTTTTCTCTCCATATATTACTTGCTATTTTGTTCTAACTTTTTTCTAGTTTTATGTCACGGGCGCAGGACTGGCGGAGCCAAGAGAGCAAGGGCGATAGCTAGGTAAGGGCTAAGCCCTAGCTATATATAAGCAGTAAGCCTATAATATATATATATAAAGGACCACAAGATTGCAGACTTAGGGGATACAGGCTAGAGATTAAAACCTTTAAGCACCTAACCCTAGATAGCGCCTTTCTATCTACGACCTTACTGTTCCTTAACCCTCACTTCGTCCTTGTGACCCCCCTAGCCTTGACATTTTATGTGTTGTAAGAGATCTAGTAAGTCCCAGGCTCTATCGGAAGAGCTGCCCCAAGCGATAAAGACCCACAACCAGACCGTGTGATCGGGTCAGCTAGACGTACTCCGTAGATTCAGCCAAATTGCATCTCCTTACCGGTGCCAAGGAAGTGATACTGCTATAGCTCCCTTATATATAATATAGTTCTAGAGGTGTGCTACATAAATTTGCGGACAGGTGCTAGCAAAACGCTGACTCGGAAGCTCGGTAAGGGGATTCGCCCAAATAGCAATACTCCGTTATTATCTATTGTTCAGAAGCTCTTAGGTTCACCGGGATAATTGGCGCGCGCTTGCGGCTTCCTCCATCATTGCGGATATTGGGATGTGGACATTAACGATTTTGGCAACTTGCCGCTGCTATCTTTGGCTGTTAGTTGCAAATAACGACCCAGCTCATCAGCCAATAGGAGGCCGTGGTTCCGTGGTCTAGTTGGTCATGATTTCTCGCTAACACCGAGAAGGTCCCCGGTTCGAGCCCGGGCGGAACCATACCATTATGTTTTTGTATCGCTACGTGCTGCTGTAATGCTTTTTTTTTTTTTTTTTTTTTTGAACCTGCTTCCTGTCTTGACAGAGATAAAAGGGCCGGCGGGAGTATGCCAGTAGCGTTCTAGTATTTTTACGCGCTATATTAGCCGTGGAACTTAATAGGTTCGCTTAAGACACCCAACCCACACCCTATGCCAAGCCCGTATGTATTTTTGTATCGACAGGCCTCGCTTACTCTTCCGGCCGGCGACCCGAAAGATGAATTGGATTTCCAGACTCGCTGTACGTTGATTGTCTTTCAAATTAACCCTGAATATAGTACTGACCAGGGGCGATACTTCAACTGACCAAGTTGCATCTTCAGTCATCATATTACACAATAATAGAAACAAGTTCTGCATATTGCAAACGAGGTTGTTGACCGTCAACTGGCAGGTCGTCAAGTCTCAGTCATACAGGCAGCCGGCTGGCTTACGCATATTATCCGCCGGCGGCACCAGCACAGTCCCCCTCTCCAAGCGTACATGGATGAAACCATAGTTGCGTACCACGAGACGGAGACGGGGGTGGGTACGCACGTATTTGCAGACTGTGGACAGGTCAGCGTCAATCCTGGTACTTGAAGCAACCATCCTATCCATCTATATATTCCGCCACAATGCCTGCCGGTACGCCAAGGGTGGTAGTGGTGGTGATCCTATTGTTAGGGTACACATGATAGTGATTGAATTGCTTGACTATCACTATGACAGTGGCACTGAGTGCCCTATATATACATGTTGTGGTACCCACATGTGCCCACGTGATCCCGGTAGTTGATTGTCTCAGCTTGTGTTGACAGATCCTGCTGGCACGAAAAAGATGCGACAGCCACAATCACGGCAAATCTGCAGCCACAGCCATTGAACTTCGAACATGTGAGCAGAAGAATGTCGCATCGAGTCATCTATTGTTATCCATGGCAGAATGACCCCAGCATTACGGGCAAAGTCCCAGAAATGACCGCGAGCGGCGCCGTTGCCAGTGGCACTGGAGATGGGCAACGAAAGCGCGGGAATGGGATTTCCAACTCTGCGGTAAAACAGTGAGTGAGTGGCATTGCGGCACCGTGACTAGCTAGTGTGACTACCTACCTAGGTAGCTAACGTCAGATATTATCCAGTCTACGGCTAATTGGATGCAACAGTCCATTCGACATTCGCGTAATCATGCAGTCATCATCCGGGGCAGTTCGGACTATATGGATGCCAGAGGCCTAGCTGAAGTTCATGACCGGACAGGCAAAGGCAATGTTTTGCTGTGAGGCCAATCGCCACAGCTTCTACCATTTTGCCATTTGCACAAGGTGCTGTGTGTGTGTCAATTCTCGCCATGCTATTCTCCGGGCTCGCTCTCTTTGCCATCGGCCAGGTTGCCCTTGCGGAAGACTCCAACTCGGCGGCACAGAACGCCAGCCTCTGCTCGTCCCTGCCGCAGAAGCTCAAGATTGACCATGGCGAAATCCACCTCGCCACTCGCGTCAGAGCCGGGACCGTTCTGACGTTCCCGCCAAGCAGCTGCGGCCTCGCGATGCAGGTCGTCGATGCTGGAATGTGCCGCGTTGCCATGACTATCATCACCGGCCCTGCCAGCAAGGTCAGCCTCGAAGCCTGGCTGCCTGACAACTGGACCGGTAGACTGATGGTTGTCGGCAATGGCGGGCTCGATGGGTGCATTCACTACGCGGACATGAACTATGCGTCTTCCATGGGGTTCGCGACCGCGGGAACGAATAACGGTCATGACGGATCCGGGAAAGCGTTTGACGGGAATCCCGGCGTGGTCGCCGACTTTGTCTATCGGGCGATCCATACGGCCGCGTCGGTGGTCAAGTCAGTCAGCACGGCATACTACGACAAACCTTATACCAAATCATACTATCTGGGGTGCTCGACCGGTGGGAGACAGGGCTTCAAGGAGGCGCAGTCGTTCCCAGAGGACTTTGACGGAATCCTTGCCGGTGCGCCAGCCATCGACTTCAACTCCTTGACGTACTGGAGCGGGAAGTTCTACAACCTTACTGGCACGCCGGGGCATCCCACCTTTCTCACGCCTTATCAGTGGGACCTGGTATACACAGACGTACTCAAACAGTGTGACCTCTTGGACGGCGTGCAAGACGGCATCATTGAGGATCCCACGCTCTGCCAGTACCGTCCCGAATCCCTCATCTGCGCCCCGGGCCAGAGCAACTGCCTCACCGCAACGCAGGCCTCGACTGTGCGATCGGTCTTCGCGCCCTTCTACGGACCGGACGGACAGCTGGTCTATCCTCGCCTGCAGCCAGGAGCACGCTCGACGCACACACTTTTCACAGGCACCCCTTTCGACCTCACCACGCAGTGGTACCGATACGCGATACACAACCATCCGGGTTGGAACCCGGCCGCCTTGAACCTGACAGACTGGGTGGCAGCCCAGAAGCTGAATCCTTTCAAAGCAGATACATGGGAAGGGGACCTGTCCGGGTTCCGGAAGAGAGGCGGCAAGTTGCTGCACTACCACGGCCTGCAAGACGCCGTCATCAGCAGCGTGAACTCCATTCGCTACTACGACCATGTGTCAAGGACCATGGGACTCCCGTCGGAGAAACTGGATGAGTTCTATAGATTCTTCCGCATCTCCGGGATGGACCATTGCTGCGGCGGTGCCGGCGCCAGTTCCATAGGCAATACCAATGCCACGCTGGCTGGCTATGCCGCCGAGGATAATGTTGTAGTTGCGCTCGTGAGGTGGGTGGAAGAGGGCATTGCGCCTGATTTCATTCGGGGAACAAAATTCGCGTATGAGCCATGGCCTAAAGGCAAGGTTGTGATGCAGCGAGACCATTGCAGGTATCCTCTGCGTAACACATGGAACCGACAGGGGGATCCGACTCTGCCACAGAGTTGGAACTGCCTGTAAAGAAAGGATGTTACGTAGCTCGTTAACACGAGACGATTCCACAGTTCACATGTGGCAATGAAGGATGAATGGGAAGACGGGCTGGAGGGAATCTCATCCGCTGGATTCGCGACTACGCAGATCGGCTAAGAGACGGCCAAGAGGAGGGCTTAATCATTGGAATGGGAAGTCCATCGAGTGACAGTATACAGTATAAGGATGGCGCATACAAATATGCTGCTGAAACAAAAAAAAATCTTTTTCAATATCCTTTCCCAATTTGTGCCAGCACTGCATGATGTAAGGCCTAAGAATATAACATCGTGTGCCTGCCTAGTTGTACCCTAACTAGACAACCATAAAATATTGATCAAAATACCGTACAAACACCATAACCATCTCAAAAGTACTCTCTGCCCAGTTCATCCCAGCGCCTTCTGACTACTCTACGCACTCTCGCGGCACTTCGCCAAGTTCCAATACTTGAACCAGTCTCCCGGTGGCGCTCCACCCAGCCGCAATGCTTGGTAAAACTGATAATCAACATCACCATGGACCCAAGAAAGCTGACGTCCAGTACCGATCTGATATGCCTGTCCAATTCATTCAATATTTGAATGAGCTTGAAGGTTCGATGGAAGAACTTACTATACACCCAATTGCCCACATGTCTGCCTCTAAGCTCCACACAGATCCAATTTCCCCGCCAGATAAATCATGCATGTACACCTCAGGCGGTCGAACCGTGGGGGGAAGCCTGGTAGTCCTCTATTGATTTTATCTACCCAACATGCTATTATAGACTCGGTTAGTAAGTTGGGAAATGTGTTGGTTAGTCGATGACTTGGCTCTTCCTAAATCGATAACCTTGAGACAGAATTCCTCCCTCTAGGGAAAGCAGTTCCGGTCCCGTATAAAAGACGCTAGGGAGACCGGTTCGAGAATATAGCTCGGTATTGAGTCTCTTGGAAACGAGGGATCACGCGATACCACTAATATAACGGAAGGGTCTGAAAAGTAGTCTGCAATCGCCTCTTCGTCGAATTGCTATAATTGTGGTATTGTGATACCAAAGTTGGCGTAGTGAGGATCTGGAAACATAACCATGGTCAGTCGTAAACTTTCATAATAATTTACCATTGTGATTTCGTCGTTGGGTTTCAACCTTACCACCATGTGCGATGCCCTCATTATGTAGAAACCCAAATCCCCTCAGTAATTGTTTAATTAGCTGCCGAGGCAAGCATTTCTGTCTCACAGGCATGTCGCCGAGAGGAAGTACAACTTCCGCTACGGAACATTCGTGGAGCCCATTAAAGCCACGTATTGTAAGGACATCGTACATCTCAACAATGTTATTGTAACCAGGCTTTCCAGGTCCATTCTGGCGAATTTGACAGAAAATCGTCGCTTCATTGCTTTGAACGACCTGATTGGATCCCCGACAAACTTTCAAAGCAACGTATCTTCTACAAAAGATCATTTACCATTAACAAATACCTACGGCATTGAAGCCCGAAGCTAGTCTTACTCCTCGAGATCGCGGGCTAGCCAGACCGTTGAGAATGCCCCAAAGCCAAGCTTTTGTGCGATTCGGTATCTTGGCTGTTTTGCCTCGTCGCTCACGCAAGTGCCTTACTTCGGAAGGATGTCGCCCGCATGGCTTGTAATCTCTAAGATCTTCACACCCTATGTCGTCCCCGTTGTAGAAGGAGAGATCCCGCTCGTAGATCTCGGGCATCGTGATGAAGAGATGAAGGACTGCTTAACTGATGCAGACATGGGCCCGAACGCATGACCCCCCGCTATTGACCTCGATGAAGGAAGCCGCGTTGCCTGGTTTTTCCGTCCCGAGATCATTACGCGTACTTCCTCATAAAGCCAGACTGGTAGATTGAAGCTCGTCGATGAAAATCCAATTTGAAAAGCAAGAGGCTCATTCTCTCTCGCGCGCTGTTTAGCTTGATACTCCGTGGTATGGAAAAAAAAAAAAAAAAAAAAAAAAAAAGGCTGCAATTCGTATCCAGTTGGCTTCGTAGCCACACCCATCCACACCCACGCGGGTGACAATTTAAGTGGCAGGCCGGTCCATGCATATGTGAGTTGCACAGCCCGCCAGTTAAATTGTCACCCTTTACGATTTGTCAAAACAGCAAGAGCTCAGGAACAAAACGTTACTTCTTCTATTTTCACTAGGCCACAAAATGTCTTGAATTTTGTGCGTCAAAGTCTGGCGTCTTTTTATATTAATGCAGTTAATTCTAGGTGGAACACGTTTCCAAGTTTTATTACCTGACGCTTCTGACGTGTATATCTTTGCGTTATGCCTGAAATACCCTGGGACATCCTTGGAGGGATGAAATCGCAGCCGCTTCAAGCTCAGAGTCCAGATCAACCGTATTTAGTAGGAAAACCTCGCGTGTCAATCTGAATGCCACAAAGGGTAATGAAAGAATTGCTAGAGCAACGGTACTGAAGTTTGCGCAGTTCCTAGGTCTGGTTGGTAAGGAATCATGTTCCTTATTGATGGTTGACGATAGGACGGGTCGCAATAGATAACTAGCTGCTATTCTACCAACAAAGAGGAGATATCCCATCTACAAAAGAAGGTCTGTAGTCCCTTTTCCCTTTTGCGATGACGCCACACACGCCCTAGTGGCGCGCGCTCCTACCATAATCCGAGCCCCTGACTAACCTAAAACCCGCCTTTGCGCCCGCCCAGCCCTTTATTCTTTATTCTCTAGAACGACGCCGTTAGACACGGAGCAATGCCAGCTGAACCACAAAAGCTTGCCGACCATACGCTTCTTCGTCCCAACCCTCCCGGAAAGCCTTCGATTCAGGAATTGGCGTCCAAGAGCAGGAATTTGACACGTCTATCCGAATTACCGGGCCGTGTGCTCCTGCGAACGAGTTTCCACGTTCCTCGCACATATGCCAGACCAATGGTACAATTCAGATAAACTGCTCGAAATGACCTGCAAACAACGAACGAACTGCCCAGGGCATAATTCAACTTCGGAGACATGAGACGGTTTTGCTCGAATGATGCTGGGCAACGTTGAACAGCCTAGTCCTGCTTCCTGGCTTCATCCTCCATCCACATCCGCTCGGTTGCCAGGGAGGGAAACGTCCCTCCTGGAATATCAACCTCAGAAACTTAGAGTTTGACCCCAGATACACATTCTCCACGACAGGTGCTAAAGATCTGCCCGCAACACCACACAGCAAACCGGGTACCAACTGAATGCGTAAGCCAAAGCCTGATGAGTCCTGCCACACTCCCTCCCACAAATAAGCAAGCCTTCCTCAAGTTTGAGGCAAGATGATTTCCCTCTGGAGCTTGCTCGTTCCCATCATCGTAGAAGACGGTGTGTTCCGCGATCGCGTCCGCCTACCCATCGACGCCAATTGAGCAAAAGGAGAAAATATACCGATTTTCCCTCGTCGGACCTCTTTCACACGCGATACAATGGCGCTTACGGAGAAGCTTCGTGCCGGCTTTGACCAAGGCGATGCGACGCCGCAGCCGGGTCAGCGCCTGCACACGCTCAGAGATGCCCTTCGCAACAACCTGATCGTCATATTCGGCGAATTCTGCGGAACTTTCATGTTCCTGTTCCTCTCCTTCGTCGGAGCCCAGACCGCCATCAACAACAACGATCCGAAGAACCCAGGGGCAGTGCTTGCTCCGTACAGTCTCTTGTACATTGCCAGCGCGTTTGGAATGGCGCTCACTGTCAATGTGTGGATCTTTTACCGTGTTACGGGTGGCATGTTTAATCCTGCTGTATGTGCTCTCCTTGCGTATTGATGACGTATAATTCGATTTTGTTTTTAAATCTATTTCGGAGCTCGAGGATGATGCTGAGCTATTTCCCATCTCGTACAGGTCACTTTAGGACTCATGCTCGTCGGTGCCGTCAAACCCTCCCGAGCACTGATGATCTTTCCCACACAGATTGTCGCCAGCATCTGTGCTGCTGCGGTCGCTGATGCTATCATCCCTGGACCTTTGACCGTTGCCAACTCGCTCGGTGACGGGACCAACCAGGCGCAGGGCCTCTTCCTGGAAATGTTCATGACTGCGCAACTGGTACTGACGGTGTACTTCCTTGCTGTTGAGAAGCACCGCGCCACGTTCCTCGCCCCCATTGGAATCGGCATATCCGTCTTCATCGCCCATATTGTAGGGGTCAACTACACTGGCACAAGCATCAATCCGGCTCGTTCCTTTGGACCTGCTGTCATTCAAGGGTTCGTCGGCTACCACTGGATCTACTGGCTTGGGCCTTTCCTGGGAGCTGTTCTCTCCTTCGTCGTCTACTCCACCTTCAAGTGGCTCGAATACAAAAGTGCCAACCCCGGACAAGACAACGATGATCTCGAAAAGGGTCCGCTGATTCCTGCCCCCATCCCCGCTTCTGCTCACGTAAACGTCAACGGCAGCATCAACAGCGTGGCCCACAGTGAGGCAAGCGACTACACATTGCAGGCTCAACCTGTGATCAAGAAAGCCCAGCAGGAGGCTGTCCTGCCCGCCGTAAACCTCTAAGCCAATATAAAAAATGTCGACTTCTTCCAGTTACCAATGTTGTTTAAGTAGAAAGTGACAAAATCCCGAAGCAAAGTCGGGGGGGGGGGCATCGTAGCGAAACACTACAAGGTGTGCTCTTGAGGGCTACGGTGGTATAGAATGACTACGCATATCATATCAATAGTAGTTTTCACCCATGTTGCTAGATAGCCAACCATGGGAAATGTTCAAGTTCATTTTTTGTTCCACCATAACAATATACCTATTAATGTAATTCTCCGGTGTCGTAGATGCGGCGAGCCCGCCTACCCTAGGGTAGCTCGGTACCATTTCCCCTTGTACATCTGTTAACACAGAAGTTGAGTAAAAGAAGTACAATAAATGATATTAATCATACATTAAGTATAATCAAATTCTTTCGTCAGTGATCAGTGTCAGGGTCCCTCCCTTCAATCAAACTGTCGAGCCTCATGAGCCTTGCAGCGAGGCAAGTGAGGAAAGCCCGCGGTCAAGAGCTCACTCAGTCTGAAGTTTGGACAAGGTCTGAGTGCTTTCACATTGACATATCCCCAAATGAGATCATAGTTGCAGTTGCGTTCAAGGATTTTCATCTCGGGAGGAAACCTTATTATTCAGAGACTGAAGCAGACTGCGCAACTGGCGATTTGCATCTTCTATGTTTCATTCCTGTGACTCAGGTTTCAGCGATTCAGCCGCCTTCTCCAGTCGCTGGTGTTTTCCTCCGTCAACGGTTTGTCGCTCGACAACTACTTTGATTGACATATGCGAGCGAGCACGCTTCATGGGTGGAGTCGCAAAGCTTCCCAGTCTTTGATGCAAGATAACTCGGAATCTTGCCGTAGCTTAAAGTGTGTGTCTCTTTGAAGGAGTTCGAAAGGGTAGTGTTTTGAGTTGGAGAACATGGCGGCTCATCCTGAAATGTATTTGAGAAGGCTGAACTGCAGGGTCGTGCGTGAGTATACCATGGATCGGCCATGCCAAATGAGTTATCTAGGATTTCGCTCAGGAAAGGTCCATGTCATGCCATTTTGTGGGCGTAGCTTCCATAAATTTGAAACAAGTTTTAATGCAGATGATCGTGTGTATAGTGCAATAAAGCATAAATACTATGTGCTCATCTCCGTAAGGCAATGTTCCATAAGAGCTTTCACAACCTTCACCTGAAAGGAAGGGGAGGAGTGTTATCTCCACAAACGCCCGTCGTTGATGTTTCTCGCACGGTCGAGGCCGTCATCTACCTAATCTAGAGCATGTGACCTTGTGGCGTACGCCTTGCCTTAGTCTGGGCTCCACGACGGAACTTCGTCAATAGTATAGCACTTTTCCGAATTTGATAATATTCCGTGGTAATGATTGCTGTTGCGGCGCCTGGCGGCGGTGACATAAGTGGGTTGCCAACGATACCTTCCTGGGCAAGTGACTTGTGATGAAGGGGAAAGGCAGATCATTTAGTTTCACAAGTTGTGCTCTTAAGCGTCTCATAACGGCCCGGGGTTTGGCCAGCATCATGCATGCGATGCTCACTGCACGACCGTTGGCATTCTGGTGACTTAGGAAAGCCACCTTGGTTCATGCAGGCTTCAGGCCATCGCAAACTCTGCCGCTTTGCTCATAGGTTCCCGTTGCTGACAAGAAAGGTTTTTAGTACAAGGAAAGACACAGATTTCAGTATGGCAGAAGATCCACATCAGCCGCTGCAATTGCTTTGCTCCATCCGTTATGGTTCTTCCCCGCCAGCGTAGGACATCCTCACTTCGAAACAGCATTCACCAAAAATGCATCCTGAAGTACATCCTTATCAGGACACGGATATTTTCTCACGAATATTAAGAACTTTCCTCGAAAGTCCCTGGAAAGATCCTTTCAGGCCGCATCACTTCGTGTAGTCAAAGTAACTGTATGGCGTCTGCAGTTCTCACGCTCAAGCTCTCCGTGAATTCGCAGCCCATGTGGTGTTGATGGGTGCTCATGCTACATCCAATGATGTCGATATGCAGCTGGCCTATACTCATATTTTATGGAATTAGCAGCATTGTTGTCAGACGAGCCTGAAACATTTTTCAAGGGGAAGATGATAGAGCTGAGAGAGCACGGCAAGCATCAATGTCACCTTGAAGGCCCATAGGAGCGTATTTGGATGGATGAAACGATAGAGCCACGTCTGCCATTCTGCCATAAGGCCGGACTTCCGGACCAAGAAAAGAGACGGCGAACCTTGCATGCGGCGGATGGGTTGTGGGGTGGTTTGTTTGTTTGTGTGTCTGGAGAAAGACGCCACATGCTTAGGGAGCTATTAAGTTCGAAGAGAGAGCGAGAGCTGCTACGGGAGTCGGGAGAATCATCAAGGTGTCGAGCCATTCCCCTGTTGCTGGGTGCTCCTTCCCCTCTTGACATACTGACCCCTCCCCCCCCCCCCCCCCCCCCCCCCCCCCCCCCCCCCCCCCCCCCCCCCCCCCCCCCCCC
>KQ061688.1:418682-466880 GCA_001008035.1 Atkinsonella texensis
CCCCCCCTCCCCCCCCCCCTCCCCCTCCTTCAGGCTTGCTGCCACCTGCCACCCATCCCGAACACCGAGATTCCGGCTCGATCTCCCATGTAACATCGAGATACATCCGGAAAGCTTTTAGCTCAGGCGTTGCCTTTCGACATATCAAGTCATCCACATCAATGGCCTGGTTTCACTCAGAATGCCGAACTCTCTGCGAGATACGTCCTCACAAGTGGATATCAGCTGACGGACGGCATATTGGAAGGCGGAGAACAGGCAGCAACGGGAGGTCCAATGTATGAATGCAGGACGAGATGGGCACGAATGCCCATCAAGGCCAAGACACGGGCTGAGAGGGGCTGGGCTGTTAATGCATGGCTAACGTGCTGGCAACCATCTCAAAGGTACTCTCTGCCCAGTTCATCCCAGCGCCTTCTGAGGGAAATAAATACCGAGCCGCGTCTCAGAGTTTCACGCAATTCCATGACACACGAGCTCTCCTTCTTTGCTAGACACGAATCCGACTCAGGGAGCTTGGCCTTGACGAAGATCATTGCAACCTGCCTCTATCGATCCTACTTGCGTGCAGATTTCAAAATCAGCACTTAAACCGCCAAATTAACTTGACATCATTAAATAAATAGTACACAGCCTATCACAATGGTATTTCTTCGCCCTGTCCCTCGCTCTCTTCTTGTGGCTTCCCGGGCCTTGTTCTCGACTTGTTCTACAGCCTCAGCTCGTTCTGCCTCGCTCCGAGCTACCGGCTTGACAAGCAAGTCGATTTATTGTGGACATGTTGCCAGGCCTCGCCTTGCGCCGTCATCAACACGTTCGCTGACAACCGCGCATGAAAAGGTCAAAGTCCTTGCAGTTCTCTACGACGGCGGTCAGCATGCCAAGGATGTAAGTAACAAACTACTCTCATAACTTGCGCACCTTTCTTCGGGCAGCTGGTGTGGAGAACGCAAGCAAGCTACCACTCCTTGACCCAATTGAAGTTGCGAAAAGCAAGGTATAGATCGGTAGCTTGATGACCTGCTTCTCACCTGGATCTGCCTCGCAAGCTCCTGGACCCCGCAGCTTCTGCATTCAGACCTGTTTCGGGTGGGCGGGGAAGTGCACGATGCGGGGACACAGCTTTAGAGCTACATTGCGATGGGCCAAGTCAGGATAAGAACTGCGCTAATGTGGCCACCGGGCTTGTCTCGGTGTTTAGGTCCCTGGACTGCTCGGTACCACTGAGAATGAGCTTGGCCTCCGAGAATGGCTCGAGGACCAGGGCCACACTCTCATCACCACTTCAGACAAGGATGGTCCTGACTCTACGTTCGAAAAAGAGCTCGTCGATGCCGAAGTCATCATCACAACCCCGTAAGCAGTGAGCCGCACATCGAAGACAGAGGCAGTTCAGTTGCTAACGTGACTGACTGAAAGCTTTCACCCTGGTTACTTGGATGCGAGACTTCTTGCCAAGGCTAAGAAGCTCAAGCTTGCCATCACAGCTGGTATCGGTTCTGATCACGTTGATCTCAATGCCGCGAACAAGACAAACGGCGGTATCACCGTGGCTGAGGTCACTGGCAGTAATGTCGTTTCCGTTGCTGAGCACGTCGTCATGACCATCTTGATCTTGATCCGCAACTTCGTTCCTGCCCATGAGCAAGTCGAGCGCGGTGAGTGGGATGTTGCCGCTGTTGCCAAGCAAGAATATGATCTCGAGAACAAGGTCGTCGGCACGGTTGGTGTCGGCCGTATTGGTGAGCGTGTCTTGCGCCGTCTCAAGGCGTTTGATTGCAAGGAGCTTTTGTACTTCGATTACCAGCCGCTCAGCGCGGAGAAACAGGAGGAAATCGGCTGCAGACGTGTTGAAACTCTGGACAAGCTGCTTGAGCAGTGTGATATTGTCACCATCAACTGTCCTCTTCACGAAAAGACCAAGGATCTATTCAATAAAGAGACCATTGCCAAGATGAAGAAGGGTGAGTATACAAAGCTCCAGACCAAATCACTTCCTCTTTGCCTCTTCTCTTTTTAATACTTGGATCTTACCCTTCTCATCATTATTCATGTGTCCCATGTAATATCGGTTGTCTAACAAATAACAGGTTCTTATCTCATCAACACTGCTCGCGGAGCCATTGTAAACAAGGAGGACGTTGCGGCGGCGCTGAAGTCGGGTCATCTTGCTGGTTACGGTGGCGACGTGTGGTCCCGTCAGCCAGCAGAGCCTGACCATCCCCTGCGCACGGCCAAGAACCCCTTCGGTGGTGGCAACGCGATGGTGCCTCATATGTCGGGAACTTCACTGGATGCCCAGAAGCGTTATGCCGATGGCACGAAAGCCATTCTGAACAGCTATCTGACTGGCAAGCACGACTATCGCCCTGAAGATCTTATTGTTCACAAGGGCGACTATGCCACCAAGGCATACGGTGAACGATCCAAGTAGCATCTCTCAGAATGCATTACTTATTCCCCGTGACTTTTTGCTAGGGTTTTTTATCTAGTATTAGTGTCGTCGGAAATGTGGGAGCGATAGCGCATATGTTTATTGATATTCATTGAAAAAGATTCTCCGCCATTTCCCTTGAGGCCATGTATTGCTGCGGCTCCATGCTCCGATTCAGTTCAGTTCTAGCATGTATTGCAATATACGCGGCTTATCGATTACACGTAGCCGTGTTAAAGACTTAAGTTGGCAACTTCATCCAGAAGACTTTGTAACGGCATGACACTAGCGCTCACTAGCAGCCATCAATTCTTCGTGCTAAAGCTCATGCAATACACGACACCGCAAGCTCGCCTAGCCTTCTTATGTACATCTATACATAGTTTCTTACAGATGTATACTAGTATATTGTTAGAAGATGACCTAGGACTCGCATTGGATGGATCGTTCTACCTCTCCTCAACGCCAGCAGCTCGGGCTCCATGCCGACTAGTGTGCCAGTTTACCTCAATGTCGACACAAGGCCCAACCGAACTGCAAGGCACTGTGATCTGCGTTCACCTGTCCTTGTCCAGTGGCACTCAGACCGGCAGCCGTGGGAGCTAGTACCTGTATTGCCGCCCGGTGCAAGCCATGCCCGTGTGCACATTATGTCTCCGCCTGGGTGCAATAATCGTGCGTCGAGCCGAGCTCTGCAAGACGGCTGGTCTGCCGCCGGTGGCAATGAACCCGCTGACTTCCAACGACGGCATGCGCAGCGGCGACTTTCTATCCCCGAGATGTCCGAAGCATCTGACGCCGTAGTCGGCTGGCCGGATTGTGACAAAAGGCCCTGTGATGAAGTTAGACAGCAATCGCTTGGGGAAATGGTCGCGGCAAGTACCATAGCGTAGTCATGCTCGCAACGCACGTCGGACGCTGACGAGGCCCTCGAACAAGCCTGCCTCTCGTCTATTTGCAAACTGTCTAGGCAGTCTAGGCAGCAAGAGGTTCCCTGTTGTCACTCGATCGTGGAAGTGCCTTTTCACTCCGTGCCTCCTAATTACTACATATCCAGTACCTGCCAGGTGGTAAACTAGATACAGGCATGTGCCGAACTCCGTATTGTGTTCAAAAAAGATGCGTATTCCTGACAATTGAACATGCAGCGATGCTGGGATATCTCCTTCCGGTTAAGACAACAGTCCTGGCGCGCAACGGCGCTGCTCGAAAAAAAAAAAAAAAAAAAAAAGAATTCATGAATAAAATTTCGGTATTTGCATACGCCGCCCAGATGATCATGTCGAATTTTTTTTGTTACCCTTCCAAACCACGACTATTTTCCCCAGAACCGCCACCAGGGACGACCATCGCCATCGCCGCCTGGTTTTCTTACCATGTCCCTTCCGTGGACACGCCAGAAGTACACGGGCACGCCAGTGATAATGAAGGCAAGCACGGCCAAAGTCTGGATCGGTTGCGCAAAGACTGCCCTGCTGAGGAGGAAGAGACTGACGCAGCAGAAAATAATGGGAGTCGTGATCCAGGTTCTATATGGTCTTTCGAGCTGTGGTTCTTTGACACGCAGGATAATGAGGCCGAGCACAGTGCAAAAGTAGAATATGTAGCCAGCAACACCGTAAAAGACAATAAGTGTGGAGAATTCACCCAAGATGCAGTACCCGGCGGTAAGAACCCCATTTAGAGTTAGCGCATAGATGGGAGTGAAGAAAAGTCCCATTTCGTCGTCACCAAAGTGCTGTTGAAGTTTACGAGAGAACCAATTCCGAGTTCGTTGTGTGGACAAGCTCTCATCCTGGTTGTGAATGCCAATTTTCCCGAAAATCTCTGGAATGTAGCCTTCCTTGCCGGCAACATAGACAAGCCGGCCCGCGGTAAAGGTAGACGAAGTAAGGGCTCCAAAGCAGCTGGCACAGACCATGAGTGCTAGTACGATGGATCCGACAGGACCAAAGACTCTGGAGCCAAATATGACAGCAACCGTGTCCGAGCTATTAACCTCTTCCACTGGCAACACGAGGAAGTATGCCACATTTGCCAGTAAGTAGCTCATAATCACGAGCAGCATTGCGGAATGGATGACGCGAGGAAGGTCTCTACTCGGGTTGCGAAACTCTCCCACCACGTAATTTGTCTGCATCGAATAGTCAGGGCTGTGTAAATAGTCCCGAGGTTTTCAGAACTCAATTTCCAAGTGCACTTACATTGTCCCATCCATCATATGCCCACAGACCGCCATACAAAGCGACAGCCCAGTTCGACAAATCCGTCGACGTGTCGCTGAACCAATCCTTGGCCTTCCATGCGACATCTTTTTCGCCCTTGAATGTGAGACCAGTAACAGCAACGATGATACCAACCACCGTGACAAATAGCAGCGTCACAAACTTCAAGAACATGAGCATATCATTGACGCGCGTGCCCATGCGTGTGGAGATGCAGTTGAACATGGTTACCACAAATATTCCTGCCAATGCAACCGACTTGCTCACCCACAGATTTAGATGCTCTGCTTCCGCTCCAACAATAGCGTCGACGAGATATCCGCCCATGATGATGGCGACGATAGCAGCACTGCCTGGTTTCAAGACCAAGACAGCCGTCCAGGTAAACAGAAATCCTGCAAGTTCGCCGAAAATCTTAGCCAGATACACCTGCGCACCGCCGTTGAGCGGAATAGCACCTCCTAGTTCAGCATAGGAGGCCGCGCCAGTCCAAGCCAGTACCCCTGCCACAGCCCATACAATCAGAGCAGCGCCGGGTGACCCAACTTTGGAGCTGATCTGGCTTGGTGATGAGAAGACTCCGGATCCAATGATGAGTCCGACAACCAGCGACAGCCCATTCAGATACGTTAGAGTCTTGTGTTTCTCCAGCGAGCCTCCTCCTAAGGCACCTTGCCGTCGCGCCCCTGACGTTGGCGCCCCAATTGGCGCATATCGTCCCGCTCCCGCAGTCGAGCTCAGCGGAAATAGATTCGCAGCAAAATCGAATGTCGATGATACAGAGTATGATCGGCCCAGTCTTCCGGCAGGGTTGTCTTCATTGAGAGGGTCCTCCTCCTCTACCAACGATAGTCTCCTCGACGACGAGATGCTCTGCCTGGACGATACTTCCGTCTCAACCCCATCATTCATCATGCTAGAGCTCGCCAGAGACGCCAGTTCCAACGAGTCTCGCGACTGCGACTGCACGCCATATGGAGCCATCGCGGGGGGTGAGCCGGAGTGCCCCTTGCGAAGAGCGTTTGCGCAAGAGGTCAGCCTGTCCCCCTATTATTGGGAGCGGAAAATCGATCGTGAAGCAGCAGGATAATTCGACTAGCAGGTAGAGCCCATGTCGATAAATCGAGAGGCGAAAAATTCGGTTGTCGATGTTTAACGCAATGTAGGCGGTGAGCAACCGCGAAGGGGGGTTTCTTGGGGGTCGTATCGCAGATATTGTTGGCACGTTGTAGTATAAAAACGCGTGAGAAGCCTGAGGGTGTGCGATGATGAAATAAAAAGAGACAAAAAAGTTAGAAAGTGGTAAATTCCAGCAATTCGTATCTGCTCGGAATGTCAAAATGGCCAGTTGGGAGGAGCAAAGGGAACGGAAAGGGTTACAACAATGGTAAGTAGGGACTACTTCATCACAATTCAAGACAAGAAGGACGTTGAGGTAAGGGCCCCTGCGTTTCTCGCAAATCATGCAATTTCATTGGCTGACAAGTAGTCCGTTTTGGCACCCAAAGGGGTGTTAAATTAATAATAATCTGACCTCGTTGCCCACTCCTCGGTGGATGTGCGGGTCGGATTAAATGACTCCCGTGGCACCTCGCGAGGAGAAGCAGGAAGCGCTTAAAAACGAATGGTAGTAGTGCCCCGGAGAGCTTCACTCAAACAACCAATACACGGTTGGCTCCTCCAGCTGGGCTCGTTCCGCCATGCCATCCGGTGACTACACCGCCATCGGAGGCGGCGCGCTCAAGCTCAAGGGCGCCAAGGTTCAGAAGAAAAAGAAGAAGGACAAGAGCGATCTCAAAAAGAACCTCTCGACGGGGGAGGACGACGCTGTTGCAACGAAGAGCAGTCAGGCTATACCAGACAAAGCAGGACAGGACTATGACAGACGTGAGAACGATGACGAACCTTCCGAGGCGCAAAAGACGGAGTCGGAAAGACGCTACGAGGAGGTGAGGAGGCAAAGGGTATGTCAATGCAACTGTCCACACAGTGAGAACCCCGTCTCTCGCTAACGCAGAGCAGCTACAAAAACTAGCTGAATCATCCACCGCACGACCCGAACTCCTCAAGACACATAAAGAACGTGTTGAGGATCTAAATACGTATCTATCAAAACTGAGTGAGCATCACGACATGCCCAAGATTGGACCAGGCTAGATGTGTAAATACAACATATTTCCAAAGTCTGGGTTGGGCTGTATGGTACAATGGAAAGGGGTCGGCGGCGCATATTGTTTAGAATATAATTCAGATTACACATTTGCTACTAGATCTACAGGAACATATCACGGTGCACAAGTTTTGGTTCAAGATTATTCAATACTTATTCCAATCTGCGACGCTAATAGTACGACATTTTCTATGTACCCCCCCTAATAGCCTGGGTCCATATGAATTCCTCTACTATTGCCAATCTATTCCTGGGAAACAGCCGAAATATATACATGCGGTGGTTGCTTTGCGCTAGTCTATTGAATCGTGCTTTGCCTTTAAGACATGCAATGGTTTGACAGTAAGGAAAGTCGTTATATGATGAAATTGATGAAATTATTATGCAATTCCGCCAAGACATGGTAGAAGAAGCTGAACAGCCTCAGAGTGATAGACAATGGGTTTGAATGTTACCACAAATGGTTTGCAGTTCAGACTAAGAGCATGCCAAGGGTTGCCGCTCCCACCACAAGAACAAGTTTGAAATGGCCTTCGGATTTGGAAGCCGCATTCTGCAACTTTGGAACGGACCCAGATGACGCCGTATCAGTCGGCATGATGGCAACCCAGGAAGTAGAAGTAAGCGTGAGAGTGCCGCCGTTCTCAAGTGTCGTGGTCAAAGTATGAGGGACAGGGATGCTGGTAGTGATGTGGCCGGTCGTAATGGTTTTTTGGAATGTGGTCGATGTGGTGGCTACTGCTGTGGATGTGCTCCCTGTGAGAACAGTTAGCTTTCATTCTTGAACGTTGCAGCATCAGTGCAGCAAAGTGTCCGCAAACAAGTCAATGGGTGATCAACCAGTCCAGGGCCATGAAGTAGGTTGGCGGGTCAAATTGGGGGCGGACGTTAGTAAAACAAGGACTTCACGCACCATGCAACACGGATGACTCCGTGGTTATCATGGTTTTTGCTGGATCATGCATGTTAGGCTCCAGTTCTTTCATGAGCATATGTGTTTCAGCGGGGAATTTGTAGGGAATAATTGCAAAAAACGACCATCATTGGCGTATAGGCGAGGAGGCAAACATACTAGCAACTTGGTGGGGAAAAGTGCTCGTACTTTCAGTCATAGAAATTTCGGTTTTGGTTGACCAACTGGAAGGGGACACTTGAACTACACTTGAAGAAGAGGATTCGGAGACAGGATCTTGTCTCGTTGTAGACGTACCAGAGCTTTCAGAGCTGCGGGATGTAGTTGGTGTGGGTGTGGTGGAAGAGGACACTTGGACTGCACTTGAAGAAGATTCGGAGACAGGATTTTGTCTCGTTGTAGACGTACCAGAGCTTTCAGAGCTGAGGGATTTGGTTGGTGTGGATGTGGTTGAAGATGTTGTAGAAGGCACTTGAGGCGCCGAGGTCGTACTTGTTGTTGATGGCTGTGACACCTGCGAGGTGGAGGACAGTGATGATGTTGGAGCGGTTACGGAAGCCGGTAAAGATGATGTTGATGATGATGATGGAATTATTACTGATGATGAGGTGGTAACCACTGATACTATTTCCCAAATACCTGTTAGCATTCTCATGTCGAGGAGATATAGTGTAGAACAGGTTTATACTGACAAGACGTGCTGGAAGCAACAAGCACGCTAGAACTACTAGGTAGCTCGGATTTGGCCGTGCTTCCAGACTGTTCGGTTGAGGTTCCAGGAGTAGTAGTGCCATTCGTGAGAGAGCCAAACTGTCTCTTGTTCAAAGCGATTCGAGCCATCTTCGCTGGTGCATCATGAGCCCATCTCATGCATTCGGGAAGTGATGGGTCCTTGGCAGCAGCTAGTCCCAGGCCTACCAGAAGACTGAACATGATAATTAGACCAACTCGTCTAGAAGTGGACATTTTCTTGGATTTCCTCTCCGCCTCCAGTAGGGTGTACGTCGGCAGCGTGTCCTGGTTCGGTCCGGGTAAGATGAAGGGGATCTTTTCTTCTTCCTGTGTGCCAAGCAATCCTGCCTCTATTTGGGCCTTGCGGTGGAGATTGAAATCGATCGGAGACATTGTCGGAATGAATGTGTATATGTAGGGACACAAGAGGTGTTATGTAGGAATTTGAAAGGCCAAATGCGAATCCCTGCCAACAAGGGAATAAACTTCAGAGGCTCACGTATAGGTGACGGCAAGCCGAATGGAGTATTTCTGAACGAGGGTTATGCTTGGGAGAGAAGAGATCGATCAAGTGATTGGGCCACACAGTCTGGCTGATTGTGAGGACACAATTGGATGCATTCACCCCTCACTTTTGGGGGCCAGGACGGTATTTGTGAGACTGAGATCGGGAAAGGGTGTAGAATCACAACGCCTACAGCAGCTGTTGTCCGATTTGACTGTAAGAGTAGGTGGATAGAGAGAGGCAAATAAGAGGATTGGATAAAAGAATGGTACTTGTCGGTGATGTCCTGTATACGGATAGAATTGCCCAGTCCGAGGGAAGAGGAACTTGAACCAGAAAAAGTTGGACGGGGGCGATAACAGAGAAAGAAGGATTCTCGCAACAAGGAGCGTGTGCTTGGATGCTATTATGCGATGTCTGACGTTGCTGGGTGGGTCGGAAGCCAGCTTTCTGCCGTCCACCCCGTGTTTGATGAGAAAGCCTTGGTCCTGCAATCCTGGTAGCTTTTTCCTCGTGTTCAACCTCCCATGTTCACCGTCAGCCGGGGGTAGTGCTCTTGGTGCTCTTGGTGCTCTTGGTATTCATGCAAGCGCAAGAGCGCAAGAGAACAAGGCGAAAGTCTTGACTCAAAAATGACAAGGCAGAGCAGAGAAGCATGGACCATCTGCAAGAAAATGGTCGGTGGAGCGAGTTCGCCCAAAGATAGAAACAATGGGCGGTGGCGCAGAGGGCTACGACGGCGATTCCAACGGGATGTTGTTCATCCACTCGGTCACTCGCAGGTGGGGATGTTGATTTGGTGAGATGGTCGATGGTCGATGGTCGATGGTATCGATGTGATAGGGGCTCCGTTCAATACGGTGTGGGCTGACGTGGATTCGGGGATTCTCGCTCAATGAACAGCGGAAGGTGCGATGGTGTGCGCTTGCTGGTGTTGTGTGTGCCTTGAACCGGACACGAGCGAGGACGAGACGGGGCGCAGTATACGTACACGTACGGCCCGAGAGAACAAGGCCAATGGAGTCGAATCAAGCGCGAGCCCTTGGTAATAGCGATAAAGGGAAATAAATAAATGCTTACCTCTGGCGGGTGGCAGGTCAGGCATCAAGGTTAACCAGCCACAGACAGGACAGGATAAGGAGGGCCTTGGGTGCCGAAATCCTGGCACAAGCTCAACAAGAGAGCGACTTGGGATGCGAATATATACAGAGCACGGAGTACTCGGTACATCAAGCTTCATCAGAGGACTCGATAATGCTGTACTCCGTACGGACAGAGGTGCTCTTGTTCTGTCCTCGGACTGGAGCAGCAGACGAATTTAGAAGCAATATGATAGCAGTAGCACATTCTGGCTGGTAAGACAAAACTACGTCGAGGAACATTAACATCATCAGTTAATGTTGAGCTGTGTCCGGGCGTATCACTGGGAATACGAATGAAACAGGGATGGGGGGGGGATGATGGATATTGAATTGGAATATTTCGAATGGAGTATCCGTATACGTCCACCTACCCATGATTGACTTGGTTGATCGAGCTGCGACTTCAAACCTCCCAATTTGCTGACAAGAGGGCCGACGGCATCGGATGCGTGGGACAACTGAAACAGACAACGCCGCCTTGGTCAAATGCACGCAGAGCCTGCAGAAGAAGCCGGGGTGGGACAAGTTGGGACGGTTCCAATCCAATCTAGCCTCATTTGATCATTTGATGCTATCGTGGTTGATCCCCTCCGAACAAAGCTCCGTAGTGCCGCTTGACTGACGCCTTGCGAGTTTGTACGGACCAGAGACCAGAGGCGTCCCAGCAACAGAGCCGAATTGTCAGATAATTCATCAGTGACATTGCGCAGTCAAAGTGGGCTCTGGCTCCGTCGCCGAGGAGATCCCATCTTCTCGTATCCCTTTAAGGAAGCAAGCTGGTCACTTGCAGGGGACTGTCTCCAATCGGCAGCAGGGGACAATACTACTTGTTGTTAGCAGTTGAATTCTGTGGAGTGTCAAAGTATGGCAGTATTTTTATAATGACAGATTATTGGATATTTTACCCCAGTTACAAGGGTCAGCCGATAATCGATAAACAGTGGGAACAGTGGGAACAGCCTGGGGGATCTTATGACCACCGTGTTCCCTGAACACTGCCGAAGGGATGCGACCCGCGACAAATCTTGATGTATGTGTTGCATCGGGATTGCATGAGCAATAAGAGCATTTAAGACGACTCAAATTCCAGCCGAGCAAAAGGGCTGGAATTCACGAAATTGGACGCTGCTCTAAATGATGCATCCACGTCGCCAGCCAAGTTCAGCGACTTGGTCGCCTCTCTCATCAAAATACAGTCTGCCTTGCGTATGTATGACGAGGGATTACCTGCAGCATGTACATTAAATTCTCAAGCGCTTTATGCCTGGCTAGGCAGTTTCTTAGCCCTTACGATGGATCGAGAGTTTCCCCTTCGTAAAGCTCCAATCTGTTCATCTTGCAACAACGTGGCTATAAGGAAAATTATCAGTAACAACAACCGCAATGGCAATGTTGGTCGACCTTACTACTCCTGTTCCCTTCAAAACCACCCGATCCGCCCGGCTTAGTAATGACGAATTTATTCGAAGAAACATCGCGATGCAAAATCCAGCCTTTCTTATATAGGGATTGATGCGCTCGTGTCGCGTCCCGGAGCGCCTCCAGCAGCTCTGGGATGGTGGTGAAGTCGCTGACAACATAGACACGGGTTGTGCCCCCTCTTTTCTAGACTGATCGGTCTCTACAGTGGAGACATATAGAGTTAGCTGTCTGTACGCCCAGAAATTGTGCGAACGAAGTACCTCTATTGCCCTCTACTGCCCGCTAGTCCTGATTGGCCCACCCAAAGAGATGGCCGCCAAAATGCTTACCAACCAATCCCGCATCTCTAATAATGCGGTGAAGCTAACCGTGCCACGCCCCACTTTTTCCCTGACTTTCTTTTCGGCACTGATCTGACCTCAGCTTGAGTAGCAGCAAAAATAATTTCCGAGTATTTCTGTGAATACTTACATTTGATCAATCTCTTCAGTACTTATTAATATTAATTAAACATTATTAAGGAGAGAAAGTGGTCGGATACAGACACTATGATTGACACGGTAGATTTGAGCGAACTGGTTCACGATATATCGACTAAATTAGAAGTAGAAATCTCCGACGTGAGCAGACCGATGGACGGGCGATCTCATCGGATTTACCAGTCAAAGTATCCGAGAGGCGAGATTTGGAGTTTAAGAATTCCCAAGACTGCGGCGGCGGCTTCGGTCAGCAAGAGGGGGATATCGGTGCTTAATCATCTCCAAAAGGTTCAGCCAGCCCTCCAGGTCCCCAAGCCGATTTACGAGTCTAATAAATACATCGTATTAAGTTTTCTGGACGGCGATACACTAGGTGCTTGGGATTCAGCCAAGTTGACGGAAAAGCGATGCCACCAGCTTCTTAATAGCCTCGCAGCATTCTTTTTTAAGCTATAGTCGTCACCCGTTCCACAGTCAGGTGAGAAGTTAATAAATGCCAGGTTTAATGCGATGCAGTTCTTTGCTGACTTAGCCACGAACCAAGCCTGCTCAATGGGCTATAAAGAATGGCTTCTTGACGAAATAGACAAAGCTTTTCTCCGTTCATTGCCAGAGAATTCTGGATGGGGAGATCCCCTCAGCTTTCTCTGTCGACGCGCTAACATATAGTCCATGATTCCAGTCGGAAATCGCTTTAAAGTCGCTATTAGGCACGGCGATCTGAACTCTTGGAATATATTTGTTGACGAAGAGGGTATTTCCGGGTAAGTATACGACTCAAGCTTTACAAGCGTTCAACCCAGTAATTCACAGAAGCCCTCAAGACTGATAATACTTCTAAACAGGGTGATTGACTGGGACACAGCACAATATGTACCCATGCCAGCGGCTGTTCACCACCCCCTTTTTATAGCAGATATTCCAGGCCGGTCTAATGACATCCCCGAAGGAATGATATATGATGAAGATCGAGCTTACTTTGAAGTGATCCTCCGCAAGTTAGCCACAGAATGTTGTGACTCAAACGGCCTTTGAATCGCTTATCTTTTAAAATCTTCCTATGAACAGCAATTTTATTTAGCTCTCCCTTCGCAACAAGCGGATAAACATTTGCTATATTAACACGAGGATAAAAAATATGTTGGTCGAGAAGACTGTCGTTATAGAGCAGTTAGACGAACTCCTTTCCGCTAACCCTAAATTTCGAGAGCATCCTGATATCTTAAAATTACATTTACGCTTAGATGGCAGTGGTTGTGTGCTGGTAAACTCTTAAGTATTAGCAACATAGGATTGTAGCTGCAGATGAAATATCAGAGGTTAGATAGGTGCGGCGGCGAAGTCCACCAACCATTACCACAATCTTGACTACACTGTGATGTAAAATTTGATGCATCACGTTTTAATTCAGGGTTAATTTTGAAATCAACGAAAAAAACAACGATACAGCTGAAATTGGCCTAAAAAAAAAAGCCCATGATACACACCATGACGTGTTCATAACGATCGGTCTTTACACCGAAAAGTTACACTTGAAGGCGAATTATGTGTCGCGGGGTAAAATACAACTTAACTATCAAACTCAGGTCCATAGCCTTGAGATACGGGTTCACCGGTCGGTACAGCTGAAACCCTGGTGTGCGCAAACGGTGTTCTGGTTGGGAAGGTTACGCTTGACGGCCGTCGGCAAGCCAATTACTTGAGAGTGACGCATAAATACCGTATGCGTGTCAGTTGTCTAGCTTTTTGAACGTGCAGAACTGCGGCCAGCTAAGACATTGAATATAAATTGCATAATCATCGTCGATTTCTCCATTTGGGGGGATTTTCCATGCGGGGAGGACAAGACGAGAATAAGAAGCAGGCACTGCCGACTGTAACTCTAGCTGTTCTCGCTGGCCCGGCTGAAGGACCATCTTGTTGTTGAGGTCGGTAGGTTCTCGTCGCATAGTGACTGAGGCGAATCATTTGTGGCCTCCCTCGTGCACATTGTTCGTTGACCTCAGTTGGCGCCTTCGCGCACTCAAAAGGGATAGCCTGAGGATACGGCTCAGCTAGTTCCGAGCCCCACTTCCTTGCGGCACACAAATCACGCCTAGCTTGCTCCTTTTTACACCAGGAATCCTTACTTTAGGTATTCTGGTCGTATTGTCTTGAACCAAGTTGGATGGCTGAGCACGCTGCTTTGTGGCTGGAATTTGCGTTTCCCCTTCTCTCAGGATGGCTGGTTTCACATAGAGACCGTGTCTTGATATTGGTTGAAGGTTTGATGAGCTTACTGAAGTCTGCTTTCAACTTGGCGTCTTGCGTCCTCGCAATCTATCCTCTGGATGACTACTTGACTACCTAGGTACCTAGGTAGGCACTTCTTCCAAGGAGCGACGTCTTTTGTGCGCGCCTTTGTATCTTGTATCTGGAAGGTGGCGTTTCCAAACCACAACGAAAAGTACCTAGGTACAGAGCATAACATGAAGACTACCCAGGTACCTGGTACCTAATGCATGTACTCCACCAGGGCCAACCTGCATTGCACGTACCAATTGACATCTCTCACTCTCACTCTTGCCCATCTCCCCCAACCCAGGGCCACACTCAATATACATATATATAAATATATACTCCGTATTTTCCGGCTAAATCACATGCGGCATCTGAATGCTACAGTAGTGACGTTGTGCCCTCCCTATTGAATGGCCCCTCATACTTTTGTTTGATCGCATTCCAACACTCTCCTACCTTCGCCGCTTGCAGCTCGTCCTCAAGCCCCCCCCCCCCCGAAAACCCCTCCCTCGATGCCAGGAAGTCGTCGGGACGCAGAACTGCGATTCATGCTGTCCCCCGACCACCATTTCTCGACCACCTCTCCCAATGCCAGAGACCGCCGGAGAGTGGCTGATGCCTCCTGATCCCGATCAGCGAGATGCGTTGCGAGCCTTGAACAGAAGCCCGCATCCCTATCACCATCAGAGCTCCGAACTACCGCATCCCTCCGAGCGCCTCATTACCAGTCGCGCATCCCGCGGAACAGACCGCGATGACACACGCCTGTTGCCCACGGGTTACAAACTCTACGAATCCGCGCCTGCCAGCGAAAGTGGCACAGAGGCCGACGATGAACATTTTCTAAAGGGCCTGCCGGCGCCAAAGGCCAGATTCAGATTGCACAAAGGCCTGAGGGACGCGAATGAGCCAATTTCCGGCACATCGACCCCGATGCCGTCGCCGGCGGCAATGGATGACGAGCACAGACATCTATTACCGCCAAAACTGGCGCCAAAAGAAACTATAACCAAGAAACGGGCGGCCGGTATGCTGCGGCGGAATAGAAACCTGGTGCGGCGGACAACTGAGGCGACGATTGTAGCGTTACTGGGCTACATGGTGGTAACGAGCACCCATGTCACGCCCATATTCCGCATCTGGAGCAAAGGTTTGTAGTTTCTCATGATGATAAAACTTGGGAGCTTCGTTTATCTTACCATCTCATTACAGATTTCCAATATCTGAGTTTGCTTTACATGCTCCTCTTGGCGCTCTACCCATTGCGAGTAATAGCCTGGTCATATACCCGCCGAAAGCCATCTCGATGGCTACCCTTACGAATCCCATCTAATTTCGACCCGGCTCCCTTACTATACCCTCCCGCGATCACGACTTTCGTCTCTCTCCTGGTGGCCCGGAACAACCCACGGACGGTCCTCCCCAACATCATCCTCAGCATCAGCTCTCTCCCACAGGCCCTAATACCCAACCTAGACCTTACAGCCTCCTACGACCCCCTTCACTGGGCACTATCGTGCCTGCCATTGGTTTGGGGCTCTCAAACGCTAGATCCATCCCGGTTCAACCCCACGTACGCCTATGTGCCAGCAGAGGCACTGGTCCTACTGTATCCCGTCCACCAGACGCTCTGTAATGTGCTACACTACCTCACAACCACAAGTCTCCTTACAGCCGAACTCCAACTGCTATCCATCGCACTCATCAATCTTCTCATTCTATCGGCGTCACCGCAGGCAAAGATCCTCAAGGGCCTCCTCTGGGGAGGCGGCCTCGCAGTCCTCGTGGTCTGCGGACCAGTCATCCGATGGGGCATCGCGCTGGCGCGCGTTCCCAAATGGCGATTCCGAAAACCATCTAATTCGCAGAAATATCGGTTTTGGAAGGATATCCGCAAACTCATATCCTGGCACCGCATAAATAATGACGTCATGGGTTCGGCATCGCACGATGGCAACCGTTCCTACGACGCACCCTCGTCCGGTGACGAAGAGGACGATATCCCCATCTTCGGCAAACCCCTGAGGGTGCAGACCTTCGGTCCAACGACCACCGTCGAGATTCAGACTAAGAAATACATGGCCTCCGCGTCCACATTGACGCAGTCCCCAGCAGATGAACTTGGCCTTCGAGCCCAACGACGACATACGCTCTCCCATTCAGACCAGCTCTTCCGCAAAAGGCCGCTGCAGTCCTTAGCTGGACGTAGAAGACGGACTGCCTCCCTATCACTCCAGCCGTACATCCGCCTCACATATGGCCAGGCTACCGTGCGGAAATGGGCCTACGCCGCCTACGTGTACGTGAGTTTAATGGGCATAATCCTCGTGGGCATACGCACATACGTCGAGCGGTACGCCCTCAACGGGCTGGAACCGATCGGCTGGGCACTAGGCTACATGTTTGGCGATCTCCCCTGGTTCCGATTCCAGGTCGTGAGGGCCAACCTCGAGCACTGGATCTGTCTGCCCGCGCGCGTTGCACGCGCGAGCACCACCGACAAACACTGCCACCTAGGCTGGGTCCAGCACCTGCGTCACAGCGACCTCGGCGAGGCCAACACGCGGCTGGCCCTCAGCGCGTACTGGCTCGCGATCCTCGTCCTCGGCTTGACAATCGTGTTCCGGCTTAAAGAGACCTACGAGGTTGATACCCGGCGCAAGGTCTTTCACTTCATGATGGTAGGCATGCTCCTCCCTGCGACATACTTGGACCCAGCGTACGCCGCCCTCGCGCTATCCCTCATCCTCGCCATCTTCCTCATCCTGGATCTCCTTCGCGCAAGCCAGCTGCCGCCGCTCTCCAAGCCAATTGCCTCGTTTCTGGCCCCCTACGTGGACGGCCGAGATTTCCGCGGTCCTGTCGTCATCTCCCACATTTTCCTGCTCATAGGGTGCGCCATCCCCTTGTGGCTCGCTCTCGCGTCCCTAGCTCGCACGGGCACCGGCTATCCCGCCGGCTGGGAATTGCCCACCCGGGACGCCAGCATGGTCTCCGGCGTGATCTGCGTCGGGCTAGGAGACGCAGCGGCGTCGCTGATCGGGCGGCGCTTCGGGCGGCGCAAGTGGCTATGGGGGGGCGGCAAGAGTCTTGAGGGCAGCCTTGCTTTCGCACTGGCTGTGTTCCTCGGCTTGACCTTTGCGGGCACCTGGTTGCGGCTTGGCGGGTGGCCTGTGACGGGTGATGACTCTGTGGGCGTGCTCGCTGGTGCGAGGAACGCCGGGGTATGTGCTTCTCTGGCGAGCTTGACGGAGGCGGTGCTCACGGGGGGCAACGACAACGTCATTGTGCCGGTTGTGCTGTGGACATGCGTCAAGAGCTTGGGGATATAGAGGATGTCTGGATTGAAAGCGAACGGGGAGTGACACTCGCCTTACTCAGGTCCAAGGGAGATGATTAGAGCGTTCCCCCCAGCTCACGCTATGGAGCAGAACGGCCGTTGTATAAAGTGAAATGATTATGATTATATACTTAATAGATAATGTCGCTTAATTCATGCCATGATTTATAACCCCCTCTAAATGCTCATCCCCGTGCCTTGTTACTCTCTGTTGAATATACCATGCCATGCCATGCCGTGCGCCATGTAGTATTCATTCAAGACATCAAATCCTCCAGAATAGCCTCCAATTCTTCCTTTTGGAAAGGCACGCTTAGCAACTCTGTGCCAAGAGCATCCTTGCGACTTGTGATCATTTGATGGTCGTGGAATCTAAGAAGTGTTAGTTGTGTCTGATCGTTTTCGGCCTGTGACGAGAAGAAGAACTAGTTGAAGGAGGGACGAAAAAAAAAGTGACAAAGCGCCCGAGGGGGAGAAAGCAATACGCACTCCTTCAGTAACGTCCGGAAAGCCATCTCCGAGCTACATATGAATTCCTCCACAGCTTTATTATACACCATTCTGTACTCCACACCCGCAGCTTCGTCGTCCTGCATCCCACCTTCTTCCTCCATGGCGATGAGAACTTCCCCCACGAGCAACTGGAACAGATTCTTGGCATTCTCGGGCAGACTCTTGAGGACAAAGGCGACGCCCTCTCTGCCATTTACGCGACGAGCTTTCCGGCCCAGCAGCTCGTGGACCTCGTCTATGACATCGAGTTCGACTGCGAAGGGGGCAAAGGTCGTGCAGTCGTGGAAGACAAAGTTGAAGGCGGAGCGGATGCCAATGTCCCAGAGGAGAGAGAAGTCGGGTGTGTCAGCGGAGCAGACGAGGTTGATTTGGGGGTGGGAGGCCAGTTGGGAGAGGATGGACTGCGTGCCTGTCTTGCGGAGGGGCGCGGCATCGATGGAGTTGATGATGATGGTGAGGACGAGGGAGACGGTGCAGAGGTGGGTGAGGATGCTGGAGAGCATGGCGGCCGGGGAGGAGGCGTGCGGTTTGAGGGACGGGTCGACGGCGGAGCTGATGCAGGTTAGGACCTCGCGGAGGGTGATTGTGTGCGTGTAGCCGTTGACGATGATGGTCTTGCGGGTCGTTTGCGACTCTGCTTTGTGTGCGCCATGGACGTGCTTGGCGAACTTGTGGAGGAGTCTCCTCTTGGATCCGAAGCCGTATAGACAGATGCTGTAGCCCTGGGACAGCTCGAATATCCATTGCGGGAACAGCTCGGCGTGCAGGTTCTCTAAATACTCAATGTCTTCGCCGTGTGGATCGACGTGCTCGTTCAGGATAGAGAAGTACTCGTCGTGCGTGAGCATGGCCAGAGACGCAAGCGTGTTGTCCGAAGTCTTGGGTCTCCCAGGCTTGTTGTGTGTGAAGTACAGCTCATGAGGAGGCAGGTCGCGCGGCGGCGTCGGCGATTTTGCGCGTTTGGCTCGTCCCCTCTTGCGACCTGTTTTTGACGGAGTGGCGTCTTCCTCCGGAGCGGTGGCCGTGGCAGCTTTCTCATCAAGACTCAGGAGGCGGATGCTCTGGTCATCAGCTACGTCCTCGCCATCGCTGTCTTCGTATATCTCCCGCACGAGGCCCCCCTCGTCCTCTTCTTCGTCGTCGCTATCGCGGCCCCTAACAATATGTTCTATCAAGACCCGGGCGCTCTTCTTACGCGCTGAGCGATCTGCTGCCCGCCTCCTGGGCGTCGCGGACTCTGTCTCGTGGTTCTTGACAGGCGTGGCGAATATCGACTTGGTGGGTGTTTTGGACGGCGTGCTGGTTTGCGACGGGGCCTTGGGCGGACGGCCTCTACGACGGGGAGTAGTGGCTTTCGTGGGGGTGTCGGCCGCAGAGATGATTTGCTCGTCATTGTCCTCGGTTTCCGTGTCCTCTGTAATGGATGCCTCTATGGGTGTATCGCGGACCGCAGAGCTGCGTGGCCGCTTGGTTGGGGTTGCTTCCAGGTGGGAGGCCCCGGCAGCTCGTCTTCGCAACGAGCTTGCTCGGTTAGTAGCGGGAGCTCGTTGCGAGTCCTCTGTCGGGGACTTTTTCGGGGGCATTGAGGTGTTCGGTTTGGGTGTCCCGCTGCCCAAGGGTGCCCGCAAAGCTGCTGCGGTGATGACGGATTCGAGCAAGTAAGTATTCGGACGGGGTGTTGGACTACTTGATTCTGATGCGACGACGTCAACCCAATGAATGGGTGGGGCCAGCAGCCATTTTGAGCTAGGGTCGATCTCCAATTAGTAAAAGTTAATAGGTTTCGGGATTGCTATGGTGGAGCCAGGAGAATTCAGCCTACATATGAGTGGTCAGTGCTACTTTGCAGGTGCATATAGTGCAAGCAACAGACATCAGGGTTCAAGTCGTCGACTTGTCTGCCCTGCATCGCATCTTATCAGTCCGGGTTCAATGCACGCGCACCCTGTACTCCCGTCAGAAGTTCTTCTAAAAAGCTAGCATTGGGCCATTTCAGGATCTCAGTTCGAGATACCCATCCGATATACAACTTCGCCGCGCAGTCCGGGGGACCAGGGGCAAATATGAATCTCAATCTCTCCGCCTCCCTCCATGCCACAAAGCTCTTCTTCAAGCCCAACCTATGCTTGCCTCACTACACGGTGTCGACATTCAATGATCTACCTATCCCGCTCGATAAGGGTCTGCACAAGATTGGTCTGAAGTCCGACATTAGAGCCGTAGTCTTGGACAAGGATGACTGCTTCGCCTGTCCTGATGCCAGAGAAGTCTACGAGCCCTATCAAGTATGTTGCACTAGCGCCGCTGCCCTTTTCTCTTGTTGCTGACTTGTTGAGCATAGAAACACTTTGATGACTTGAAGCAAGCATACCCAGGCCGGAGGCTACTGGTCGTATCCAATACGTCTGGTGCCACCGGTTGGGATAAAGACCTAAAGCAAGCTGCTGCGGTTGAAAAGAGCACTGGCGCTCACGTGCTATCGCATTCTGTGAAGAAGCCAGGTTGTGGCCCTGAAATCATGGCCTATTTCAAGCAACATCCCGAGACGGGTGTGACAGACCCATCTCACGTTGCTGTCGTGGGTGACAGACTGACAACAGACATGATGCTGGCCAACATGATGGGCGGCTGGGGCTTCTGGATCAAAGACGGCGTGGTTCCAATGCAACAAAAGAGCATTGTAAGTTCTCCCATTTTTCCCCCCTAGGCTTTGTCTTCCGAGAATTTTATGTATACTAAGCTTGATGCCGTGCAGTTCTCCAGAATGGAGCGCAACTTGTCCCGATTCCTGCTAGCAAGAGGTGTTCAACCACCACTTCCTCGAGTTTTAGACTCGAGTACAGCCCAAAAGAAAGGGTGAGCTTTACGGTAGATTTACGCCCATGTGTGGTCAACGACCAACTTTCACGCCCACATTGCCACAGCTACTACAATTGCGATTATGGCGGCCAGGATGGCCCCAACTGGCGTCGATGTTCCAAGCATACCCATGCTGGTCAGCATCGCAAATATGCCGCCCGCTGGCGTGAATCCTCCATACATGGAAGACTGAAAAGCTGCAGCAGGTGATCCTTGTTGCACGTTAGCTGTTACACTTCAAGCCGCCCGTGCACATGACCATACCTGCGACAATGCCAAATTTTCCGAAGCCCAGGCAGGAGGTAAGAATGCAAGTGGCGGTGAAAATGATTGCCCATGAGATGATGCCGGCCTTTATGTCTGGATCTCCGGTTATCTCACCTATTTTGGGACAAAATGTAATGTGGCCTTGCTTAACTCACACTTTCGAGGAATCATCGCCAGTACTGAGGCCTTAATCAACTCATATTTGTGGTAAATCCATGCCAGTGCTGTGGCGCTGCCTAACTCACACTTTGGGGGAATCCGTGCCAGTACTGAAGAGGCGAGTTTGCTGATACAGCTGCCGACACTGCGAATCAAGCTGCCGACACCGCGAATCAAGCTACCAACCTTGGAGAAGATATTCATCTTGAAAAAGGGGAAAAGAAACTATGATTTTGGGCGAATGCGGATGTTGACCTACTTGCGCAGACTTCGTTGGAGGCTGCGATAACGGGGGGGGAATAGTGCCTTTTTGTACGCTGGACTGGGGTCTCACGAAACGATCTGTTTACCACAGTAAAAAGATTCACTGCGTTGAGTTGCTCTGAAAATCAAACGCGGAATGCGGAGCCTGAAATTTGCCACGGTCTGGCCTCCAAGTGAGAGCCAAGCGAGAACGCGTCTTGCCAGCCCGTTTGCACCGTTGAGGTATCAACATCGTTTGGTCGTGTCCTCGGAAGCCCTCGGTCCTCCATTAGGCTCGAGAAGCAAGGAATTCGTAAACTATGTTCAGCGTCCTCGGTAGCTCCTTGACCTCAAAGAAGAAGATGCGAAATGACTTCCCCGTTCCTCGAGGGGTTCACTGTACGTTTCAAGGCGATGAATCTCACCTTTAAGCTCGATGTACGTAGATAGCGTCATGAAGCCATTTCTTCCTCTACTTGAACCATAGATTGACTTAATTTGCTGAAATGTGCCATGGAAAGGGTCTGAATTGTCGCCCTTCCACGGCGTGCCTCCGACGCGACCAGACATTGGTAGAATACTACAGCTCTCGAGAAGCCCTGATACTAGGACAGAAATCTCATTGTCGGGTGAAAGAGACAGGCAGGATCTGACTGTTGCTATTCGGGCGATTGAAATTGCCGTCCGCCCCACATCCAGATATGCGGTGATACCCGGCAGAAATATTTCCTCCCCATCGCCCCAGGAGCTTCGAGTCCCATCTAGCATCCACCATAGGAACACCCGCCAGGTCCTCACCACAAAGTCAGCCCAAAGCACACCGAAGCACAGAAACAATGAATTTTCCCAGACCGGGCGCCGGCGCCGCGCCCATGCCCGCCCCCGGCAGCGCTCAAGATCCCAGCGTCAAAGCCGTACGTCATGCGCCCCAAGTGACATGCCACACAAAAAGCAAAAGCTAACTCCTGCCCCCCCCCCCTCCCAGGTCCAAACCGCCATGGAATCATGTTTTGGCAAATCCGTCATGTCGGGCGTCATGGGCTTCGGCATGGGCGGTCTATTTGGCATGTTCATGGCCTCGGTACGTCCCGCCCGATGCCCATGAATTCTCCGCGATTGACAACAAGAATCATCCTATTAACAGCACTAGATGTCCTACGACACCCCCTTCGGCAGCCCCGTCACCAACAGCGCCGGCCAGACCATCTCCTCTCTGCCTCTGCGCCAACAACTCAAAGTCGGCTTCAAGGACATGGGCACGCGCTCGTACTCGATGGCCAAGAACTTCGGCAAAGTAGGCGCTCTCTTCTCCGGGATCGAGTGCGGCATCGAGGGCCTGCGGGCCAAGAACGATCTTGCGAATGGCGTGGCGGCCGGCTGTCTGACGGGTGGGATCCTGGCTAAGAATGCGGGACCGCAGGCCATGGCGGGCGGGTGCGTGGCCTTTGCGGCCTTCAGCGCGGCCATCGATGCGTGGATGAGGCAGCCCAAGGACGAATAGGGAATCCAGCGTTGTGGGCTGGGTGCATGTACGATTTGGCGCGGACTTTGTCACATGGCGTTTGGGTCTATTTCTTTTCGCTGCAGACGTTGCATAGACATGGCGTTGTGGTTGGAGATGGGGGTTTTCTCTCTGCTTTCTTTGTTCGAACTGGGGGATATTCTTCGCTGGCTATATGGCAATGGTACCTGTTGTGGCCGGTTTGTATTAAAACGTGCAGAATGCACTCACGGAATATAGAACAAGATATTACATCACTTGACGTGGTTGGCATTTGGTCTATGCGAGATTCATTCCATTCTTGCTCTGCGAAGATTGAATAGTACTCATACATTTTTCTCGTACGTCGCATACAGTAAGTGATTAAATTACCCCATCGCCCTTAAGTCGCTTAGTATCCTAGACAGGCTGGTAGACTTCGAATGCCCCAAACTCCCAAAATGCAGTCTTGAACGACTCGGGTTGGTTAGCCACGTGGTCGGTGCAATTGCTCGGGCCTGAGAAACGATTAGCTTTCTAGCTTTTTATTCGGGGGGAAAAAAGAAGACGGCAAAACAACTTACATCCAGACTTATCCCAGCTACCATATACCAAATCGCCGCACAGATCGATATTCACAATGATGGAGTTGTTCTTGAAATGCGAGCCAATGTCACAATCGGTGCTAGGAAAATCGGCAGCGGCAGTCCCCCATCCAGCAGGGTTAGGCTTCTTGCTGGTGATGTCAGAAGGGATGGCATTCCTGGCAAACTGCCACATGCGAATACCAGCGGCGCGCCATTCAACGGCCATGATGCTCCCGCCTGCAGAGTTGAGGGCGGTGCCAAAGGTGGCAGCGGGCTCCTGGACGCCGCAGCCCGCGTTCTTGTTGACGCTGCTGTCGCAGTCGTCTTGGCCCGCGGCGCCAGTCTGTTTGCGCTTGACGTCCATGGAGCAGCCGCCCGTGGTGTGCAGGGTCATGGCGTTGCCCGCGGTGCCCTGGTTGATGGACTCCATAACGTCGATCTCGCCGTGCTGCGGCCAGTGGAAGGAGTCGGTAAGCCAGAGGGCCGGCCAGGCGCCGCAGGCGTAGGGGGTATGCTTGACGTCGAAGACGAAGAGCCCACCGCTGTACGTCTTCTTGGACTCGATGCGCACGGAGAAACGGCCGGTGGATGCGTTCGGGACGCTGTTTGGGCCGACTTCCGTGTCGACGCGGAGAACGGCTGTGCTGGCGGTTGTGTAGGTGAGGTTCTGGCGGCGGAAATTAGTATGGTTGTGGTTTTTTCCCCCCCGTCGATGAGCTTTTTTGAGGCGGTTTTTACTTACACGGCTGACGGCCTCTTCTTGAGGCACGTAGTGGACGAAGCCCTGAGCTGGGATCCAGCGTTAGCATGGACAGGGAAGGGAAGGGACGCGTAGATGCAGAGCAAGTGTTTGTACCTGGGTCGTAGCCAGTTCTATAGTTGAACTGATCGAAGAATTTCTCACCGGAATCTAAAATCTTTTGTTTTAGCATGACGTCGAGCGTCTTTGCGGCGAAATTTGAGAAAAACTCACATGTATCTTGTAAGCCATATGTCACGGGCGAATAATCAGGGTACGCATTCTTCTTCTTGCTCACTGCGACAGCGACGGCAACGATGACGACGACAAGGATGACGGCGGTGGCCACGACGCCAATCCAGATCTTGCGCGTCCAGTATCGCGGATTCCACCATGGTCGGCTCGTCGTTACGCGATGGCCACGGCCTCTGTTCATCTCATGCGACATGCCTTCGAACTGCGGGGTCATGTCCCCGGACCCGAGCCTCTCGTGATACCTTGGGACACCCATTGTTGATCGTCGCGGACGGTTCTTGGGCGCCGTCAATGTATACTGCAAGCGATGGAGGTGGCTAGTGGTGATCCCAATCTGCTACGACTGACGGAGTATACGGTGTAGAGGGTGCTGGTTAAACGAGTGACTGAGAGTGAAATCTTGCCGCTTTCCGATATTTTCTTCTTTTCCCCTCTGTTCTCTGTAGACGGAGGGATGTGAGGAAAGATGAAGGGATGTTGGGGAAAGATTGACAAGCGTTAAGAGATTGCCACATTCTTGCTCTGCATCAAGGGAAGGGAAAGACGCCAACAATACTCCGTACTCCGTTGTGAAGTCCACACACACTAGTCCAGTTTACCCTGTTTTGGCTTGGATGGATGGACTGGAGCAACTCGAGGCACTTGCTGCCGAAACATGTGTTGCAGCGCGTCACCATGATCAAGTCTGGTTCGTCTGGTTCGTCTGGTTCGAGGTATGCCGTGGTGTCGAGCACACCAACGCGGGTATGCGGAGTACATACATGGGACGTGGGCGCATACCAGCACTTCCGCTAGCCGACCCAACCTTTCCACTCTTTCTCCCTTGATCGGACGGAGGCATGGTGCCGGCGAATGATGGCTCGCTTGCCTGCTCGCTCGACAAGTTGACTTGGCTGGTTCGGCGGCATAAACTGGAGCGTTGGAGCAGGCGGCAAGGTGTTGGCTGGTTGACAGATTAATCCGACATCCGACCCTGGCTGCCCGGCTTTGTGATTGGTGCTGTCATAGCGGGGGGGCTTCGGATTAAAACTGTCACTCGCTTGGGCGGGAACAACGTCAACTACCCCTGACGATTAGGACATCCATGTCCCATGTCGCAGTTTCTTATTTCTGTCTCTCCCCCTGACCCTGTCCTACTATCAATTGTTAAAGCCTCGCTTTGCTTTGCTCTGCTATACCCACCAAGCTCGTATCATTATGTTGAACTGCCTACCTAGGTACTTGATCTGTTCCAGAATAGTCTCCCACCCTGAGCACCGCTGATTGAAGCTGACGGCGGCAAAGGCGATGCTGAGTAGTGCGAGCAAAACCCGAGATCCAGACAAGCATATAGTTTAGGGAGTACATTCAGAAGGCTTGCAAATGGTACAAAGCTAGGTTAGGCACCTAGGTAGGTTAGGTCGCTCCCCGTGCTCCCCCGCGCCCAAGACGTTTGGGTCCTGTCCCGCCTCCTGAAGGATCTCCCTCATCCTAGCGTACCATCCCCTATTCTCTCCCTCCGGGAGCATCTCTGACCATTCGGAAATACTACTCTTTGTAACCTATTGACACAAGCCACTAAGTGTTGATAATGGGAAGTGGAATTGTGGATGCATATCCAGAACAGGACCCAGAATAATGATTCGAGAGATAACAGATTATCCTAAGATGCAAATGGCAGCCAAAGGGATATATAGGGTACCTAGGCACCTAAGCGCCATCCACAAGGCCAACACCGACCAAGTGACATATCGTGCTTGAGTGCCAGGAACTGGACAGAGGAACGACAACACATGTAGGCAGGCAAGAAAATGTGTGTGGAAATTCAGAGAATTCTCTGTAAATCGTCAATAACAGTACAAGCGATAAAGATGCTGCTACTCAGGGTAGACAAGTCGGCAGAAACCGAATTTCTTGTGAAAAAGGAAAGTGCACTGTGCACTACTGATGATCATCTGAGCAACATGGGGAAAAATACAGACACGGATTGATCGCCTCGAAAACCGCATCCACCAGAGAACAGAACTCTACTGAAAGCACGATCGCAAGGTTGGAAGAGCTTAGGAGGATGTCCAATGCGCTGGAAAGACGACGACGAGGACAATCCTTGCAAAGAATCATCTCACGTACAAACATAGCCCACCGAGCTGCGGCACATGCTCGTTCTAAAGCTGCACGGAAGGCTAAAGCACATCTGGAAACTCTAGCTCGGCGAGTTTGGAAAACGTTGCTTGAAATGAAGAGGTTGCCGCGCTACTGGTTTGCTTTAGAAAAGCAAATTAGCAGGATCTTTTTGGGCAGAGGAATCAACATGGAACTGCTAGCTTTAGCTGTATTTCTAGATTTCATGGGGAAAGGAGTATCACGCAGCTGCCGAGGGCGGCTAATAGACGAACAAAGAGTTGGATGGAGACAGGAAAAAACTCGTTGCATATGTCTCGAGTGCTTAGATGCTTCACTTAGTGACAAGTAGATGTTTCTAACCACTAGAGTGTAGATTACAAGCAGTATGCAACTAATATTGCTTAAATCTTACAAGGAATTGTATGCAAACTCTGAAAATTTGTGTATGACTGCAAGCCCGTACTTTACCACCCACACTGATCTAAACGTTCGTCTAGGCATCAGAAGATGAAACAACCGTCACTAGACTCCTGCGTACAGATAGCTGTCCGTCTTCGGTTTGCACAGCACTCTGCTGTTTGCTGTGACAAGCAAGTGAGAGAAGAGTCAGGCCTCGGGCTATGCAGAGGGAGTGTTTGCGTACCAAATTGCCCAGGGGACAAATTAACCTATTATCGCGACTCCTCCAACGAAGAAACTTATTTCATATGATTAGAGCGATGTTTCTGCATAAACCACCCCAAGATCTAAAAGCCACCACCGTCCGCTTAGGACTTGATCCAACAAAGCTATCAAGGCACCATCTTTGCACCAGGATCCCTCGAAACAGGCAACGATCAGAATGACGAATGTCCCAAATGATCTATACCCCTCGGAACTACCCAAACACGACTTCATAGTTAAGATGACGAATTCGGACCATGTCAAGTGGTTGGCTTCAGTCATATCCTCCGCCAAGCGGCAGCTCTCATCCATTCGCTTGGCCGTAGCCAAGAAGCAACAGCAACTGGAGCGCTCACGAAAGAAGCTCGATGCCCTAGCTCGCGGGGCTAGACAAATGAACGAGGCAATAAAAGCATTAATGCAGCAACTCGGTCATAATCCGGGAAATGGGATGGGCGCCGAAGCCGAGTCTGCTCTCCAACTTCAGCAGACGATGCGTAGCACCCAGCTTTGTCTTTCCAACACTCGACTTTTAAATCTGATTGAACTATACGAAAAGATACTGTTGTGCTGCAAATGCTTTCACAGAAGACGCCTTGCGGCCATGGAGGAGTTCAGGGCCAAGATCCACTACCTGGGAAGACGACGTATGATCCTTATGAAACAGGTTGCCCGGGCAGAACGGGCCCTGAAGGACCTGGACGAAGCGTCTCGTATAGTCCGCGAACTTCGAACGAACGCTAGAGCACAGGCGAATGCGCTGCTGTTGCAGCTGTCGAGGCCCTCGCAGGTTCCGCTGTCTGATGAAACTCAGATGGAACAGATCGACTTCCTCTCGCGTATTGTAGAGACAATTCCCCCAGTGACTGCTCTGCCTCGCGTTCAGCAAGACGCAGGCCATGCTGCTGGAGGTGGAAGCAACGGAGGAAGATAAGCCGCAATAGCTAGACTCAGGAAAACGCAAATCCACCAGATCCAATACACATGCAAGATATCTCTCCCATCATACAGTGACATCGCAAGTTGAGCGTCTACCCGACCAGTCTACCATCCACCTCTCCATCCCTACGCACCCTCACTCCAGCGAAAACGTCCTCATCACCGCCACAGCACAACACACCCACGCCCCCAGATCCGTCGTCAAGAGTCTGGCCATGTTATACCCCAACCACCTGTCCTGCGCCTCAACGTTCCTGTTGCCCGGCTCGGCGCGCTTCCTCTCCGCCGGCCTGCCGCCCTCGTCGTCCATCATGTACTTGATCAGCGGCACCACCGTCGGCGCATACAGCATGTGGCCGACAGCAAGACCCGCGGCACCCGCATACCACAGCAGCGAGCCGCGCCGCCGCAGAAGGGCCCCATGCCACACAATGGCTCCGACAGAGGTCCATGCCGTTACGCCCAGGAGGGAAATCACCTGCGTGAGGCCCCAAGGGAACATGACGCGCCAGTACGTGGGGAGGATGGCGTTGCCGCGGTCGCAGAGCTCGGGATGGGTAAAGTTGCTTAGGAAGAAGTGCTGGTCCCATGCGAAGAGGAGGGAGCATGATGATGAGACGAGTGGTGCTAGGAGGAGGGCCTTCCTGGTGTCCCAGATAGCTCCTGATGCCATGATGGGATTTTTGGCACACTGGCCTTCCTTCTGGTGAGAGAGTCCAGTTCAGACAGGAGATGCGAGTCCCGTTTTGTTTCTCAATTTAATCAAGGTAGTGGATGGAACAGCACTGTCGCAATGTTAGTTCAAGTTGGGTTTCAACAAGGGAAAAGTCCGACTCACATCAGCTGGGGTTGAGTTGAGCATTGGCAACTGCAGAGCGACAGGGTTGAGGTTCCAGCCGTTTGAGGGACCCACGTGGTTTTGGATGACGATTGAGCACCACCGCTGTCGAAACATGTCTGGTGGGATAATGCTAAATTTACAACTGGCAAGTACGTGGATAGGCTCGGATGTGTGTCTTGTTGGCATGGCAAGAGACAATATTATGCATGTGTATAGGCTAACCCTTGTTCGCCGCGAAATACGCAGTCCTCGATTCAAACAGAGAAGATCACAACATCACATCCTGATGCACTACTGCTCAATGAACCAACATCAAATGATATCTGCCACCTTTGCGCCATTCGTGCCAGCGACCAGTCAGCCAGCACAGTACTGCAACTTTACACAGAAAGGCTTCCCCCAGCATACTGCAACATCCATTGATGCTAGATTACTCTTCATCCTCGTCCATGCGCGGCCGTTTTGACTCACGACTCTCCCCTGGCTGCAACCCGTATCCCCTTTTGGAAGACGAGTTCCGGTCTACTTCGGAGAGAAACTGGTCGACGTTGAACGGATCGGCTGTCTCTTTTTGAAATTGTACTGGGCCTTCGCGAGCCTGGACTGCAGTGTTAGTGGACAGTATCTTTCCCCTCATCTTTCATTGCCGAAAGGAAAAGGGGATAAAATATGATTGGCGGATACGCACCTCTGCATCTGCTACACCCTTGAAGGTGCCCTTTCCGAGTGCTTCTCCAAACCGACTCGTTTTTTGGATTCTGGCCATCTCCTTATCGCCGGCTTCAGGGTCATCATCATCCATGTTGGCACGAGGTCGATAGATACTGCTGATTGCATCTTGGGCTGCAAATAGCGGCTTGTCGTAGTGATTGTCCTCGTTGAAGCCACTGTCGAACCCGCTCGTCTGGTTGAACAGACGTGAGTCGTACATGGTCTCCTTGGACTGAGTAGGCTTGGCCAGCCCTAGCGCTATCTTTTCTGAAATGTCTCGATTCTGCTCCCGGGCCAAGACTTGCATACGACGCTCAGCGCCCATACGGCCTTGTCGAAGCTTTCTCTCCTCTTCCTTTTGCTTCTCCCGTCGAGCCTTCTCGCGCTCGCGAATCCCAGCATCCTCACTGTCGGATGCCGAGTCCGACCCGCTGTAGCTCTGTGACCGTGACCGTGACCGCGAACCCTGCGAGTCGGGCGATCTTCTTCTTTCCCGTCCAGCTGCCGCACGCTCTTCTCTTGCTTTCTGAGCAAGTGCGCGTAGATTCTCGTCCTTTTGCGCCTTTTCTTTCTCGGCCAGCCGTTGCTGCATCAGGGCTCGCTGCTGAACTTCTTCACGTGCGTGTCTCTCTGCCATCTTGACAGCTTCTGCGAATTGAGCATGCTTGTCGTTGATGGTGATATCCTGCAGACCGCGGCCATCGGCAGCAAGACGCTTGTCCAACGGAACTGTGAAACCTTTCGGATTCTTCCAATTCGATATCGGAGGGGGGATTTTCCACATCTCCTGGTCCTCGGCCGTCAGCTTTCGAGGCGGTGAGTGCATCACTGGCGGGGGCGGCGATGGTGGCCCTCTGGGTATCTTCTTGTGTTTGAACTTTGGTGGTTCAAGCGGATCTCGCTGTCGTTCGACAATCTTCATGATGCGGTCTTGCTTCTTCGAATTATCCCCCATCTGACTGGCAGGTGTATATCGCACAAACGTCGGATCACTTCGCTGTCCAACATTGATGTTTTTCGGTCTCTGGGCAGCCACAGCACCATTGACAAGCGCTGCAAGTGCATTCTTCGTCTTCTCGGTCGTAGCCGCCACGGATTCCTTGTCGGGCCTGGAAAGGTCGATTTCGCCAGCATCGGCTCGCTGTCTGAGGGGTATAAGATCTTTAAAAGAGGTATGGATAATTCGCCCTTGGCCGTGCCCCTGCCGCGCGATCGCGTCATACTTGACTTTACCCTCGCCGTCAACCTGAACTGTCAACGCGTTGCTGGTCGCTGCATCTTTTTTGCCCATATCCAGAGGATACTGTGCTACTGGAATCTCGGGGAAAGCGCCGCCACCTCCAAAATCCTCCTGCGATCGTGGCCGCCATCCTGAACGTTGTCCATACGGCGGCGGACCCGATCTCTTCAACACAATCTGCGTCTCGTCAATCTGGCCGGCACCGACGATGCGAGGGCCTCGTTGCTGTGCTCTCGGTGGCACCTCCTCTTCCGCACCTGTGTACTTTGGCTTCGGCAGCGACGCCTGCAGTGAAGCTGCGATCGACGCCATTGTATTGTTGAGCGAGCAGATGCTGTCGAGAACGGGGCAACTTGATGTGAACGAGCTTGAGTAGGAAGAATTTCAGATGTGGCGCATGTACATGTGGCTTAGCACCCCCGCCCCCTTTACCTACAGTCGTCACAGGTCACAGGTGCTCATCACGCGCCATAGAAGTCGCAATCCGAGGTCTGCCTCTGGACTAAAGGCATAGTGGAAGCTGAGAAAATAGTAAAACAAGGTGATACTTCAGAACATGGACAATCATCGTGCTTTCGAACACTGATTATTATATGGTCACTTTAAATACGACCCAGAAGGAGCACCTTGCTCGCTGGATACTTTCAGATCGTCCACGTCAACAGCAAAATCAGAACTACGATCGTTAGTTTCAATGCCCGTAAATATACACATTTGTCCATGTCGGCCACTCTTTCCTTTTCCCCTTTTCCGCATGCGCCTCGTGACATCCTAACCAATAGTAAATGTCAAGCAAATATTTTAAACATATCCCTTGCGAGCCCCCTGAATTGTGCTTCGTTAGCTAAAGCCTAGGACTCATTCTATTATCCTCAGAGCGACCTACCTGGAAGAAGAAGCGGACAATAAAGACCTGCAGAGCACCCATGCACACAATCAAGCCAATTTGGATCATGCTGAAATTGACAATTCGCTTCTCAGTGCTATTGACGGTAGAGAAGTTGCGGTTCTCGCGCGTGCGGAAGTACTTTTGGTTTCGCGAAATGGTTGACAGTTGGCTGGAAATCTTCAAGAGGGAGTCTTCAAGTTCGGATGTCTGCTCGGGAGTAGTACCTTGCTTTGAAGGTAATTGCGCAGTTCGGATCTCGTTTTCAACCTGCATGCCGTTAGTCCCATGGTCCACGTTGCCAAATCCGGTTCAAGGTTACGACGAACCGAAATCTCAAAGTCGACAAACTTCTCGGCAAACGTGCTCATCTCGTTGTTGAAGCAGAAAGAGTACTCTCCAGCGTGTTGTGCAGTGAAAACAAAATCGCCTTGGCGCTCCTTTTCACCCTGCAAGATGATTTTGGCGTTGGGTCCCTCGACGAGGTAGTCAACATCGAATGAACCACCGGATTGGACCTGCACGATAGCTTCCAGTCAGCAACGACTCCGGTGCCGTTTGGAGAGTTTGTGTATGTAAATTCAGGATGCGGAATTAGTTCGTACAGCGAAGTAGAATACAATTTTCTCATCGTCCTTCTTGGTGTCGACATAGAAACAGGCCTTCTCATGAGCATCGAGCTTGTACGTCAGGGCTGTCGCAGTAACATCAGTCACCAAGCAGGCAAGCAAGCCTGCAGCTACCGTGGTCAACCTCATTTTGGTGGTGCTTGGATCCGAACTTATCGCGTGCAACGAGGGTTGGCAAGTCGAATCGTAGCGACAGAGTTCCCGTCCTTTGTGCACCGTGGTTCGTTCCCAGCTTGGGATGTGGAATGCCTGTCGGCAGCACCACGCACAGTAGAATGCTGGCAAAGGGGGCCAAGGGGCCACGCTTCCCGCTCGGCGCCGGATTTTCGACTAGCCGATCTCTGCTAGTGCAGCGCTACCCGGGTGGGGTGCCAGTAGTACGGATCATCCCTCCTTATTTTGGCTCACCCTACCAATTACATGACGTAGTCCGTACTCTGTACGGAGCTCTCCGCACCGCACCCCGTCGACCGTCAATCTTGCCCCCTTCATCTAGCATCTCGTCCCGTCGTGATGCGTTCTGACGTACTCCGTCCGTTTCATTACCTTCATTGATTGCCCTGGTCTCGCCATGACATTTCCATTTTTCTAGCTCGTCAGCATACTAAGAACTACTCTTCGTCATCTCTCATCTAGCTGCTCCTACCTTGCATCTTGCACAATGTCGCTGCAAGCCAAAGTCGCCAAGGTGACTTCGGTCGCCTTGCGAATATCTGCAATTTTATTCTTCAGATTTGTGAGTATAGCCAACTGTTGCGCGTATTTGAAATTTGTTTCAGCTAACCTCACTTTAAAGTTTCCCGTAAGGTGCTCAATGGGCCACTCCGTTATCCATGCGCTCACCATTTACAGGCACACTTCCCTTCAATCACTTTTGCGCTCTTCGCCATCTATCTCCCCGCCTTCATTGCAAGCTACCTCGCTGGAACTGAGGTCAAGGTGCTCGACGACCAAGTTGATATAACAGTCAAGCAAACGGCCGTCACTCCCGAAACTCCGCTTCTTACAGAGAATGGCCACGCAGCCGAGCCTGAGATCCTGGCCGAAGAGATCGAAGTCGAAGAGAAGGTCATAATCGGGGAGAAACGTGAGCGCCCATGGAAGGTTTTACTCTACGGAGCTCCAAGTACCGCGCGACCAATACTGTCCTTGCTAACTCTCTTGATCAACATTACTCTGGTTGGATTAACCACCGATGCGCTTTATCGTGCACGATGGTATTACAAGGCCGAGGATTTGTCTTTTGTTCGCCTTGGATATGTCTCTCCCAGCGAAGCTCGTTTTCTCATTCGCGAGCCAGATCAGACACAGTTGCCAGTGACGCTGCAGATTCGCGTTCAAGGCACAGAGCCGCTGTCTGAGGATGCTGCCTGGCACATGGTCGCAGATGTCAAGTTGACAACTCATGAGACAGACTTCACAAGTGCACTTACTGTCCCATTGAGATATGCCGACCAGCGCTGGTATGAGTGGAAGACGTCTAATAACCACACCGGTGCATTTCTTACCCCTCCTAAACCCGGTAGCATGCCCACGGTAAATGACGGCAAGTTCACGTTCCTTTCAACATCCTGCATTTTGCCACGGTTCCCATATAATCCATTGGATCATGCCCTCGCGATTCCCGGCCTTCGTCATCTAGCCAAGAAACTTCCTGATTTGGGCGCCCAGTTTATGTTGTTCTTGGGCGATTTCATTTATGTCGATGTTCCGAAACGCTTCGGGAAATCCACCGAGGAATATCGCATGCAGTATCGGCAAGTGTATGCGTCTCCTGATTGGGCTCCCGTGGCCCAGAATCTGAGCTGGATTCATGTTCTAGATGATCACGAAATCTCCAATGACTGGTCCTCTAACAGCACAGGTGTATACAACGCTGCCGTTGGTCCTTGGCATACCTATCAGGCTAACGTGAATCCACCCACTGCTGTCATGGCTGGAACGAGAAATCAAAGACGTAAGGATGCCACCTGGTATGAATTCGTACAGGGTCCGGCCAGCTTTTTCTTGCTGGACACCAGGAGTTATCGGTCCAGCAACAACGAACCTTTCGACGGAGAAAGCAAGACTATGCTTGGGGCCGACCAATTAGCGGACTTCTTGGCTTGGCTCGCGCGGCCCGAGCCCAAGGGGGTCAAGTGGAAGTTTGTGGCCTCGTCTGTTCCTTTTACCAAGAACTGGCCTGTGAACGTCAAGGACACTTGGGGTGGCTTTCTGGTGGAGAGAAAGAAGATTCTTGAGGGCATGTGGGATGCTGGTGCTCGTGGCAACACTGTCGTCATTCTCTCTGGAGATCGTCATGAATTTGCAGCTACTAAGTTTCCGCCTCCTCTTGGGTCTGAATGGTCTGAATCAGCGGCCGCTTACGAATTCTCCACTAGCCCATTAAACCAGTTCGCATTCCCAATCCCTACCTACAAGCAGAGGGATGAAGAAGATGTCGAGTTAAAGTAAGTTGCAAAAGAATCCAAAGACGCGCAGAATGTACACTGAAAACAGTATTAGATACATACCATCTGGACATTCCAAGTTTGGCTCTTTTACCATCGAGAATGTTGACGGCCAAAGTACGTTGCAATATCATTTGTACATTGATGGGGTAGAGCGATGGAGCACGCAATTAAATCAGCCTGCCGTAGAGGAGGCCAACGCTGCCGGGTCATTCTGGGATCGACTCAAATTCATCTAGAGGCGACATGAGCACCGTTTACTCAGGATGTCGGTTCGGTTTTATGATATTTGACAAGGCGGCCGGGTGCAAGAGAAGTTTGTGTATTTTTGTGTTCCAGCGTGATACCCTTTCATTTGTGTCGTGCAATGACACGGTGGCACATTGTGGCCCGTATATTCCAATCCTCCTTTAATTTATCAGCACCATGTGCTCTGCTTCCAGGTGCTATACATTACCTGCCATTCAGTAGAAGCGGCCAAGAAAAGAATACATCGATGCGTCGCTGGCACCCAAGTATGGAAATGGACAACGAATGGGAAGTTAAGGATGGTGTGTCAGTTTGGGGCAACTCGATGGCTCCACCCCTCTAGCTTTCTTATTAGAAATTATGCACACCGCCTACCCAAGGCTATCCGATCCAAGAAAACTTGCACGGCAGAATTCGAAAACTTTCCCGCATTGTGTGATGCAGTGTGCCGGCCAATACCGATACTAGAAGCCAAGCACAATAGCCAGCAGTTCCCAGCACGCTTAATCAGAATGGCAGGCCATAGAAAACGTGCTTCTGACGCCAAGCAACATAGACCGTCAAAGAAGCAAAAGCGACAAAGACAATATCACAGCGACTCCAGCAGCGACTCCGATCAGCAGGAGAGTTTCAACGCCGTCAACTTGCTCGATTCCGACGATGACTTGCACAATGCCACAGCTCAAGATGCTGTCGAGCTTGACAACCCTAGTAACGACACATCGAGATCAGAAGATGAACGTCCTGCCTTGAAGAAGGCCAAACAGCTCAGGTCGAATTCTGCCAAAGCAGTTTCAAAACCTGCCGCAGTATCAGACAACAACGAAGAGCAAGACAATCCTGATGATGACGATGATGATGACGATAATGACAACGACGAAGAGGATTCAAATATCGACGACTCTGACATAGACTCGGATAATGGGACGCGTAAGACCAAGTCGAAGAGAAACGACCCCACCGCATTCGCCACGTCCATCTCCAAAATCCTCTCCACCAAGCTATCTGCATCAAAACGGTCTGACCCGGTTCTGTCAAGAAGTGCCGCCGCGCATGAAGCTTCCAAAGCAGCCGTCGACAGCGCCCTTGAAGCCAAGGCCAGAAAACATCTCAAAGACCAGAAGAGAAAAGCTCTCGAGAAGGGACGCATCAGAGATGTACTGGTTGCCACCCGTGACGACACTACCGGCGAGCCCCAGGAGTCAACGACACATATTCTCGAGACGGAGAGGAAATTACGAAAAGTTGCGCAGAGAGGCGTGGTTAAGTTATTCAATGCGGTGAGGGCAGCACAGGTCAAGGCTTTGGAGGCGGAGAAAGAAGCTAGGAGAGAAGGGACAATTGGCATGAACAATCGTGAGGCAAAGGTGAATGAACTGAGTAAGAAGGGGTTTCTAGACTTGATAGCTTCAGGTGGCGGAGGCCTGAAAAAGGGTGGCTTGGAGGAGGCATAGAGTCGTTTGAACGGTTGGCATCTCACTTTTGAATTCCAAGTCTTAGTGGTTCTTATCGTCTTGATCGGTTCTTTATTTTTCAGAAGAGGAGTGTATGTAGCAGGTATATTTTATGTATATAGAACCCTTTTCGGCCTGGAAATGCAAATCAAGATGCCCTCTTTCATGAAAGGCTGCTGGGTATGCCGCACCTCTTCCTACTTTTACAAGTCTTTCCCCCTTTCCTACCGCCATCCCGGTCCCGGAATATCCTTTCTATTCTATCCCACATATTGTTTACGAAAGGTAGCCAACCCGGCATTGCCGTATTTCAACAGATTGTTTTTGTTACATCTTGCCTGTCCCGAACTATAACTAGTACACCCGTCCGATAGTCCCTTACTGGAAATCACTGGCCTGCAGATTCCGCGTCATCGATGGTAGCTTAACAACCAGACCGTCGAGTTCCTTGGTCATCTTCACTTGGCAACCCAGTCTGCTCGTCTCGGTGAGGCCGAAGGCCAGATCTAACATGTCATTTTCGTCGTCCTCGGGCTCGGGAATCTTGTCGTAGTATTTTTCGTCGGTGACGATGACGTGGCAGGTAGAGCATGCGCAAGATCCCCCACAGGCCCCCTCCATTTCGAGATCATTCGCTTGAGCAATGTCTAGCAGGTTATCACCCGCTGAGACTGCGAACTTGTGCTCCTGGCCATCCTTTTCCACGAACGTGACGTATAGTCTATGGAAACGTCAGTGGCTGGCGACCGTCAGCCATGTGATGTACGGTCCGGACTTACTCTTCGCCTGGCTTGGGGGGATCGATGTGGCCGTGACGTGTAGGGGGGGTAGTGGAAAAGGATCGCCGGGAGATTGTTGATAGACGAGGCGCCGCTGGTGCGACAGTTCGAATCTGACAGCATAATTTGAACGCGAAAGAGGTCATTCGAGCTGTGCGAGTTTGTTGTGCTTGTCGACAGGCTGCTGCAGGCAATGCTGCGAGGCGCGATACGATGGTCCTTGAGGCAGACGACATGGTTTCGAAAGCTGTGGTTAACGAGTGGATTAATTAAGTACGACTCCAACTCGACAGGACGCCGCACAAGATCACGCTCCTGTCTGGCCGTCTCCCAGATCACCGTATTTTTTTAAAAAAAAGAAAAAAAGAAAAAGAAACAAGTGCAAGTTCCCATCCAATAGCCAGCGCATCCGACGGCCAATAGGTAGGTAAATTGGCGACCTCGTACCTCCGAGCAGAGAAAGAGAACCGGCTTGGAAATGCAGCTCCGATAAGTGGCGGTTATCGGCGCTCGGTCCAGCAGCGCAGCGCATATTGACCACCTCCTAATAAACAGTAAGCTCCGACACAAAGCCAAGGAGAGCAGCGCCCCGCAGTCGGGGCCGGGAAAATCCATTCGCCGCGAGCCGCCGCCATCCCTATCATCATTTCCAATTTCCAAACTTGCATTTTCCCCAACCACAAGGAAGCCGATGATTTCATTTTCTGATTCAGAAGGCTAAACCTGCAGCAAGGTTCCGAACCCCCGCCGTATGCACGGAACAACAAGCAAACAAATGCTCCTCTGATCCTCCTCGTCTCGCATCATCGGCTATGAGCACGCACAGAGAGGCAGTGAATCCCCTGCGGCCCTACTACAGGGCTCCCGTCATCGGCGAGACGGCGGATCCTGTATCGGCAGCAGGCGCAAGTCGTTACAATGCGGAAAATGCGACGGTTAGTGGCGGCGCTCGCTATGCGTCCAAGGCGCGCGACGTCCTTGCCGATATCGACTACAGAGGTTATCTCGACGACTCGTCGCCTTCGATTATGCACAATGTCAAGGAGTTGGTGGATGATTTAATCTGGAAGTACACTTCGGTGCTGATGGCGCAGCCGTTTGAGGTGGCCAAGACGATTTTGCAGGCTCGCGACCAAGACGAGAATGCTGCGCTCGTTATTGCGGATCCAGAAGCACTACAGCGGCAAAAAGGTCGGCCAGGCTCAATGGACGACGTGAGTACATAATAATTTTGTGCCCCTTGCGCAAACGACTGCGAGGGAACTGCAGCTAACTGGCTTACTTCGTAACCCAGTATCAGGATTCCGATTCAGAAGGAGAAGAGGCATTATATTTCACATCAAACGTTCCTGGCACGCCGACGCCGTCATACAATAGAAGTCTCAGACATCATCGTCCACAGCCACCGTTAGAGTCACCTCAAGTTACCAAGAAGGTTGTCATTCCCGAGCACTACATCAATCTTTGTCGACCAGACTCTGTCCTTGACGTCATCGGTCAACTTTGGCAGAAGGACGGCGCCTGGGGTGTATGGAAAGCTTCAAATGCAACATTTTTATATACCGTTCTGCAGTCACTGCTGGAAAATTGGGGGAGGAGCTTTCTGAGCGCGATTTTCAATGTCCCGGACCTAGGCGTCAAAGACGACATTGACCGACTGATTGATATTGCTTCGCCGTATCCTTGGGCATCTTTGTTTGTGGCAGCTGGTGCCGCTGTCGTTACAGGTGTGCTTCTTTCGCCATTGGACCTCGTTCGCACACGGTATGTTGTGGCCGGCTGTTTCGTTTGTTGATCACATCGCTGGTGTCGTTTCACCTGTCAGCTAACTTATTCAGTCTGATCATGACGCCAATTTCCAAGGGCCAGCGCCGAACCCTTGCGGTGCTCCGTTCGCTCCCTTCTTACCTCTGTCCGTCAGCAATCGCGCTTCCTACCATTTTAAACTCGCTTGTACACCCCTTATTAACTCTCTCCACACCTCTCATGCTTCGGACCCGATTCATGATCGACAGCCAGGTGTCACCGACGACCTTGTCTATTGCCAAGTTCTTTGCTTCTTCTGCTGCGGTCTTCGTGAAGCTGCCATTAGAAACCGTACTCCGCCGTGGTCAAATGGCAGTCTTGTCGGGACAAGATTATGTCCAAGCGATGGGGGGCAAAGAGCAGAAGCTCGACACAATTGTTCCAGTCGGCCGATATAACGGACTCATTGGCACAATGTACCACATTATAAAAGAAGAAGGTACGCGAGAGAGTCCTGCCTCAGTCAAAGCCGCGGGTAAAAAGGGCAAAGCCAAGACTCGATCATTTCAACCTACGCATATCAAGGGTCAGGGTCTGGACGGTCTCTGGCGAGGATGGAAAGTCAACTGGTGGGGCCTTGTTGGTCTCTGGGCTGCCGGCGTGGTAGGTAATGGAGGCGAAGGAGAGTTTTAGACCGGGACCTGTATTATTGTACAACTATGGGAATTTTGTTTGATTTCGCGCTGGAGGCAAACAAGCGCGTCACTTTTTGTTTCTGCATGGCGTTGCATTCGGAATATATAATCTCCTCTGCTACGACTCTGACGATATCCACGTTTACTATTCCATAGGATTGCAACTCCGACCTGACAATACAAGCAATAATGAGCAGCTCCATCCGTGGCAGTTGGGACAAAACTGAGTTCAATCGGGTCCTCTATATCGTCCTAATGCGGCCTTATTATCACCCTGTTCAACCACTTCGTGGAAATAGCGCTGTCATTCAAAGACCGGTCCTCGGTTTTCCTCGTCGATCTCCTACCATATGTGGAAATTCAAGGCCCGTGATACCGGACGCCCGGTGCGGGTCCGGCAATACTCGCATAAGCATATTATTAAGGATGATTGATGGAAAAGCTCTGTTCTTCCCATGATGTGAACCCCCCGGCGGCCTGTTTCTCATACAGGCTGTCAAAGACTTGATGGCTTTGTTGGGCGTACTTATTATTTTCTCGCAGAGCGCTTTCTCCACACATTTGTAGTCATAGGCGCTTAGACGTCGAGATATTCCTTGCATACGGAGTATATGCTGATTTAGTCAGGACAGATTTGGAATGTGTTGGCTTACATGTTTATTTCAGAACAGCACTTTGCCCGCCCTCCTCCGATTAAGCCCCTCCCTTGGTCTTTTCTCCGAAAACATGGATGAACCTTCTCGCTCAATTTGGTGTAGCATTGTAATCCAGGGGAGCGGGCTGCAGCACCGGTCGTCTACATGCATACCATTCTTTTCTCTCCAATGCATCGTCCAGGATCGTGCTTGGCATTTGGTGCAACGGCTTGGTTTCTTGAGTGCAAGGATGGTTCGCTCCGAGGTGAGATGTGTAAACTAAGATGGAGTGAGGTTACCTTGGCTCAAAACCTGGCGGGCAAGGGGATGGGCAAGAAGTCCAGGGCAGTGCTTTGCAATAGCCGTCGGGAGCGAGTCTTGCTTGGTGAGGTTGCATATGATGATGATCTTTTTCTATTTTGCTATTCTCGGCGGAAGAGACCACATTGTGTATAAAGGTGATGGAAGGCCAGGTGAACGTTGATTAACTTTCATGCAGGCAGGAGCAACATCGGTCTTTGGTCGTCATTTCCAAATCATCTTCGTTTCTTCGTTTCCTGGAACTGTGTTCCTATTACATTCTTTCTCTCACATCGTGAGTTTCAAGTACTTCCTTCTCCCTCTTACCTACGCCGTCACGGCAGCAGCGCACGGCCGCATCAACCAAGTAATCGTCAAGGGCGTAGCTCACGAGGGCTACGACAGTCCTGCTTGGGCTAAAAATCCTAATCCTCCCAACGTCTTTGCCTGGAGCATCAAGCAGCGGGATCTGGGATTCGTCGAACCCAAGAGCTTTGGAAGCCCTGACATCATCTGCCACAGGGATGCTAAGCCGGCAAAGTCTCACGTTGAAGTCGCTGCGGGAGATGTGTTGTCTCTGCTGTGGACGCCGTGGCCCGAGTCTCACCACGGCCCTGTCATCGATTATCTTGCCGACTGTAATGGGCCTTGCGAGTCAGTCGACAAGACCAAACTTGAGTTTTCCAAGATTGACGGCGCTAGTCTCGTGAAGCAGAGCCCTCGGACCTTTGGTGATGATATTGTCATTGCCAACAACAATACCTGGCATGTCCAGATTCCCGAGAACCTTGCCGCTGGCAACTATGTGCTTCGTCACAAGCTCATTGCTCTATACAGTGCTGGTCAGCCCGACGGCGCCCACGCATATTCCTAGTGTGTTAACCTGAAAGTTACTGGCTCTGGTACGTCCAAGCCCGCACTGCTCTGTACAAGTCGACCGATCCCGGGACCCTAGTCAACGTCTACCAGTCTAGCTTCGACTATGTTGTTCCTGGCCCGACTCTGATTCCCGGTGTTTCTTCATTCATCGCCCAGTCGCCCGTGCAGGCCACTGCTACTTCTACCGCTACTCCTGGAAACGCATCCGCTGGTACACCTGCTGTGACTGATGCCTTCGTCACGTCCGTTAAGCCATCTGCCACCAACTCTGCGCCCACCCAGACCACTCCTGCCGATGCTCAGGCTCTCTATGGACAATGCGGTGGCATCAGCTGGACTGGACCAACTACGTGTGCTGCCCGTGCGACTTGTAAGGTACAGAATGACTACTACTCGCAGTGCGTCGCTGCTTAAGGGAATATAGATGGATAGATACTTCTTTATCCCCCACAGCGTCTTTTTCTGAACATAGCGAGTGTAGCGCGCTACTGCGCCGTATATATGTGCTCCTGTGGTCTTTTCAATGGCGAAAATGCAAATATCGACTGTAAAAAGTGGTAAAAGCTTAGTTGGGTGACAGCTCATGGAACCAACTGCTAGAGGGTTGATTTTGATTTGCAAGCGATTTGCAACGAGAGATAGCTGCAAAATCGTGCATCATAGTATATTTGAGGGATATGCCCCGGCACGTCGTGAATACTGTCCGCAGTGTGAACATTCGTCGATTGTCCTTTGGTTACTTCCTGCAGGGCATGATGTTTTCAAGAATGAAATTGGGTCGGAGGTTCACGGAGTTCACTTCTTGCTTTGACATGATCCATCACGTGGGTCCACGGCCCTTAACTACTTTGGGTAAGCTACCTTGGTAGCTACGCGAACATCAATGCTTTGTCTTCTTACAACCACTTTTACCTCTTTGTGACCGTGTCCCAACTTTCACGCGCCGCGTCTAACTTCTTTTGACGTCTCTTGGGCTTTTGCAGGTCCGCACAATCCGGCGCACTTTGTTTGCGCCTGGGACACGAAATGCCAACCTTTGCATAATTCGACGGGGGCTTCATCCATCCGCCCTGCCTTTTGCCCTTCAAGTCTGCTTTCAGAGCCTCGAAAGCTGATTTTGCATTTACATTCGCATGCCGCAACATGGCGACTTCTGCCGACCAGCCGAACAAAGCTGGTGACGCCACGATGTCTCGTTCTGCACCGCGCAAATTCAAAGCTTCAGACCTGCCGCTTCCCTCAGCGACTCGTGCTGCCATTGAAAGCCTGGCACATAGTTTCAAGAAGGGGGGCGCTTACGACGCGATCCGGAAACAAGTTTGGGATAAATTCGAGGCTAGCGTATGCAGAATTACTTCCATGTCACATGGGCACATCACTCACATTTCAGGCAGGACTACGAAGAACAGGTCACCAAGGCCATCCTCGAGGTAGCAGAGAAGGAGGTCGAGCGCAACCCACAACAGCTCCTTACCCTTGACCGCAGAAAGGCTGCGGCTTTAATAGACGGCGCTTTAGAACGCTCCGGGGTGTATCAGAAAGCCGAAGATGTCATTGGCCAGCTGATTGACCTAGACGCCATCGAGGAACGGATTCGCGAGATCCGACGGGCCGAGATTGGCGAAGAAGCAGCGGAAGCAGAGCGTGTACGAGGGGCCAAAACCGACGAGGAATATGCGGCCGATACAAAAGCTCGACAGGCGGAGCGCGAACGAGTCAGGGAGGAACTACGGCAGAAAGAGGCTGCGATAGAGGAGGAGAAGCGCCGCATCGCTAAAGAAGAGCGGAAGAAGGAAGAGCGAGAACGCGAACAGGCAGAGCTGAAGCGGCAACAAGAACGAGACGAGCGGCGCCGGAAACGAGACGAGGAGCGTGCAGAGCGGGAGCGCGTTCGCGATGAGGAGCGAGAAAAGAGACACAAGGACCGGGAACAGCGAGACAAGGAGAGAGAGCAGCGTGGCCAGTCCAAAGACAGGGATAGAACCAGAGAGCGCGAACAATCCAGAAATCGATCGCGAGAAAGGGATCGAGACGGTGACCACTCTCGCGATAGGCACATAGACAAAGACCGTGGACGAAGTCCGTCGCGTGACCGGTCGAGAGATCGCGACAAGCATAGCAAGTCCTCCAAGGCTAGGCACACGCCGTCGGAGCAGAGGCTATCCAAGGAAGACAACGACAGACTGGAGCAGGAAGCCCTGGCCGATCTCTTGCGAGAAAGCTCAAGAACTGATCGCGCGAAACCAGAGCTGGAAGTCGACGAGGCTCTTGCACCGCCGCCTCGCAAAACAGCGCCGGTGTCAGCCATTGATCCTACCCGGAGGGACTCCCGCAAGGCCAATGAGAGCGCCTCCAAGGGCGAGAGACGCCAGTCCAGGACACCTGCTGATGCCAAGACGTCGAGCCTTCGCGAGAGTAGGCGATGTAGTCGTAGCGCTTCTCGCGCAGACGATAGGAATAGGGACAAGGAGAGAGAGCGAGACAGAGATCGCGAACGTGACCGCGAGCGTGACCCCAAACGAGACAGGGACAGGGACAGGGACAGAGAAAGGGATAGGGAAAGAGAGAGGGGGGGAGACAGGAACAGGGACAGAGATAGGGACAGAGAACGAGAGAGAGACGGAGAGAGAGAGAGAGATAGGGACAGGGACAGGGACAGGGACAGGGAGCGGGACAGAGATAGAGACAGAGACAAAGACAGGGAAAGAGAGAGGGACAGACACAGAGATAGAGATAGGGACAGACACAGAGACAGAGACAGGGACCGGGACCGAGCCAGATCAAGAGATCGAAGCCGCAGCAGAAGATCACGCTCCCCAAGACGAAACCGCACCCGGTCCCGCGACCGCTCCAGACGCGAAAGAAGCCGCTCCCGCCACCGACGACCAAGATCCCGTTCACGCCGCTCCCGCTCCCGCTCACGCTCACGCAGAAGCCCTCGCCACGACCGCCCACGCACCAGAACACCACGCCGCTCACGCTCCCGGGCCCGCCGAGCAAGAAGTCGCTCGCGCTCCCGCTCAAGAGCTACCCGCCGCGACCGCGACCGCTACCCCCGCCGGGAAAGGAGCCGCTCGCGCTCGCGCCCCGGCACATCCGCCATCCGGACCGCCTCGGCCGTGCGCGAAGCGCTCGAGGAGCGCAAACTAGTCGAGGTGCGCAAGAGAGAGAAGGAGGCCAAGGCCTACCTCGCTGCTCAGAAGGACGCCAAGGCCAAGGGCCTGCCTATCCCGGGCGTTGACGATCGGAAGAGTGTGTTGTCTCCCCCTTTCCCCCCCCCTCCGTCTGCCTATGCGCCCCAGGCTAACTTTTCCACAGACGACAGGAGACGCAGCCGCTCTCGCACGCACAGCCGCGAAAGACGGTACAGGGAGAGATCCAGAGACCGGGACAGACGGAAACGGGATCGTACCTTGTCGCCTCGGCGGGAGAGACGGCGTTCGCGCTCGGGTAGGAGCCGGAGTCGTTGAGACTGGCGTGAGATGTTGTCGTGCTGCATAGCTTACTTGGCCTTATATAAAGTTGACCTAGCTTGTGCGGAACATGTGCCTTGCGTGACTGCTTGCTATTAGCCGGCTGTTGGAGTTGGCAGAGATTCCAGGTTGTCGGTTTTAAAACTGGACTTTAGCCGGCAGGATTTGAGAATGAAAGTAATCAGGAGTGACGTCTCAAGCGTGGCTGAACACGGTCTAGACTCATCCAAGGAGGGACCAGCACTACCTTGGAATCACGAAATGAGCACAGCGCGGCTAAAAAAATCACCCTGACAGAACAAGGTCATCCAAGAGAATTATCCATTGTAGCGCTAAACTCTTCTTACACGTTCTAATATATGTCGTTAGATTAGTACAATTCGCCTTATCGCATTATCGGCCACCCCATCCATCCATCACTCCGTACCGAACCATGCCGGAAGTCTTAGCATCCTCTTCGTCGGGTCTTGATGCTGCAGGGCAGCTACAAAGATGAACAAACCACCAAGCACAAGTGCCGTAATCAGGATGCACCGTCTCGCTGTGAGCGAAGTTGAGCTGCGGCCGTGTGCCGACGTGGAGCTCCACATGCTGGTTGCCCAGCTTGCTGAGGCGTAGGTGAGCTTAAGGATCTGGTCGTAGCCGAGAGAGTAGTATGTGAGACCGGCGAGGGCGATGGCGTAGCCCACAGTTTGCAGGAACGTGATCTTGGTATTCCAAATGAGGATCGAGACCAGGATCAGGAGGATGTTCTTGAAGATGCCGGTGAGGGTCATGACCAGTCCGGATGTTTGGCCAATCTAATATTTTGAGCATGGTCAGTCCAATCGACATCCACAATGCCATGGCTGTCTGACCACAGACACACATACACACATAGAAAGAGACAGGAAGATTGCAAAGATCAAAGGCGTCAACGTACCAGAAACACGCTCGTTACGTTCAACATGAAGGCAATCGAGGCGTTGAGAATCAGCGTGCCAAACCCGACCTTGGAGACGGCAGCCCAGGTGAACTTGGGCAACTCGCTGGGGACTGCGACAAGGAAGTTCATGGCAGCGCAGACAGGGGCAAAATAGTAGAGGCCGACCAGAGGATCCATCTTCATACCGTCGCCACTCAGCAAGACTTGAATCATGACGATGCGAATGGACTCGAAGATGATGCCTCCCATCTGATACAAGAAGCCAATAAAGGAGAAGTGAATCTCGCCAACCGAGGCCAGAGCAACACCCGCGACGATCCACAACACGTTGAGAAAGGAGGCCAAATTGGGTTCGGCAACCCGCCAGGCCCATGACGTAAAGAGCACGGATACAGGCGCGGCAGCTTTGAGCATCTGGATAAATGGCACGGAGAGATAGAGGTAAACGATATTGGAACAAACGAGAGAGCCCGAGTAAAAGATGCCTATGGGGAGGATGGTTCGGCAGTACACGCGGGGAGTAATGGGCATTTTCTTGCGTGAGTCTAGCAGCGTCGTCGTTCGAGCGAGGACTTGCGTTGCAATGGTGGCAAACACAAGATGCCAGCAAGTAAGGAGAATAGCTAAAATTCTGTTAGTTCTGCCAACAAAGCAATCTAATCATGAAGTCGAGGATGGAGCTCGCTTGCATGTCCTCAAAAGGTGCGCAGCAGCCACTCAATGCAAAACGTACGGAATCCTGGAGAGCTGTCAGTCGCGTTCTCGATAGGAACCAAGCAGGGCGGAAGGTGAGTTCTGGTAGTACGTACGGAAACCCTGGGTGTCTATTAACCACTTGTTAAAGAGGATTGTGCAATTTGAAATGAATATCCATAACCTGTCAAAGCTTGTGTTAGCACGGAATTTCCAAAACGGGCCATGCCCAGAGGCGATCCCCGTTGCAGCCGTAAAAGGTATCGATCACTGTCACACAACCCAGATCACAACTGCGTCATCTGTACGTGTCGGAGCGACTTGGAGTTTCCTCTTTCTTTTGAATCGATTTGGTAGACTTTCAACATACGAAATGTACATGGCCGTTTGCAGCGTGCGCGAAACGGGCTGTTCCCTTTTGCTAGCGGTCATGGGCGGAGGAGCATCGTCGTCGACGTGGAACGACGATGCAGGGCCGTTCGGCGCGGACATGCTGACGGTTTGGATCGGAGCGTTGGCAGAAGAATACGAGGTCACAATCGGCGTCTGGCGAGGTGGTTTGGCAATAGCGACGGCAGTTCGACTAGCCATGAGATTTGTCTTCCATGTACTGCCACAGGGTCAGATGGCCGAGCAGTTATATCCTTTTTTTTTTTTTTGTTCCTTTTCGTCCGTGCTGAGTGCGCGCGAGAAGCAGTGATTATGCAAAAACCGGAGGTCGAAAATTCAAGCTCAAGAGATTGCCGCGTCGACGAGTTTGTCGCGAGTCAGGCGGATTCTCGTGTTAGAACGGCAAAGCGGTCGAGTCGAGGGACGCCTTGAAGGAGGGGGCAGGCACAGTCGAGGGCTCCAACCGAAGCCGAAGACTCCAGTCAAGGAAGAAAAAGAAAAAAGGGCAACACCGAGCCCGTAGCTGACAGGTGAAGGAAAGAAAGAGTGGAAAGAAAACAACAGAAGCCTACCGAGGTAATCATAAGGAACGGCAAAAAGGGAAGCTTGGCAGACGGAAAGGGGAGGAGAGCAAGGCAAGGTGAACGTGATCTTGGCATTCAGCGCCGCAAGCAACTTGAGGACGAAAGCGTGCGGCTTACGAGTGACGAGCGGCGATGGATGAAGGCTGATGGGTACCAAGGGGGGGGGGGGGGGGGCTAAGCAAAAAAGGGG
>KQ061688.1:468731-575771 GCA_001008035.1 Atkinsonella texensis
GGGGGGGGGGGGGGGGGGCAGCACCGCCTTTGGCTGGCTGCTGTGCAGGCTTCGTGTCCCTGAACACCCTGTCCAAGCTGCGAAATTAAAAAAACACAAGACACCTTCCTTGCCTCCCAATTGTATGTATGCACACCTGCACGAAGTCTTGGATGACCCGACCCGAGGTCCTGGAGGCGACTGGCGACCTGATCTGAGGTGAGGGTGCTGTGGGTCCTTTGTGTAGCTCTGTGCCCTCCACTCGGTTGACCGTCCCGGGAGCCTCCACCCTCCACCCACACGCCAGATGCCAGACGCCAGACGCCAGACGCCAGACGACGCCAGATAAGGCAACTGGAGAAAGGCGCCTTTCGGTTCGTAGCGCGCATCAATTCACGCCATGGCCATGACGAGAAAATGAGCTGGGAGCTGGTCAATCAAGCCAAAGCACATGATATGCCATTCCATTGCTCCGTTCATAGTAGACCATGCCCTGCCAGCGTCTTGACAAAATTAACCGGGACAACATGGCCACTCCCATCACCATCAACAGACAAGCAATGCCCGTCTTAATAATGTCCATCGCCTGACCTAGCCAGGGACCAAGTAATTCTATTGTAATTGTAATGCTATTCGCACCCCCAAGCCATCGGTGCGGGGACCAATGCAAATTGTCAACCTTCATCTTAAAAAAAAAAAAAAAAATTTTGTAAACTCCGTCGCTATGCAGTCTCCCAGGGGAGAATCATTTGACGACTACTGGCAGTCGTTTTGGAACAAGGATGTTTGATACAGAACAGGGCAGAACGGACACCCAAGAAATCACCGATCCCACTAATCTTGAAACCCGCCTTTTCCCCCTTTACACTTCACTGTCATCCTTGTCATGTGTCCAGTTGGACACGCTTGACGGGGCAGAAGTCACTATTGTTGGCGCGTCAGTTGTGTCCGCGGTAGTGACCAATGTCTCCAGGTCCGAAATGTCGCTCGCCGAACTCGACAAATATTCGTGCCATGTTCCGTTTGCCGCGCTTGACAGCGCGAACGGGTCATAACCTTTCATATTCTTGGCGGTCGACATCTCAGCCTGGCTTGTAGTTCCTGGAAATTCCATACTGGCTTCGGATAAGTCTTGACGAGCGTCTTCCATGCAGTCCGACTCGGTCTGGAGTATCATGCTAGGGTCCACACACTCGTAGAACAGCATGAAGACACCAGGGCCGAGAGACATGATGACGTCCTCTTCCACCTCGCTCACGTTATGATCGCTCAAACGCCACCAGCCCTCGTTCCTTCTACCCCTCGGCGGCTTTGTTTGATCCTTACGTGTCTGCCCATCCCCATTGTCGTCAATGCCCTCACCGGCAACCGGTGCGCAGCTTTTCTCGCTATCGGTCGAGTCGCCAGTCTCAGGATACTTTCTGTAACAAATGTAGTGCCCGTTCTCGTGCCGCCCATAATGTGTTACTGCTGCTCGAAGTTCGTAAATTGGTCCGGACAGCCGGGACGGCTCCAGATCGCCAGCAATCATGCTTGACTTCGGATCTAGCAGCCACTGTTCTTGACCGGGCTCTGCCTCATTCGCGGATTTGCCCTCCATGTCCTCAGCACTTCCCAAGCACCAGGGTCCCAAATCCAAAGTCAGCGGAAAAGATACAGGCGCCGAGTTTTTGATCATATCAAACGTCCTTGGGTCGAACACAGACCGGTTTATGTGAATGGCGAGACTCCGAGGAGGACGTGCAATCACTATTTGCTTGGTCTTGGTCGTATTCACCTTGCCTTGTGACGAGATTTTGCACTCTTCCGTCATGGTCTTGTCGTCGAAATGGTCCTCCTCGAGAGCCAGCCCAACAGCCTCAAGTCTGCGCATGGGTTCCTCTATTTGTTCCGCTGACGATCCCATCTCTTTGAATCTCTCGACCAGCTTCGTGAGCAGCTTTTGTGCCTTGAGCAGGGTGCACCTTGGACATTCTACCCCTTCAATGGCCTCTACTTTGCTGTACGCATCAAGCCGCTCGTACAGATCGTGCTGGTGCTTGTCAAGGCCAAGGCTCAGTGTCAAACAGTTGAAAGGTATCATTGACAAGCCCTCAGAGTAGCCGCATTGTATACAGGTCACCCGTTGCGCGAGCAATCCTTCGAGCGGGTTCCGGAGAAACCTTTTGGCCAGAATCTCTGCGCTTGACGAGACGCTGTGATATCCGCTGTCATCACTGTGCTCGCTGGCTGTGGCGTCGTCCTTCCCGCTATTGATTTCGAATCCAGACTGTTCTCGCATCGATCTGACGGCTTCGGCCACACTCCTATCCACATCATCCAGTATTTTCGAGAAATATTCCTGCGCATCTTGCTGAGTCCATGTGCTCATTGATTTGAGCAAACTTGGAGTCCATATTGTCCTTCCATTATTTGAGGTGTCGTTCAAGTCGGTAATCAAGGTCCGTAACGTATGCACAACGTCGTTTGTTTCTCGTTGCATATCGATGCATTGTACGCAAGCGGACAGGTACTTTGGAAAAGAACGAAGTGATGCTAGTCCCTGCAGAATGCTGTTCTGGTAGCAAGAGTTGTCACGATTTCCGAGACCCGCGGGTCGCTCAGAGTCCAGCTTCAATCCCAGGACATTGCCCGTGACGGACAGAGCCCTGCTCCTCACATGAAAGACAGACTCCATCATGCCAACTGTGCGATTCAGGCCCACAACCCTGCGCAGGACCTTGCTCTTCGCAGCATGAGTGCCCGGCGGGGATTCAGACATGGAACTTGGGTTGAGCCAGTTGTCGACGGCAACGAGTAGTGGAGTTGGCGTAATGAGAACGAGAAAATCCCATACATATGTGAACACGGCGTACACAATGATGTCGAAGGAGAGCTCCAAGTCAAAGAACTTGAATGCGATTGCGACCAGGAGCATGAAAACAGTAATAATAACTGCAGGTTCGCTCACGCGATCCAGGATGTGTCCTGGAGACCTGACTTGTTGAAAACCCGCCACCTGGTCGTCATAAAAATTCGTGAATTGAGGATGTCGCGAACTCATGCTGTATGATATGGAAGCCGAAGGCACTGGCAGAGCCTCAACTCTTGTCGAACGGCAACAATCATTGATGATGTTGTGTTTAAGGCAGGGCTGCCATGGCAGAAGCAGAGAGAAATCACAGGATGCAGCTTGCAGCTTGCAGTCGTCGCGCGAGGATGAATGGGGCAAAGAGTTGAAAGTTGGCGATTGTCTATCAATACTGTCTTCTCTCTGAATCGCAAGTGTTGTAAACCAAACTTTAGCAAATTGGAATCGAAGATGAGCGTGTGTTCATTCGATGGTTGAGCAAGCCAGCAATGCTCAATCGTCATTAGTTGGAATTCGATGCGGCGCGGATTATCTTGCATTCCATTCAACCACCAATGTTTACGGAACTTGGATGCAACGCAGGTGGTGGTACCAATACGAAGAGGTGGCTGTTCAGGGCAAAGAGCGCTAACCGTGCCACGCCCCACTTTTCTGCCTCGCGATTAGCGCTCACCACCAAAGGTGGTGCTTATCAGCAAGTCGGCCACTTTATAGGAAAAGAATCAATGAGCCTTTCGCACACAACGAGACACCTTCTCGTCACAAATAACTAGAGGTTCTAACACCTTTGGTGGTGAGCGCTAATCGCGAGGCAGAAAAGTGGGGCGTGGCACGGTTAATATGACTATGAAGAAGGGTGTGCCTAGGTATCCTAGATGCCCAAGGGGGTGAATTTTTCACCCGCGTGGTGCCTTAGGTACCCACTGGGGTCTGATTCTTGTCAACGTCGGCCCGACATGGAACCTCCCTCCCGCGACCCTCGAGGCAGGTGCTTCCGAAGATCCAGTCACCCAGGCTCATCATCATTATGTCTCTGCTAATGAAGTCTGTCCTTCGTGCCTCGAGGTATGGCGTGCCAATCATTTCCTTTCATACACAATGAACCATGCTCATTTAATATCCGTAGGCCAACCGGCATCCGAGGTACACGCTTCTTTACGCAGGCACCAAGCATACAGCTCAAAGAAACCAACCTTGCTACGAGTTTGGAAATGGACTGCAATGAACTGGTTTTGAAAAGTGCCGTAGCCGGCAAATTCACCGTGAAGCGAATGTGAGTCTCTCCTGAGCTTGTCCATATGAGGAGCTAACTCTTGACTCTAGCCCAAAGCTGTGGCTACGGTATGTCCTGTCAACTTGATATTTGCCAAATGCAGAGTTGACAACAAGCTAGAGATAATTGTCGCTGTGAGAAATGCGTCAACAAAGACACTATGCAAAGGATTCTCAATACTTTCAGAGTGAGTAGCCTCGGCCCCTTTGTTAGCACGTATCATATCTTCCACCTGTACTAAAGACTGCAAGATCCCCGAACATATTTCTCCGACAAAGGTTGAACAGAATTCTGAAGGAGTAGATATAGTTTGTGAGTCACTCGTCTGCAGCTCATGCGTCAACTACTCAATTCCTGATGAAACTGGTAGGGTCGGACTCGCATCAAAGTAGTTACACATGGTCTTGGTTGAGTTCCACCTTACACGGAAGCCAGATCAAGCATTTGAAAGGATTTCAGTTGGTTTAGATTCTCTTTTGGCTTCAAATGGCGTGTAAACTGCTAACCCCTTAAGTGCACACCGTTTCTGGAACTCATTGGTGATGTTCTGTGATCGACCAGAAATCTCTTACCAGCTCGTCATGGAAACGGAGGATAATAAAGGGATGGCAGAACTGACCAACAAAATTGTAGGTTGAAATCCTGCAAATTCCTCTACGCATCATGAAGTTGATTTGATCCAGCGTGAATGGGGTTTTTGTTTTGTCACCGAGACACCCGTGACATCGGAAGCCACAAAGAAGCTCCTCGAGGCCATTGGACCAATTCGCAATACCCATTACGGAGGTTTCTATGATTTTGTTCCGGATCTTGCGAAAGCGGATACGGCCTACACTAACCAGGCTCTTGCAGCCCACACTGACACAACCTACTTCACGGAACCGGCAGGCCTGCAAGCTTTTCACATGCTTTCGCACACGCCACCGCCAAACGAGTCAGAAGAAGAATGGTCAGCATCTCGTGGTGGTCAATCCTTAATTATTGATGGGTTCTACGCCGCCCACAGAATGAGAAAGGAGTTTCCCGAGGATTATGAAGTTCTCCGCAAGATCAGGGTCCCATGGCACGCCAGCGGGAACCAAGGCGTGGCAATCACCCCAGACAGGGCATACCCAGTGATAGATTCATCAGCTACGAAACTGCTTCGCATTCGTTGGAACAACGACGATCGAGGCGTCATTCCGTTGGGTGTTGAGGTTGATAGGTGGTACGCCGCAGCGCGTAAATGGGACCGGATCTTGCAGCGCAAACATAACCAGGCTTGGTTCCAGCTGGAGCCGGGACAGGTGTTGAGTATGCTCCAGCCCCAAAGACGATGAGCCGATTACTTAGAGAAAAATTAAGGCAACGGGAATTGCTGACATGGCACAGTCCTTGACAATTGGCGCGTCCTTCATGGCCGAAGTGCCTTTAAGGGGGTTCGCAGGATCTGCGGTGGCTACAGTGAGTCACTTTGGCTTCTTCCAAACTGGGTGGTGAGCCGTGCCCAAATTAGTGCACTAACATGTGACAGTCAATCACGATGACTTCATTTCCCGGTGGAAAACGACGAATTTCCCGCGCGACGAGGTTGTTGCGGCCAACATGCAGCTGAGGTGAGAGCAGATGGTAGGGACATGTAGACAGATATTCGGAGTAGGTTAGCTCAATAGGTTAAACAAGCCTCATCACACTATCACACTATATATTTTCCATGCGGCCCGATGGCCCTCCCCCACCTTGGATAGACTCGCAAGCATTCCGTGTTGAAGCAGAGTTTCTACAGGATGTAGTGGGCGGCAACGCGCGAATCCGAGCCGATGCGCACCAATGCACGCGCGCAAAGACAAGTCCCACATTCGCGGATTCTTCCTTCGACCCTTGGACGAGTACGAGACGGGCGAGAGGGGAAATCACAGAGCCGTGTACATGATGATCGGGAAAACGGACGGCCAGTGCATATAAAGTCGCATACATTTACACTGGTTTCAGACTCTATTTTGATTAATACCGACGCAAAGGAACGAATACACCACCACGTTCGACGATGGCTGCCGATATGCAGAACGGCGCTTTCCGCCCGGACAACATGGACATCCCCAAGGGTGATCGCGTGATGCCCATGTTCTCGCTCAAGGGTCGAACGGCCATCGTGTCTGGTGCTGGAGCGGGCATTGGGCTGGCCGTGGCCCAGGCCTTTGCTGAAGCCGGTGCCAACGTGGCTATCTGGTACAATAGCAACAAACAGGCCCTGACTGAGGCGGAGAAGATTGAAAAGACCTACGGTGTGAAGTGTAGGTGATTTACGACGACTTCCACCCGCGCAACCACTTGCTTTTCTCTGTGCGATGTGTGCCATGATGCGCTTATGCCCTAGTGAGACCAACTGACCTCTGACCTCGAACGATGCGGCAGGCAAGGCATACCAAGTCAACGTCGTCTCAGCCGAGGCAGTCGACAAGGCCATTGGCGAAATCGTGCAAGAGTTCAACGGCCGTTTAGACGTCTTCGTCGCCAACTCAGGCATCGCTTGGGAAGAAGGCGCCTTCCTCGACGGCAGCGCCGAGACAGCCCGCAAGGTCATGGCCGTCAACTTCGACGGCGTCATGTGGTGCGCCAAGAGCGCGGGAGCTCACTTTCGACGACAGAAGAAGGAGGGCACGACGCTGGACGGCAAGCCCTTGGAGAATTTCCTGGCCGGCAGCTTCATCGCCACGGCATCCATCAGCGGCAGCATCGTCAACATCCCGCAGCTGCAGGCCGTGTACAACGGAAGCAAGGCCGCTGTCATCCACTTCTGCAAGAGCCTGGCTGTCGAGTGGACTGGCTTCGCGAGAGTCAACACCGTCTCGCCGGGGTACATTGACACGGAGATTCTCAGCTTTGCGCCCAAGGAAACTAGGGAGCAGTGGAAGAACAAGACTCCCATGGGGTATGTGAAAGTTTGCAAATGCGGACTGTTTTGTTTTTTTTATGTTTTTTTGATCCTTTCTTGTTATGATTTCTTTGATCCTTTTTATTTTTTTATTTTATCTTTTTCGTCTCGTGTGTGTGTGTCGATACGACGAAATGTAATCGCTTTGCTGCTGACTTGTTGTTGTTGTTGTTGCAGACGAGAGGGCCAGGTCAGCGAACTCAAGGGGCCGTATCTGTTTTTGGCGAGCGATGCCGCTTCGTTTACGACTGGTTTGAACATGATTGTGGATGGAGGATACTGCTTGCCATGAGATGGCATTGAGGTAAGGGGGAAGAGAGGAAGACTGTGGTGGGTGATGAGTGATGAGTGAGAGTGCGCTTTATTCGGCATCATGAAGCATGATAGAACTAGAGCTGTTCCAAGATGCGATGCCAGGCTCGCAATCCACCTTTTCTCCCTCCCAGCCAAGGCCGCTGAATACCTAAGTAATAAATATGTGTCAGTGTTCTCGCAGAGGTGGTGGTGGTGCATGTGCATGTGTTACAGCAGGCTGGATACCCTCAGCTCGCAGCACTGATTCACTTTAATTGAAGCCTAAAGACGACAGAGTTCCAACGTGACTTTTGCCTCCATTTCCAAAAATCGTGGATTACGAGCCCTGGTTGATTACGATGTCCTCGCTTCTTGACAGCTTGGTAATTTAAGAAAGGAAATTAGCACTTGTTGTTCGGGACTTGAAATGTTGGCAGCGGGAACGTCATTAGTCTCGGTGGTGCGGCCGATGTAGGACGGGATCGAAGTTCTGGTAGATCAGAACTCGGGAGGTTATGTCGACAGCTAGAGGTGCGGATAGCGGTGCTGATCCTAGATTGACCCGACCATCATATGTACATCCATCATTAGGTGTCTGATCACCTGCCTCAGGTACCTATGTACTAGGAACCTACGCTACCTAATAAATTTCCGATCCCCCTTACCGAGTATGTGCATTCTGGACAACTACGGGACTGCGACTGTGAGTGCGACCGCTGATTGGGCAGCTTGGGCGGGCTGCTCAGTACTGAGGGGTCATGACTGGACCCCTTCCCCTGGGGGCCTGGCACTACAGCGCCTCAGTCTGGCCTTCGCCCGCGTTGGGAGTGAGATAGACGTCTGGCCCGTCATAGATAAACGTGCAGCCCAGAAGGTCCCAGTGGCCCCAGGTCCCAGTGTCCCAGTGCTGAATGTCGTTTCCCCTAGTCCTATGCAGTCAGCCCTACTCCTCAACTCCTTCACGTTCCCCCCCCCCTCCCCGCGCCATCGTCATCCACGAGCAGCCTTCATTGTTAGGATATTGCTGTCCAGTGGCCACTTTCCTCCAACTTCTCTCGCTGGTCGTGAGCTCTCCCCTCGCTTCGTTTACATTATCTCTGTGCTGCCCACAAGCTCTCGGCTGAGACCGACCCCTCACCGCCGCCACCATCCCTGTTTGACGTCGACGTTGGAGACTGTTGCTCTTGGTCAGATCCGAGCCCCGGCCTCGACCGGTTTCAGTCGAGACTTTTCATGATAGATATCCGGCTAGTATACCTTTAGAAGAATAATTGTTCGACTCGCTGTCATGGAGCAAGACGGCCGGCTCGCACCTGATCAGGTGCGCCGCACTCAACAGGTCGACAATGCCATTCGCGCAATTCAAGAAAAGAAGCCCGTTCCTGAAATCGACTTCACCATCCACACTATGGAAGATGGAACACAAGTGAGCACACTAGAGAGAGTCTGTAAAGGTTAGTGAGAGCCGCGACGGCAGCTGCACACACAATCCTGTCCCCTTGTGGCTGTTAAACGCCATCAAGCCATTAGAGATGTCGACTGTGACTCGGTGACGAGACTGACAATTTGTTTTGTGTTTCTTTTTGGGCACTTTAGATGTCCAAGCGCCCGCCATGTTCAAGCCAACCGACGAACAATTTTTCGAAGACGACTTGCACACCAAACCAAACATCACGTTTTTGAAACAGCACTTTTACCGTGAGGGTCGTCTGACGGAGGAGCAAGCTTTGTGGATTTTGCGTAAGGGCACCGAGATGTTGCGGGTAGAGCCCAACTTGCTCGAAATGGATGCACCCATCACAGTTTGCGGCGACGTACACGGCCAATACTATGACTTGATGAAGCTGTTTGAAGTCGGTGGCGACCCCGCTGAGACGAGATATCTCTTTTTGGGCGACTATGTTGACAGAGGATATTTCAGTATTGAGTGCGTCCTGTACCTCTGGTGCCTCAAGATTCATTACCCCAACTCGCTGTGGCTGCTCCGAGGCAACCACGAGTGCCGCCACTTGACCGATTACTTCACCTTCAAGCTGGAATGCAAGCACAAGTATTCCGAGACCGTTTATGATGCTTGCATGGAATCTTTCTGCAGCCTGCCATTAGCAGCTGTCATGAACAAGCAGTTTTTGTGTATTCACGGCGGCCTCAGCCCTGAATTACATACGCTCGACGACCTCCGAAGCGTGCGTACTCTATATTCGTTCCGCTGCTCTCATGCCACAGCCCCCGTGAGTGTTGACGTTGGTGAAACTCGATGCTAACTCACCGTCTTTAGATTGATCGATTTAGAGAACCTCCGACGCAGGGTCTGATGTGCGATATCCTCTGGGCCGATCCGTTGGAAGACTTCGGTCAGGAGAAGACGAGCGACTATTTCTTGCACAACCACGTACGAGGCTGTTCGTATTTCTTCTCATATCCTGCAGCGTGTGCTTTCCTAGAGAAGAACAACCTGCTGTCCATTATTCGCGCACACGAAGCTCAGGACGCTGGGTACCGGATGTATCGAAAGACGCGTACAACGGGATTCCCAAGCGTCATGACCATCTTCTCGGCGCCAAACTATCTGGATGTGTACAACAACAAGGCCGCTGTGCTCAAGTACGAAAATAATGTCATGAACATTCGGCAATTTAACTGCACACCTCACCCATACTGGCTACCCAACTTTATGGACGTTTTCACGTGGTCTTTGCCGTTTGTGGGTGAGAAGATCACGGACATGCTGATTGCGATCCTGAGCACGTGCTCGGAAGAGGAACTCAAGGAGGAAACACCATCATCTACCAGCCCACACTCGCCCACCACATCGCAGGCCGGTGATGATCCCAACTCGATCGAATTCAAGAGGAGGGCGATCAAGAACAAGATCCTTGCCATTGGCCGCATGTCGCGCGTCTTCCAGGTGCTGCGAGAGGAGTCCGAAAAGGTTACTGAGTTGAAGACCGTGTCTGGAGGCAGGCTGCCCGCCGGCACGCTCATGCTTGGTGCTGAAGGTATCAAGAACGCGATCAGCACGTTTGAGGATGCCAGAAAAGTCGACTTGCAGAATGAGCGTCTGCCGCCGAGCCACGAAGAGGTTGTGAAGCATCAAGAGGAGGAGCGAGCCACGGCACTTCAGAAGGCGGCCCAGGAGGCTGACAATGACAAGAAGCTGCAGCAGCTCTCTCGGAGGCTGAGCACGTAAGTACTTTGATATCGGTAGATGGGTGGAACCTCTATGGTAGGTCACAGAGCTGATGCCATGTGCAGTGACCGCAAACATCGACCGTCGAAAGAGACCAGTCACCAGGGGGACAACTAGGGCGTATAGATGGGCGAGTACGCCGAACGTAGTGTTAGACGTTGCAAGGTTATAGCCAATGTACGTACGGGGGAGGGCTTGACGCCCTTTTCTATGCAAGAACAGGATTCGCTGCACTTAAGAAATACCAAAAATAAACAAGGAGGCTCTTGTCACAAAATGATGCGCCAGGACGGCAGTCGGGCATTTCAGTGGAAAGGCACATGCGATGCAGGGTAAGGAGCGCTTGGGAACGAACGTTTGGACAAAGTTGCGTCGAGATTCGCGAACGACAGCTGTGTTGATAGGTCAGGTCAATAGTGAGTAGTTGATATACGATATTGCTGGGTGTGTCTTGTCTTGCACCCGGTTGTGTGGGATATCTGACGACAGGAGTGTAAATTGCATTGAGCCTGGAAGCGACGTTGTATCACGACAACTTGTATAAACTTTCCAAAACCAATAAGCTCAATAACACATAAAATCACCGTCTCGGGCTCACAGCCATCAATCTCTGACGGCAACGCCCGTTCCCGTCTCCCGCAACTCCGTTACACAACGTTACACGACCAAGGGAAACTGGCCGTGTCGACGCGGTGCGATGTTCCAGCGCGGAATTTGCCTATCGTGGTACAGGGGTTTCTTACCAGAGCTTATTAGGCCAGGGTATCGAGGTGGATAATGACTGGTCTGGACGTCATTTGGTCGGGTTCCTCTTTCGGATGACGGGCAGGGGCAATTTGCTCTCCTTATCTTCCTGAGCTAGGCCGCTCTCTTCTGTGGCCTTTTCGAGTGAAGACGGTGCGATGGACCACGTGGCTTCTTTATGCCGCCAAGCTGGCTGTCTGTTTTGCAGATTTAATTATTATTCTCCAGCGCGTCGGCCAGCCCTGCTTCGAGAATTGCATCGCAAGTCAGGAGAGCAACATGAGGCCAAGCACAGATGTATCCAACGAGCGGGAAATAATTTGCCGCTACGTGGTACCGCCGCTCTTTCAATGACTATCCTTGCACTATCACAGTACGGTCGGAATTTAGATGTCACCTCCGTCAGGTGGCGTCCGACAGCTTACATCTTGACAGCGTCTGCCTCGCATTGCGATAGGGGATTGCGTAAAAGGTCAGTGACGGCATAGGTTCCGATACAAGTATGAGCCGGTCTGAAGAAAGGCGGCGCATCAGATTGCAGCGTCTCCTCGCTGCGAAGCGAAATTAGGAGAAAGCTCACGACAGAGTCATGCGGAGCCGCGAACGCCCGTCTAGGCTTGCTGGGTCGACTTGACCACCTTGCTGGCAATCACGGAGGTGATGGTATCAAATTTGTCTGTCTGTGCTTCCGGTGGCCTGGCGAGTTTCATCTTCAGACGGAGTCCCCATATCCCCATAGTTTGCAACATTTCATTACGAAGAGGACTGCGGGACCAGGTCCGGTAGCGACGAGGTAAGTGCCGCAGTTGGCTGCCTGGGCCACAGCAAGCAAGCAGGCACCTTAATGGTTTGATTTGAACATGACGTAGGCCGAGCAGACGAGATTGTCCCCCCCCCCCCCAGTATGGATTTGCCCAGACGAACAGATACACTTTCATCAGAGTATATGCTTGAGGTAGGCCGCAGCAGAAGCCTACCTGGCCGGCCTCAGTGAGGCCCAGTGTGCAGGAGCCGCTCTTCCACTGGTAGACGACGTTCCTTGTAAGATGCGCCGATAACCTTGGCTGCAAAAGGTGAGTGAAGAGAGTTTTCCTGGATTGCCAGAGAGCAATTCACATTGGAACTGCCAAATCGGTCATGCTTCGCGCCCGGAATTCCTAAAGGTTGTTAACCCAACCTGACCAAACTGTGGATCCTAGTGTGGAGACCCGTTAACCATTTAAATTATATATTTTATCTACCCCTGCACCGCCCCTGCACTAGTGTACTACTATTATCTTATCTTCAAAATCTGGGAAACTCTTAAAGAAATTAAGAAAAATATATAAAGTACTTGTTAGCTAATTTTTTTTTATATTTTTTAGATAATACTATCTTTATTATTTTCTATTTTATAGATGCCTCAAGACCCTAGTTAATTTAGAAATGGACTAATGAAGAGAGCTTTTTAACGCCACTAGGACCCATAGTTTAGTCAGGTTAGGCTAGTTCAAAAGCTCAGGTCAGATCATCAGGTCGGGTCTAAAAGGTCGGTGTGATCTACAGACTCGGCATAGCGGATCTGATTAAAGGCTATGTTCTTGATGATCCTTGCTTGGCAAGCGAGCTGACGACCTAAGCTTGATTGATATCAGGGTTTTCGATGCCGTGGACGCCGACGAGCTGAGATGCGTTGCTTTTTTGGATATCTTTCGTCAGAATGTCGCAGTATGGCAGGTTTAACGATTCGGTGCTGAAATGACATCGACTCTTCCACCAGGCACACCGATTGTCAAACCAATGATGTAGTACAGCCCTGGTCGCTGAGGGCTGGTGACATTACTGTCCTGTCTCTCGGAGAGCCTAGGAGCCTTGACTCTTGTGATGGGATATTGAAGAAGACCGGGCGGCCCAACCATGCGGTTACCATCAACAACAGTAAGATTGAGAGCTGGCCCGCAGCTTGTGCCACGAGGGGGGAAAGCGTAACGTATGGCGACGACGCTCTTCGTCCAGCTAGATTCTGCAAGATCAACATGTACGCCGAAGCGTGCTGGAAGAGATTTACAAAGAAAAGTTGAACTGCGACTGAGCAAATAGACAGGCCGATGGAAAAGAAAAGGGGTTGCGTTGCCCGGCTTGAGTCTGGTAAGCAATTGACTATAAACTTCATTCTGAGAATGTAGTTTTCTGCGACCGCTCTGAGGAATGCCTTTGCTGTTGGCAACGACAAGTCTAGTAGCGCAGAAATCAGCCGTTCGAGACGGGGCCAGTCAGCATGTTAGTATCTGAGGTCCTGCATGACGCCTCTCGATGCTCGTAGATCTTGGGGAAACCACTCTCTGCCAGTCAGCCCACCCTAAGGAATAGCAACAGTTTCAGACGTTATCAATCAAGCCCGTGCCCCATGCCCTTGTCCCTTGTCCCCCCGGGCTGGCCATTCTTTCACCAGGAGCCACTCCAAGCACAGTGGGACCAGAGGATGATTTTAATTTTATTATTGTTTGACCGGGGTTCGGAGAATTACTCCGCCCCTGCAGTCAGTCGGTGCTCTCTCCGTTGTAGATGGCGAGGCGCGAGATTGCGACCTCGGGCTTTTCTTGCGTGTTGTGTGTTTACCCCGGTGCAGGGCCTTGGTGAAGACGGCGTATTGCAACATGAGGGGAGCCGGCAAGGAGAGGAGGATGAGGAGGATGTGTCCAGGACCAGGACGCGCTCCTCCAATTTACCCCAACTACATCCCCAAGCCACATTGGAGTTGACACTAGGGAGCTCGTGGAGAATCTCATCCTTGAACCAGTCCCATCGCAAAGAGCTACGTATCTAGGCACCTACCGTTCCTGCCGTGTCTGCCCACCTAGGTAGGTACTCGGTACCTAGAGGTAGTCGGTAACCTCAATCATAAAAAAAGCAACGCATAACACTACTTCCTGGCACACCTTAATTTGCGTGTAGCTCCAAGTGCCCAGTTATCTGATGTACAAAGGTGTACCTCATCTAGCACGGACATGTGTCACACTACGCTGTACTGCTAGGTACTGCGCTGAAGTGGACCCCGGAGCCCAGTCGGTGGCGTCTTCGCACATTCAAGGAAGGACCGTCACGCGCTTCAGGACAACCTGCCTATTCGAGAAATTAGATGCTCCTGGTGACGGTGACTAGTGACCAGTGATCCACAACCGAGAAAAGGCACGAGAGGAGGTTTCTTTGTCTCGCTTCGAGTGTCGCGTCGAAGCATGTCTCCGACCAACTCAACCATCCACGCTGGGCAAGCACAGCACCGAGCACGTCCGACTCCGACGGCATGGTCTCAATTGCCGGCCAACAACCGCGAACTGTCTGATGGCTTGGCACTCACTATGCGGGGGATTGCATCTTGTTGATCTCTCGTACGGACGTACTACGGTCGCACATTCGCAATCCCCCACATCGCAATCCAATCCCGTACCCGTACATTGTAGCTTCCCCGCATCAGTTGGCGGAAAGCATTAATTATAACTTTAATAGTGTTACATGCACGTCACGCGCACCTAGCACCTAGAGAGAGAGAGAGAGAGAGCGGATTTGTAGTCCTGTGATTATGTTGCTGTTATGCGCATGTAGCCTTAATAAATGCAGCGCCACCGCGCTCGTTCCACACGAAAGGGATCTAACCCGCCTGGTCTCCCCCACAATCTGTGCCTGTCTCTCTGTCTCTCTGTCTCTCTTCGAGTTGCTTAATTTCGCTGCAGAGTGCCTACGAGTCTAGCGCCATGTGGTGCATGTAGTTCGTGATATAGCCCAGGATCTCTGCTCTATGCACATTCCATGCCTGGACTCCTATCGCGGCCCTCATCAGTTGGTCACCTTCCGTTTGAGCGCTCGCCTATCTTTGATGCCGTGGGGCTTTCATTATGAATAAAGTTGGCTTCATTCCCGTCACTCATCATGAGATTTGGATAATCCGAATACATGCTTTTCACCCCTAAGCATCAGCAGGGCTGAAATGTCATCATTCTCTCATTCATGTAAATATTCGTCCGATCGTTCATAATGCTGTCGACAGCATATACATTATCTCTTTTGCTGGGAGTAGCGCCCTTGTTGGTGACGGCTGCTCGACCGCCATACCCATTGCGAAATGAGACGACCAACGGAACAACGGTGGTGCAGGCTGAGAAAGCACCTGCTGGTCCCGGATGCGCATTCAACTACCATTCCTCGAAAGCCTCTGCTTCTGCTTCTACTACACAATCCTCGACCGCAACCTTTGCAAACACCGCACAGCCCGCGACCTTGTCTCCGAACGTTCACTGGTCGTACGACACAAAGTCTGTAAAAAACGTCATTCCAATTAGCCCTGATAAAGGATCTGAATTGTACTACGGTATTTCTGGTAGGGAAAATTGCCAAGCAGTCTCACAAGTTATCGTGACTAACAACCATCTAGATCCCTCCAAGTCTGGGCATTTTGCTTATCTCACATATCATTTCACCTTTCCTTCTGTAAATATCGACCATACCGATCATGTTGCGGTCGAATTTCACCCACAACAAGGGATTGCAGCGTCGTTCAAGAGCCGCGATGCTTTTAACCACGCGTTGGACAGCTGGTCTGTCAAAGATGGCTTGATTCTCATAGCATACGTTGCTGGTTGTGGAGAGTACACTAAGGGTGAGAGGTGCTACTTCAACGTCACAGATCTTGAGTTCAAAAGCCACGATCTATCTGTTATTGCTAGGGGTAGCTCCCAACATCCCAATGATGTCACTACCTCAGGTGAAACCGAATGGGGTTGGTGGGACGCCAGAAAAGCGAAGGCTGCCTCTGCTACACCTTCAGGCAATGCATATTCGTCGAGCTCGCCATCCTCCACATCAAAAGGAGGCCCGCTGTCGACTGCCGGTATGAATGGGAGTCTCAACGAGACTACAAGGAAGCTCGATTGCCGCGCTCCTGCGGACACTATTAACGAGCTTCCCACAGCGTGCCATGGGAACAGCTTCGACCAAACTCTTGACAAGAACTTGGGCTACGATAAGCTGAGTTCTGAGTCAGAGCGATTTCTGAGAGACGTGGCTTCCGGCAACAATACGAGGATCGTCTCCAACACCATGTCCCTGTCTCCTGCGGCTACGAGGACGCGACGCAGATCCCTGGCAAAGCGTGGCTTCTGGTCCGATCTTGGCACCTTCTTCAAGGAGGCCCATAATGTTGTCTTCAACATCGTTGTCGGCCATGATGCAGTTGACGCCGACCTGGACTCCGACTTTTCCTTCCAACTCCCCAATCCCGATGGGCCGCTTAATGCTGTAAAGGCTCTTTTTGGTGATGCAGCAAAGGTGCAATCGCCCTGGGGCGATGCGATTCTCTTACAGTCTCTCGAGGTCCACGACACGATAGACATTGGCGCCGAAGCTCGCATGAATGTCTACTGTGTCGACTGTGGTATCTTCGGTCATGCCAAAGTTACGGGACGTGCGAGATGGTCGCCGCTCAGGGGCATTGAAGAAGGCCGCATCGAGCTGAATACAAATATGAAACTCCAACTCAAGATTGGCGTCGAAGGCGACGCCGTGATCCAAAACGATTTCTACACAGATCTATACACCTTTAATTTGCCTGTCATCTCTTTTGGCATCGTCGCGATCGGTCCATTTATCACTCTCGGTGCCCGAGTTGGTATCACCGCAGCAGCTAGAGGCAGCTTCTTGGCTGGTGGTGAAATGGGCTTTCAAGGCTCTCATGCGGTATTGGATCTCGTCGACCCAAGTCAGAACGACAGGACTGGCTGGACGCCGTACTTTAAGCCCATTTACGAAGCAGACGGGGAGATTAATGCTAGAGCAGAGCTGGGGCTCCCCGTAGGTTTGAAGTGTGGTATTAAGATTGCTTTCTGGGAGAAGTCCGTTGGCATTATCGACGAGCCTTCGATCAAGGGTGAAGCAGAGGTGGCTGCTTCGGTCAAGCTGGATAGCTCTGGCACGGTCGAAGCAGAGTTGACGGGCGACGATGGCTGTTCTGGAATCATGACCAGAATTAGCTGGCGCAACAGACTCTGGTTCGGAATATCAAAGGGGATTCTAATTCTGGATTCCCACGACAAACCGTTATTCTCAAAGTGTATTGGGTAAGTTCACACCTTCCACCGAAGCAAGGAAAGAGATACGGAATTTCGGAGTCCCCAGCTAACCGACATAAAGAAGAGTGACTCCGTCCGACTCAAGCCCAGAGATGAGCCTTGACACAGATGATGAAATGCCGACAATACCGTTTCAAAGAAACCCGTCTACGACAACTGTCCCCCTAGAAGACTATGACAATTCCGCAAACACCGCCAAGGCCAGCGCTATAGATGCTCCAACCGCATTGATAAGACTTGACAGAGACCATGAAATGCCGACAGCACCGTTTCAAAGAAACCAGTCCAGCCAGTTGAACACGACAACTGTCCCCGTGAAAGTCTATCACAATTCCACTAATACCACTGAGCCCAGCGCTATGGATGCTCCAACCCCATTGGCGAGACTTGACAGAGACCATGAAATGCCGACAGTTCCGCTTCAAAGAAACCAGTCCAGCCAGTTAACGCACAACACGACAACTGTCCCCGTGAAAGTCTATCACAATTCTACTAATACCACTGAGCCCAGCGCTATGGATGCTCCAACCCCATTGGCGAGACTTGACAGAGACCATGAAATGCCGACAGTACCGTTTCAAAGAAACCAGTCCAGCCAGTTGACGCACAACACGACAACTGTCCCCGTGAAAGTCTATGACGATTCCGCCAACACTAGGCTCGCTCGGCTACTGAATCCTCAGGGGACTGTGAAGATTGTGTCCTGCGCCAACGGCAATTTGTACGCTGTTCAAAATGGCAGCGCCCACAACGAGTACTGCTTCGACCTGTGGGAGACGACGAAGCATTCGGAGGTTGTCTACGACGGTGTGCACCGGCCGATGCATTACTACAGAAATACAATGAATAAACTTGGCGTTTCACGAATTCGTGCAAGTAACGCAGATGAGGTGCCACAGACATCAGATGCTGTGGTATTCAGCCCCGTCCGCAGCCCCGAGGGTCAGAGCCTCTTTGTCGCAGTCAGCCCGTCACACGAGGTCTTCTACCCCGTGGTCTGTGAGTACGTCGACGAGAGTGCGCCAAAGATCTTCCTGGCAAGGGATCCGATTCGAGGAGTTGAGACATTGCAAAGAAAAGATATCCGATATTCCGTGACCGGAGGAGAGGTTGCCAAGTGCCAGTTGTTGGCTATCAAGGCCTGACTGACTACATTCTTTATTTGAAGCGTTCTTATTTTTTTTTCCTTACTATTTAGTTCTTCAAACAATCTTATAATGAAATTGCCCCTGTCAGTCTGATGCAGGCTGCATTTCTTAACTCGTTTATCCAAGTGACTATGCCAAAACCTCAACTTTGCATTGCGGCCAGGAGGGGACATGGACAGAGGCTACGAAACATTTGCGTGTGCAGATTTAATAAAATCGATCTAATACTAGATGATCCGCGGAATTTCGGACAGCGAGTATCCCACTGCATTAGTCCGTGCTGTTATCTATAAGCTGGTGCGACTTGCGCCAACAACCTCTCACCGAGCTGTTACACACGTACACTTGCACACCTGCAGACTTGGGAGACATCACCTGCATGTCTACGAAGACCACACGCACGTCCCGACTTATTGGGACGCGTATTGCGAGAAGAGATATTGCACCGGGAACGCAAGTCTGTGCTTGCGAGGCATGACTCTTTTTCCTCCTTTGTCCTTGATCACTAGCCGAGAATGCCGTGTGGCCCAAGATCATCGTCGACTATGACTGACTTTAACGGAGTGTTATGTGCATTAAAAGGCTGTATATCGGGGGTAACTATTCTTCCAATAACCTGATCATTGCTTTCGGTCCAGAGGAAGCGTTCTGGAGGCTGGTACCCCTTGACGTGAATCTGCGCTTTGACAGTGTCTGGCAGCTCAGCAATCACAACCCAGGCATGTTTGCACCAGACTTGTAAATTGCCGCCGACATGAGACAATGCGGCCTCTGATTTTCCGTTTTCGTAGTTGTCCTTTGGCGAAGATGCCCGATAGACCCCGATTCTCGGAAGACAATGCGTAGAGAACCCGATCTTAGTAACCCCTTTTTCCCTAGCCAGGCCAAGCAACACTTGGTTCAAGCTTGTATAAGTCTTTGCTATTTTCCCTCGGGCACAGCCAGAGCTTGGCTCAACTACTTGCGATGGTTGCCATTGGGGCATCCGGGGTTAGCGGCAACTGGTTTCGACCAGCGGCTTCGCGTTTCCACTAGTCTGCATGAAACTATTGCACATGGTACGTGAACCACATGCCATCAGCTTAAGCTCGTTAGACACATGCCAAAAATTCATGTGGTTGGATGCCGAGCTGCAGCAGCCACATCCCGAGAGCTCGTCTACACATGAAGCAAAATCAGACTTGGGCCATTCCTTGTGCCGCCTACTTGGGAAGCAGTAATATACGGAGGCCGTCTATCAGTTCGACTTGTGATTCGGTACGAACAGCTCACCGTTATGGGGTTGTCACTCTCATACGGAAATTGCTTTCAGAGTCCGTGACAAACCGGTAACTTCTGTACGGACTCTCTTCCCGTATTGCCAGAGAAAAATATCGGAACACGGCACAAATGAATATCCAGTAAAGGAGCTCTTGGGCACGCCCCGCGCCCTATGTTGAGTTATTTTCAGTCTGGGCAGCTTGGGCAGTCGCTGCTTTGAGCAACCAACCAACACGCAGGTATCACCGGCACTAAGCGTGTACCGTACTGTCGGTATCGCGACGTAACTGGTAGGAGTCGGAGGCGTGAGGGATTTGTTGAGCCGGGGTACCAGACTATGTGGAGCCGTAGAATCGTTAAATCCTGACCAACGTCTGCTTCGTCTGATCATGAGCGAGCCTCACCGGGACCGGTTGCCAGCGCCACATCCTGCAATGGCTTGGCGTGTCTTGGCTCCCGGATCATGTCGTGCTCCACTTTCCTGGATTATCCCTGATTCTGTTCGATTGACCAGGGGGGGGGGGGGGGGGGCATCTGAAGCGGCTTTGAAAGCATGTTCACGATGGTTGACGCCGTGGCTGCTGGGTCGTGGGCCGTTTCAGTCGCACTGGGAGTTTTAAACAATGGCGTCCGCCGCTTTTTGTTTGAAACATGCTGGGCACTACGGCAGAAAACAAACATTCCGGAAAGCAAACATATCTTGGCTCGGGAGACATTACACACGAGACTGAGCGCGTGGTGTTTCGTGCCATGGACGATATTGGCTCCATATATGCCATGCTGTGTTGGCTGAGGAGAAATCCCAACGGCAGTGTGCATAATAAGTAGATACTATAGCTTTTCGAGCCAACATTTTGCATGGTACAGTCGAGTCTCGGTGAATAAATGGTGTACATACCCTCGAACCGCTTTCTTTGTTTAAGTCCGTGTGTGAGTGTTGGCAACCGAGGTGACTCAAAGATTCGACATGAGGGTCGCCGTTATAGGAGGAGGTCCCTCCGGCATCGTCACACTAAAGTACTTGAGTGAAGCCCACAAGTATCTTGGTTGTGAGCCCGTGCAAGCCCGCCTGTTTGAGTATCAGGCTCAGGTAGGTGGGACATTTGCCGCCCGAGTATATGAGGACGCCGAGGTAAGCCATTGGTTGAGTGTCCCACAACGGGAAAACTGATACGAAAAGTTGCTCACAGCGTTTCTAGTTAGTCTCTTCGAAGCAGCTGACGACTTTCTCGGACTTTAGAGTACCCTCCGGCGAAGACTTTCTGAAGGCGACTAGGTACGCTCAGTATCTGAAGGACTACTGCACGCATTTCGGCCTCTGGAGGCATATCCACCTGAGCACTCGGGTAGTGTCTGTACGGCATTGGAAGTCGGGCCATAGGATCGTGTATGAGTGCGAGGGGAGACGCAGCGAGTGGGAATGCGATGCGGTGGCTGTTTGTTCAGGCTTGCATGTCGAGCCCAACGTCCCCTTGATACCGGGGTTGGAGAACATACCCGTCGTGATACACTCTTCACAGTTCAAATCTCGACAGCAGTTCCTGGATAAGAAGACAGTCATGGTCGTGGGCACAGGTGAGACAGGGGCAGATATATCTTATCTAGCCGTCACCACGCCCGGTGTTGAGAGGGTCGTTCTCTGCCACCGGGATGGCGTCCACTTTGCACCCAAGGTGCGTCCTTATTTTCCCATGGGCCGTACTAGACTCGTTCTGCGTTAACACGGCCAAAGAGAAACCCAGGTCCTGTCATTCTGCCGAGACTGCGAGCTCCAGACCCCCAAGAGCCGGGCATACCCATTGATGTGAGCAGAGCAAACATGTTTGACACCACGTATGTACACCAGATCCTGCGGCGCAATGACAAACTACTGTGGGGGTACTACAATATCTATATCAAATGCCTCCTTTTCATTTCCTCTGGCACTGCGTTGGGGATGGACCAGTGGATAGGAGGTATCAGCCCGAACAGAGACCATGCCTCAAAGAGTACGTCTTCTTCTCAGATACTTGGCGCAGGCGCTAACACCGAGTCCTGTAGTCTTTTTCAACAAGTCATTGAAGATCTGTCATTACATCAGTCAACCGTATCGACCACAGCGTGGTCCACGATCCTGGATCTATGCACTGCGGTCAGCCCTTGTGCAAACTCCTATACCCGACACGCAGGGCAAACAGGTCGACCTTGCGCCGTTGCCGAAACTCATAGACCAAAACAGGACCGTAAAATTCGTCAACAATGGCCGTCCGGAGTACCAAAGACTACGAGCTCACACTGTCCGACCTGACATCATCGTACTATGTACCGGCTACAAGCAAAGCTTTCCGTTCCTGGCAAACGGCAACGAAAAGGCTGACTCGCAGTACCCAACGCCGAGCTGTACAGATGTCCGACAGATCTGGAGCCGCTCAGATCCATCAGTCGGCTTCATCGGCTTCGTACGTCCTTCTCTGGGCGCCATACCCCCCTTGGCCGAACTCCAAGCTCAGCTCTGGGTGTCAAACCTGTTAGCGCCACACAAGATCTCGAGGCATTTTCTAGCAGAAGAAGAGGACCACTACCGACTGAAGCATCTTCCAGGGTCTCGGATCTCGTGTGGCGTCGATCACGAAAGCTACGCATATCAGCTGGCCCTTGACATGGAGTCCGCGCCTGGCCTGTGGGACATGCTTGGACTTTGCTCGCGGAAACGCATCGTCCAGTCTCTGAAACTGCTGATCATATGGATCTTCGGCGCTCACTTCAATGTCAAGTTTCGATTGATCGGCCCATGGAAGTGGGACGGCGCTCTGGCATTACTTACCTCGGACGAGATGTGGCAGACTATCACGCGGAGGCCCATCATTTTCGGTATGTCTTCTTCTCGCATGGCACGCTGGAGAGTTTTTTTCACTCAGACGAAAAATAGGTCATTTTGCTGTTTCTGTACTTCCCATGAGCATTTTCGGGCCACTTAGCTTGGTGTGCTGGCTTTACGCGACTATTGGCCACCTAGTTGCTGTTGTATACGGACTGGTTGTCGAGAGTGTGATATGGGACGAACAGCAGCTTCGAGAGACAAATGCTTAGAGTCTTTGTACTACACAGATTTTAGCATTCATTGTGGTGAAGGGGCGCTGGTTGATCGAAACTGGTCATATCCATGCTGGGTGTTAGAGGACCGCGGCTTGCTTACAATGTTCGCCCTATCATGTTCCGTCACAACACATCATGAGATGTTCGTATTGCTGAGCCCCCATTGTAAGAGGACGCTCCAAGCATCCAAGGATAATGGGTCAAGATATACAGTAGGTAAGTCGACAAGCTACTGCGTTTGGGAGGAGTAATTGACACGATGTATCATAAAAACAACCTGTCTTATATAAAGTCCGGATTTAAGAAGGCTCATCGGAGCCACCATAGCTGGGCGGAAGTAAAGCACAACAAGGTCAGCCCTGACTTGTCCGTCGAGCTCCCACAAAAACTTGCTCATGTTTGAAGCGAAACTATGTCCTCACGCCGTGCGCTGTCCCAGTCCCGGTGGTTGGGATTGAGCATTGTTATCGGGCCTCGGAGAGCGACGGTGACGAACCAAGTCACCATGATAACCCCTCGATCGATAAATCCTTCTGCATGATCTGAGCGTAAGCTGGGAGAGCCCTAAACCTTCTATGCATTTCCAGTGGCCACGAGGCGCATTCAATGGTGTTCCATGATCATCTGGCATCGCGACATTACTGGCCATGGTGTGCACGACAACAACTCACGAACCTTCCCTTGCAAATGCGACGATGGCCTGCTTCCCTGTTTCTCAGCCCTGATGATACGACGACGAATGCAGAGGCACTTTGCCGAGGCTCAAAACATCCCTCGCAAGTGATGATCATGTGCATGGCTTGATGTTGCGGGGCCAAAGTTTGTTCATCCCCCGCATTCGTGCCTGTCTGAACTGCAGATTGGATGCCACCAAGCGCCCGATCTACGGCTGGACTGGTTATAGACTAGTTATAGATAGGGATGGTGTTCAGTAATGTCGCATGTGAGCTCGGCAAGGCGCCACGAGACAGAGTTCCCCTTGAACTATCCTGCGTGGGCCTCAATTCCCAACGGCAAGCCCTTTGTCCGCTTGGTTGGTCAACTTCGTGTCTGAAAATGGCCGCGAATCTGAAATAAGCCCTTGATAACTGCGTTTTACATAGAATCCAAGAAAAGACGTACGAAATCACTGTCCAAGACCATGGCTCCAGTCACCAATGGGATCGCGGAAGGCCACCTTGGGAACCTCACGTCCGCCCAGGAAGAGATTCTTCGAGAGCTATGGCAGACCTTATTCATGCTGTACATCATGTTCGAAGAGGCCTCAACGACAACATCGTACCATGAATCCTCGAACATGGCCGAATCTACCACACAGTCCACCGGATGGTTCGGACGCAAGTCAGCACCAGCACCACCAGCTCCGAATACCTCACAGGATGTGCTTGACGCGCTGAGCATAATCACCCAAGACGACCACGAGCAGCAGCTTCTGCTCAAGCAGTTTTCCCAGCTTGTCGCCATGCAGAGCCCAGAGTCCATCAAGCTCTTCAAGGAGAGACTGGCACAGCAACCCCCAGAGGCACTCCAGCAGCTGCGCCATGTGCTAGCAAAGCAGTCCCAGGAATCGATTCGCGAGTTCCAGAAGATCCTGAATGGCCAGACGGCCGCATCCATTCGCGCCATGGTCATCGGAGCCGTCAAGCATGAGCATCCCGACATGCTCCTTCTTCGGTTCCTGCGCGCCCGCAAGTGGGACGTGAATAACTCACTTATAATGATGCTCAAATCTCTGCATTGGAGATGCAATCAGGGTCATGTGGATGATGTTGTGATGTCTCATGGAGAGGGTGGTGCAGCTGAGGACGAAAAGAACGGTGACGAGAAAGCCAAGGCCCTGGCTCATGATTTCATGACGCAGGTCCGCATGGGCAAGAGCTTCTTCCACGGCGTTGACAGAGAGAATCAGCCGATCACGGTCGTGCGAGCCCGCCTTCACAGGGCCTCTGATCAGTCTGTTGAGAGTATCGAGCGCTTCACGACGTATATGTGCGAGACTGGCCGATTTGTAGCAAATCCGCCAGTTGAAACTGGCGTAAGTGCTCTCACTATTCCGGGAATTTCTGAATTTGGAACAGGACTCATACGGTATCATTTAGTGTCTCATCTTTGACCTCACCGGTTTCACACTGGCAAATATGGACTACGTTCCTGTCAAATTCATGATCATGTGCTTTGAAGCCAATTACCCAGAGACTCTAGGAGTGATACTCATTAATAATGCTCCATGGGTGTTCAAAGGTACATGATATCCCCCCCCCCCTCTATTTTCCCATTCATGATTGTAGGATCGCCTCCGCTAAACGGATCAATTAGCATGCTGGAAGATCATCCAGGGTTGGCTCGACCCCGTCATCGCATCGAAAGTGCACTTCACCTACGGGAGAAAGGACCTCGAGGAGTTCATCGCACCGGATCAATTGATCAAGGAACTTGGAGGCGATGAGGACTGGGAGTACAGGTACGCAGAGCCTGTGCCCGGTGAGAACGCGGTCATGGCAGATACAGAAACAAGGGACCAGCTGCTCAAGGAGCGAGACGGCCTTGCGGCTCAGTTCGAGGATAGTACGAGAGAATGGGTCCTGCACGTTAATGGTCCCAGAGCCGGAGAGATAAAAGCGAAGCGGGACGCTGTGGCGGCTGAGATCAACGAGCTCTATTGGAGGGCGGACAAGTACGTTCGTGCCAGGTCGCTGTATGATCGCCAGGGTAACATCAGAGGAGGCGCAGAGGTGAGATGGTACGATTATAAGCAGAATGATGCAGCAGAGAAGGAAAACAGCTCCGCATGTACTGGCTGAACTGAGTGAGAAAAGTGATGCTGCAGGATTTTGGGAGCGAGACGTGCGTGGTGCTTCATATTGAGACGACGAAGTCAAGCGTATTTCGTATGTTTTGGTAGCCTTTTCTGCCTAAAGTATCTGTCGAATGTTTTGATTTTCTCTGATGTCCTATGCTCAGAGTGTATGCCGACGAGAAATAATAGATTCATCTTACTCCACAGCCTGTGATGAAATATACTAACGAGTGTCGACGCCGCCTTCGTCTATGCCCACCAAGGCAACGCATTCCCGGCCATGTAACGTGGGAGCGTCGTGGCATTAAGCAGTTGCATGAGCTGCTTTGCTGACAAGTGCCTTACCGAGTCGGAAGACAACGTGGCAGACGAGGAATTGAGGGTTTCCGCGAACTGTCACGGCTGTGTAAGTAGAGCCATCCTCTTGAGCATACGATAGGAAATTCTGATGGCGTGTATTCCCATCTAGGCTTAACATCTGTTGGGGTTGTTGATGGTGTCGTGGAGTGCTCAGGAGGAGTCAGAAATGCATCGCTCCCCTGAGAATCACCGCTCGGGGAATTGGCAGCAGATGCAACTAGCTGTTTGTCGCTACTTGCCATCTCTTCGTTCAGGAGAGTCGCTGGTTCCCTACCAGTTCTCTTCTGGTCTGGCCGCAGCATTCCCTCAGCCGAGGCTATGAGGCTATCTTCTTGGGCCTGTCTCGTTGGGTCGCTTTCTTAGCGATATGCTGCTCGGCACCGAGGCGGATGATAGAAGAAGAGTCTCGGCCGAGGATTTCGAGCATGGAGACTTCAACGCCCAATTTTTCCCAGAGCCACTTCCGAATTTCGATGGCGTTGATGGAAAGGGTTCCCAGATGAGACAGGGGCTCATCAGGGTGAATTGAGTGTAACGAAACACGGATCATCGACTCTATTTTTAACGACAGCAAGCCAGCCCGCTGCGTGGCATTATCTAGCAGCACACAGGCCACAATAGAAGACTTCAATATCACAGAATAGGCGAAGACGTCTCAAAACCTATCCGGCCTAGGGCTGGTACATTATTTGTTAACAAAAGGAACGGACCTTTAGTGCTGAGCGCTTCAGTGCCACTCGAATTCGCCGACTTTTTTTTTTTTTTCTTTTTTCTTTTCCTTCTCTTCTTGCGTGTAGAGATCTGAGGCACATAAATTGCATAAGCTGCTAACCACCACTGCCGTGTCACCAGAAACCAGGTTAGGTGGTACTTAGCTCTTGCGGAGGTACTGAGTGTAGCACGGTCCTGTTGATTCATCTAATGTGAGTCGATGCACTTCCACGTTGGCGCCGGTGATTACAGTAGCTGCGGGAATAGCTCCGCCACGCAAAGAAATCAATAGAGAAAAAGAGTCGTTCTCTCGTCTTTGGATTCCTGGTGGTTAATCACTCTCTCCATCCCACATTGACAAGTAACGTCGAAGCGATTCTGGCTCCTTGGCTGATAGCAACAAACCCTTGTGGTCCAAGCGCAACTCGGTGGGTCCGAATCCTTCGCTCCGAATGGCGCATACATATATATTGAATTAATTACAACGGGGTGAAGAAAATCCCGACCCGTCGTTTTTCAACCGCGTGCTAGGGTAGGACGGCACGGAGCATGATATCATGCACAAGTCATTTCGCTTCTTTCAGCTGCTCGTATTCGTACCCACGCCCCGCCTCCTCCTTGAACACTTGAACAGCCTGAATAGCCAGAAAAAGGCAGGCAGATCCAGCTTCTGACAACAGAACGGATCCAGCGGTACTCACGATCCGTCCTTCGCCGCCTCTACATATTCCGTACCAGACAGACCAAACATCTTGACGGAAACAGGGAGCGAACAACCAAGAGTTTTCTCGGGAAAGAAAAGTCCCTTGGCCGACCATGGAAAGCCCAGTCGTGAAGGCGTTCGACGCGCACCCCTACTACCCGCCGGGCATCAGCATTCCCAAATACGTGGCCAACACCATGAGCGCCCTCACTCTGGTTTCCATATTCTGCGTGGGCTGCAGCGCCATTTTTGCGACAACCTCCTTTCTTGCCTTTCGGATCCGGCCTTCTATCACCATCGCCACGCTGCTACTTGCCTTTTGGTGGACCCTCTCTGGTTTCATTCACTTATTCTTCGAAGGTACGTTGATGCTACGCACCAATCAATCAATATGGGCCCAGCCTGCGATGCGATATTCTTACGTGTGTTCCACCCGATGGCTAAATGTTCACCAAGGCTACTTCTCCTACAACCATGTCGACATTGCCGGCAACAACGACCTGTTCGGCCAGCTGTGGAAGGAGTATTCCCTGTCAGACTCTCGCTACATAACTCAAGACCCCTTCCTCGTTATCATGGAGTCCATAACGGCCTTCCTATGGGGGCCAATGTCGTTTTTCATCGCTTACGCCACCATCACCGATCACCATTGGAGGTTTCCGCTCCAGCTAATCGTCAGCCTGGGCCAGCTATACGGCGATGTCCTGTACTATGGCATCTTCTGGTACAATGAGTTTGTCAACGGCGTCTTCTACTCCCGTCCCGAGCGTTACTACTACTGGGCCTACTTCGTCCTGTGCAATGCTTTTTGGGTCGTTATCCCACTTTGCCAGATTGGGTATTGCGCTCACACTTTGGCGAATGCTTACAAAAAGACCAAGGTCTTGGGAGGCTTCGCTAAGAAGCGTGAATAGATGCACACCACAGGATGAATGAAACGAATCCGGGTGCTTCATGTATAACGAATATTAGAATCCGATAACCAGATCTAAATCTCTTCCCTCTGGCAGATGAAGATATATTGCAAGGTACTCCGTAACCCCTGCATGTACCTAATTTAGACCGTGCACGTGACTGACTGGCCACCAGAATCCGGGTTGGCGCGCGACATCAAATAAGTTAGCGTGGAGGAAAATGCACCTTTCTACCGCCATCACTTGATTGGTGAATGAACCCAGTCGCTACGGAAATTAACCTGCGTTTCCACGATCCCTGGTTGCCGCACCTTGTTTGTACAGCAATCCATCAAATAGCCTCCGTCGGATTCCTTCCCAAGTATCATAACGTACTCACTCGTACGTGTTGTTCGTGTTGATGCCGGACAGCCCGGCAACGCGATTCGCGCGACTCCGGCTCCTGACCAACAATGACTGCCGAGAAACGCCCCTCGAAGAGCCTTGCTTTCGACCAATTGGAGAAGGTAACAAGGTGCATGGGTATGGTTGCCAAAAAGCGGAGGATGAATTCCTAGCCACGGAACAAAAAACGTCTTCACCTGCTCGCACGTGCCAAGGCTCACGATAGCCACGTGGCTAAGAGATTGCTGACAACGTCCCTCACCCGTCGTTATGGCCCGTCGAGTTTGGCAGAAACGGTCGGTCACTGGGCAGCAGGTCTTGGGCCAAGGCGGATCTCGGCGCCAGTACGTTTGCCTTCAGCCAGGAGGTCGATAGGCGTGCCCACTAAGCACAGAGAATGTCCCCCTCGCTCAAGGAGGCTGTTTCTTGGCTCTGACCTTGTGAGACTAGTTCTTGCAGTGCTGTGCATCGAAGAGACCTGAGATACCAGCCAGGGACGGAGACTATGCGATGCTGCGTCTGGGAAAGGAGCGACTGGGGCCGAGCCTGTACTCCGTGAGATATAATGGGTGCCAGGGACAGCTTCTGATCTTGCAAGGCATATGGTTTCGAGGCACGGAGACCGAATTCTGCCAAAGGATCGCTGGCGGCTTCGTGAGGCGTTGGTATATCGTCTGGGCGTTGCTGTGGCATCAAAATGCACTCATTGACGGCCCATGATATCAAACAGGACGTGCGGCCAAGAAATAGTCACCGTCGTTGAATCGGTAAAAAACCTTTGTGACACGCAAGCCCATCACGGGTTCGTCCGCGTCAAGAAAGTCGTCCAGCTTCGTAGGGCCGTCGGGATTGTGCCATAACTCCTTGAACTCAGTCGGATCATTCATGACCTCTGGACCGTCAGTTCTCTCTGGCAGACGTGCCGCAACCTGGCGCCCAGCTTGCGCCGGCCGGGCCGCTCAATCACCCTCTCTGAGGCGTTGCGCAGCTTCTCTGCATCGAGGACGTTGTCGACGACAAAAATATACTGCTAACGACGCCTTCATTGCGGTACACAAAGCTGTCATCCAAGTCGCCGAGAGGGACAACGATGTCGGATGCTACTTCGGGTGGGGGATTTCTTCTTCACCAATATACAGAACATCGCAATAGACTTTGGGAATAGGTTTGATGAATACCGAGACGGAGATGGTGACTAGGCGGATGACGGTTGGCCTCACTTTGGGCAATAATTGCTCATTTAGCGATAGTGCCGTGTGATAGATATTCGTGTTTGTCGTCTACGGAAGTGCTGAGTACCAGCGTTTAACAGCTGTAATGGCGGCCAGACCAAGACTTCACGGTGCGGTTGATCAATTCCCTTGCTGACTCTAAAGCTAGCTTCTGAAGACGCCAAGTGGCATAAACACAACACGGGTCATGAGAGTACAGACCAGCTAAACTTTCGACGAACCTCGGCACCAAAGCATGACGGTAGCCGCTCGCTTACCTTCTCACTCAGGGGTACAAAGTTGTATCACTATCTGCGCATGTCAACTGCTTTAGACCTAGGGGGACTGGGGCGACTGAGACATACGAACGACTACGGGAGTCGCATCAATTTCGGAGACTGAAAACCACCTTGTAGTCTGGGATAGAATGGAACACCGAGGTGCTTATCTCGGGTTGTTTTCTGCGGAGCAGATCATATCTGGACCCTTCACACTCCAAGAAACCCAACTTTATCTTCCTCCTTGTCAAAGAGCAGCGCCTCTGAATAACGACAGGGAGGCCTATACAATGTAGCGTTTGGCGATTGGCTTCTGCATCAACTACTCGTCGGTAATTGTCGACGTTCGTTGTGGGATACATAAATGATTCGTGAAATTTTGATGTAGCGGCCATTGCAGAATAGTATTTCCTTACAGACAGCCTTTCTCCTTGAATCGTTGGAGAAACTCAGCAAGGGGCTCAGCAATTGGGTTGCTCGCACAGTTGCTATGCGAATATAGGCGACTAACAATCAACGAAGCTATGAAAGAACCTGGAGCTACACGATATTCTGTGCGTGAAAAGCAAGCATGTCCAGGACGTGACTATTCTGTGGGCGTCTCAGGGTCAAGAGGGTTGAATTTGCCCACGGTAAGGGTAGTAACACACTATAACAGTGCTGACGCATCAAAATGAATGATTAGATATATTAATGTTCGGTGAGGACCGTATATTTCATGCGCCGAGAATACATAACTCTACACAAAAGAGACAGTCTCGGAAGTGATAGCTCAGTGCTGATGAGCGTCACGTCTTGTCTCGATAATCCACGATCAGTGATTTTTTTTAACTATTTATATGCATTGCCCTGCCTTTCATTACTTCATTATCCAATCGCTGGAATAGAGCCGTGTGCATCGACGGAGCTGGCAGAATGCTAAGTTGCCTCCTAAACCTTGACTGTGAAGGCCGAATTCTGACTTCTTAACGAAGCACTTTCATCGCTGCTCTTCTGACTCCGTTGGCTCCTCTGACCCCAGGAAACCCCTCTCTCAGAAGAAATCTCTCGTATTATGGAAGGAATTCGCATGGCTGCCTCGCGGGGTTTTTTATGCTGTGCCAGATCGGGCGTTCTCGGAGGTTTGGGCCATACTTGCAAGGGCGACTGCAATCTCTCTTCTGGTTGCCTGTTATTGGTAACTCTGCAATTCTCTCTGCGCTGATCATCGTTTGCTGAGATCGGAACCGTGACTCCGATTTCTGAACTCCGAGCTGATGCCGCGCGAGAAAGAGTTTCAAGGCTGTAGAACCGAGCAGGGACACCATTGCTCTTCAAAGAAGGCCTGAGTGTTCGCAGGGTTGTTGATGCATGTTGATTATGTATAGCTTTAGTGACAGACTGATCCTCGGTCCGGCCCGACGCGTTTGACTGCCTTTCTCCAAGCGTTTCTGATGATCGACGTGCTCGGATTCTGGGTCTGTTGTTTGGCATATCCTTTTTATATTGGGTCGGCAAAATGTTTTTGTCAAGATCGACTGAGGGTTCAGACACAGAAGAGCCAGGGCGAATGTTATCGGGGGTGGCTGCAGCAGTTTTCCTTGTGGTGTGATTATGAGGAATTGTTTCATCATCCACAATGACAATCATCCAAACGCCAACCTTGCCATTGGAGCCAATGAGCGGGGTGCAATGAAGCCATCGAGAACGTCCTGTCGTTTCTTTCTCCAAAAGACCACCGATATCGTTGTCAAGATGTGCTTCTAATGGGTGATCATGATAAACATTCTTGCGTTGAGGTCGGCTTTTATAAGAAGCAGCGGCCCTATGACTGATGGTGAGCCATTTAACTTTTGCAGTCACACTCTGGCCATTAGCCAATGCTTCTACAAGCTGGTCTCTCATTTGCTCTGACCCGCCGATTCGGTTGAGCAGCGGTGACTGCAAGATACCAGGCACCCGCATGGAAGGGCTGGTAAACAGGATTCGCAAAGAGGGATACGGTCTGACAAGCAAGTAATTTTCATAGACACCAGTGAGACGGCCGTTATGATTTGTGGCCAGTGAGGCAGCAGATGTGGTCAGTTTTGAAAGAGAGGATTCATGTCTTAAGTCCGTAGCGTCGCATGAGCTGTCTTGGCCCAAAACGACCCGGTTTCTCGAGCTAGTGCGGGTGTGGGTTGACTGTTCATTTGAGCCTTTAGGTATTGGCTTGCCAATCGCAATCTTTTCGTCAGAGCGAAGACCATTGTTTGTCTGTAGTGGCAGACGATGCATGTAGCCGCCACGTTCTCTCACGATATCCAGTTCATGTGGTCCCAGAATCTCTGCGAGTTGGATGAACTCGTCCTTAGTCTCAGGGGGCTGTGGCTTGCCGGCTTCTGCTCGCTCATCTTCGGCAACCCGCTTGAGGGCGCCCAGGTCATAGCAGCCCATTGCCAAACCTGACACATCAACTTGGGCGCCAATAAAGTATCTTATGACCCCGCGGCTGTCGTATAAAGGCGCAATCTGTGAGCGCACAGTCAAATTAGCTGGCGAAAGTTGCGCATTACAAAGTGAAAGATGGTCAGATCATACCATAACAAGATTCATGAATGGAGTCCCATCACGCCTGTAATTCAAAAACGTTTCATAGTGCTCCACGCCAGCTTCAACCTTTTCGCGGATGCGACTTATGCTAAACGGGTTGGTACCAGGGCCTTGAAGAAATCTGCAATTCCGGCCTATAACATAGTCCACCCCATACTGGGTCGTTCGATTAAACTCTTCGGACATGAAGACTATTGGATTGTCATGTCGGGAGGGGTCTGTGAGGCAGAATACTTCAGCTAATCCTTCGGATGCATTTCGTGGTGTTCCCATGATCCTGTGCCTGATTGACACAGATACTGTCTGAATCCATATATGAGTGATGTACATAGGAAGATCCTCACACGCCAGTATGTCAAATGCCGAATTCGCCTTCACTTGCAGCTCTGGGTTGGCTGTATGCTGAGCTTGGTAGTATTCATGAGTGAATTCAAAGTCGTTAAGCGGTCCGAGCTGGCGAAGAAGGGCATTACTGTACTCGATGGCACGGAGAGCCTTCAGGGAATCCAAATAGTACGTCAGAAGCGGCATGGAGCCTGGTCGATGGCGATGCAAGAAGTTCGAGAATCCGTTGAGATGTGCCGGATCATCAAAGATAGATTGTAGGTGACGATTTGAGAAAAGCAGTTCAGAACGTCTTTCTAGCTTATATTTAAGAGTGCTGTTATCGTTCCGCTCGACTGGCATCACGAGGTCAAAACTGCCTGGATCCAACTCATCTTCGCCAATAGGTTCAAGTCCATCAGTGTCGCCTTGTGCTACTTGTAGAGCAGGTAATTTTCCTGCTTCATTATTACCTTTACCCGGCAACGGAGATGCCGGTGGAAGCGGTAGCGATTTGGCGGAGAAGTTGGGCTCGTCTAAACTCAGCTCACTGTGACTACTGCATACCAACCCTTGATATTAGCAATGTACTTTCTGGCACGCAGTATCTGAACCTTGGCAGGACGTTTTTACCTTGAATCAGCTGGTGATAGCGGAGGGACAACTGCTGATGCATTCGAAGGGTCCATACTGGCTGATGCCATAACAGGGAAGGGATCACGAGTGAAGCAAACAACCTACAAGGAACCAATCCGAAGGCCAGAATGCATGACGCAGAATGCGTAATTTGATCTCGGTCACTGGCAGCATTATCTCCGACGGCTAATGAGCGTTGACCCTGTACTTATAAGCGGAACACTTGAATATCGATGTATCAACCATCATGGCTGCTCGGAGTAAGACGGGCCCTTGGTGGCCACCATGGTCCATGATCGTGCCTCTGATTGACATGTTTTCTGACGATCTCCGAAAATGATCAGAGACATGGGAATCGAATTTAAAAGTTGACTCTTTGAAATTTCGTTGGCTCGCGCATACGCTCGCCCACCGCCAAGTTATGGTTTTCACATGACCCAAGCTTTAAGTGATATGAGGAGACAACATGGTAATTGCTTTTTCTTTAGCAGCCACAATTCGACGTCTGGGTCCAGGCCGAATTTCAGGTCTTATTGGCAGCGTTAGGGTGTGCATGACACCCTCAGGACTGTTCATGATTCCAATATTATTATTATTCCCTGGCGGTTTTCACCCCGAGTGCAATAGCGGACATGGGAGTAGTAATTTCCCTTCTAAGAAGCCACCAGATGAACCAGAACACAGCGGGCAGCCAAACCACTATAAACAGTTGCGGCCATGCCCATAAATTAATTTTCCGACCGCATTGCGCCCCAATCGTACTGCGGATGCCATCTCCGGGGCGTATTTCCAAATAGTAGTGGTCAGCGATCGCCGTAGGATGGAACTTTGGGGTGCTAGGATAGGATAGTCAGGGTTCGAGAGGCTGTGAGCCATCGCCGATTCGACTCACAGCTAGCCCGGATGACGACGCAAGTGAGACAATATGCGACAAAAAAGGAAAACTTCCATGAAAAGAAAATCTTGTGGCCCCTGAGCCGTCAAGGCCCCGCCAGTTGACAGGTTGACCTTGTAAGTCAACTCGTTGTCGCCCTGTACAACGACAGGGACAGCCTGACGTTTGGGTCTTATTAGACGTTACAATCTGAAAGTGGCTAATAACGGCAGTTCCCACAGCCACTAGTCCATCAATGAAGCAGCCGGGACATATTACCAGTCATTTGCGTCCGCCAACAACATCAAGGATTTATTGCAAGTGCATAGTCGCACTGCATTGTGCTGCAGAGGAACAGATCTATTGAGGCTCCGCGTCGAGAAGTGCGGTGAATGAATTCGGATATAAATCCGTAGATTCCGTATTAAGAAAGCACAGCGAAACCATGTGCCAAAACCATTTCTTCGCTGCAGTGGCGGAACCGTTTTTCAGAACGCCTCGAAAGTCCAATCGTAGTCGTGTTCTTGACCGGTGCAGGATGGGTGCGTCAAATGAGATTACAAAACCTTTTGGGCCAATTCGAGAAGGTCGAAAAACGCCTCACGCTCGGTGTCGATTTTAGATAATCCCAACCCTAGAACCAGGTTTCTCCTATCCTCTGGATATTTGAGAGACAAATGACTGGCAATCTGTGCGGCATAGAGCTGGCCGAAAGTCTCTCGCTCATCACCGCCGCCCCCTAAAAGTGTGATGGGAGTTAAATGTGTGGATGGAAGGAGTCCGTGGCTCGAGCATGGCAGCGTCATTTCCACCATGCCAGCAGATGACTTCGTCAGGGGAACTTGAATCTGCACATCCGTTAGAATCCTAGAAGTTTTCCCGCCTTAGCTAATGCCAAATTACCCATTGTGATAAACGCCCCTCTTGGCTGATGGTGACAAGGAGCTTGTCCGAGAAGCTCAATGACGTGATTTCCGTCTTGATGCCATTGACAGTTCCGCTTGCCTGCCTGCTTGGAACAGGGAACTCGTCTTCTCTGGACTCTGCCATGCTATCTGGCGTACAAGGTCAATATTGACGTTCGACAGGATTCGTCCGGTTGCACGAATGGTTGGACGAGAGCTGGCAAAAGGTGAGAGATCAGGGCTGTGAATGGCAAGGCACCCCAGCGGCGGCACCACCAACTAACGACCCCGCGCTAGGCCGGAACTGGCTGCAGATATTGGCGGTCTGCCGCGGCGCAAAATGTTTTTTAGAGCCAGTAATCCCCAATGGGTATATGACTACGGAGTATATGGGTGACTTTGCTGAAAGACCAGCGTCTTTGTTCTTCGAAGCATCGACGCTCTGGTCCGTTCTCGCACCATGAGCAGTGCATCACAGACATAACATGTACCATGGCCAAGTTTGTGCCTCGGCAGAGAAAGCACAAAGTGCTTGCTCGGCAAAAAGCCAAAGACAATGCCCAGCACGAAATTGAGGACACGAACCAGGAAATTCTGCCTGCTGCTCAAGCCGAACGCCAGAGGAAGAAGGAGCAATTGAAGAAGGATCTGCAGCAGGAAGGTACAAAAGTAAGCGGCAAAAAGGCGAAGCGGCTCGAGAAATACATTGATAATACACTTCGCAAGGATGAGAATAAAGAGCTTCTCGCCAAGCTCGCCGCGCGGCGAATTGATACGTCGCTCTTCTCAAGCAGTAAATCGCTCGGCCAGGGCAAGGAGACAAAGAAACAGGCATTAACCCGGGCTCTGCGACAGCAACGAGCTGGTCTGGCAGGCGACGATGACATCCTACTTGAAGAAAGGACCCAGAAAGGTGGCGAACCTGAAGCCTACTATGACCGTGACGATGTTATGGTGGAAACGACTTCATCAAAAACTGGAGAGTCACCACAGCTTATCGCTCCGACCACAGTCATGGTATCTGTTGGATCAGGGCTAAAACGACCAATGGAACAAGATGACGCGGGTCGGCCCGTGATCAAGAAGAAACAAAAGAGAGGTGGACTCAAAACCAAATCTATCCCTCTCGCGTCCATTACATTCAATGCAGAAGAATGGGAATCTGACTACGAGGAGTGGGGAGGCTTCAGCGACGATGAAGGTGCCAGCAACGACCGTGTCAGGCACCAGGATGAGAAATCTGGGGACCATTTTGATGGTAGCGATGAATCAAATGATTCTGACTCGAGCTCCGGAGATGAAACTAGCGGATGCGAGGAGGACGAGTCGACCGAGCAGGATTCGAACAGCGATGGCCAAGATGGCGAAGGCGCTGCGGAACGATCTTCTGCATTCAAAGCATGGGCTCTTCAAAAACGTAATGAAGCAATGGGTTACAGGCCTTCGGAAAACACTGATCCTTTGGATATTCCCAAACCAGAAAACTTCGTGCCCAGAGCTGCTGAACAAGATCCGCTGCCTTTGGAGCTTCAGCCCACCGTGAACGATGCCAGGAAGGCATACAGCGTGACCGTAGCAAGGCCAGCCGAAATCCAAGAAGCCCGCATGAAGTTACCCGTTGTATCCGAGGAACAAAGACTCATGGAGGCTATTCACAACAATGACATTGTCGTAATATGCGGTGCAACAGGCTCAGGAAAGACTACTCAGGTACCACAGTTTCTTTATGAAGCAGGTTACGGATCTCCAACTTCACCAACACCAGGAATGATTGCGGTAACGCAACCACGCCGAGTCGCTGCTGTTTCCATGTCGAGACGAGTGGCAGACGAGCTGGGCGATCACTCTGCGGCCGTCGCGTATCAGATCAGATTTGAAGCTACTGTGTCTGACAAAACTGCTATCAAATTTCTGACAGATGGTGTGTTGTTGCGGGAGATAGCACAAGACATTACGTTACGGAAATATTCTGCTGTTATCATCGACGAGGCGCATGAAAGAAGTGTCAACACTGATATCTTGATTGGCATGCTGAGCAGGGTCATCAAGCTTCGGGCTGAATTATCGGAAGAGGATAAGACTGTGAAACCTCTGAAACTAATCATCATGTCCGCCACCCTGAGGATAGAGGACTTAACCATGAACTCAACCCTATTCCCTACGCCTCCGCCAGTGCTGGAAGTAGAGGGCCGACAACACCCCGTCACCATTCATTTCGCTCGAAAAACACATCATGACTATGTGGAAGAAGCCTTCAAGAAGATCATTCGTGGTCACAGGAAACTTCCTCCTGGTGGGTTTCTAGTTTTTCTCACGGGTCGCAACGAGATTTTGCAATTAAGCAAACGCCTGAAAGCTGCATTCGGTGGCATGACTTCTGCTGATGGCCCAAAGGTCAAAATTTCAGCAAATGAGGCTCCAATCGAAGTTGAAGACATCGAGTTCGGAAATGTGGATGATTGCGGTGATGGCTTGGAAGGATTGCCCTCTGACGATGATGAAGATGAGGAAGAATTCCAGATCGAAAAAGATCAGGAAGCTGCCCCTTTGAAAATGCAGGTTCTGCCGTTGTATTCTTTGCTTCCGACCCGAGAACAGCTGAGAATCTTTGAACCGGCACCGGAAGGTACCAGGCAAGTCATACTGGCAACTAATGTCGCTGAGACTAGTTTGACTATCCCAGGTACGAGATTCGTTTTCGACTGTGGACGATCTAAAGAACGACAATACGATCGCCAAAGTGGTGTGCAGAGCTACGAAATTGGGTGGATTAGCAAGGCGAGCGCAAATCAACGCTCTGGTCGCGCGGGTCGAATAGGGCCTGGCCATTGTTACCGACTGTACTCTTCGGCGGTGTATGAAAGAGACTTTCAGCCGTTTGCGGATCCTGAACTGCTTCGCATGCCGATTGAGGGTGTTGTGCTACAGCTGAAGGCCATGAATCTTCAAAACGTTGTCAACTTTCCCTTCCCGACACCACCAGAGCGCCAGAGTTTAGCCAGGGCCGAGAAGCTTCTCACTTATCTATCGGTCCTATCGGCATCTGGTCAAATCACACAAATTGGCAAGACTATGTCGGTCTTCCCATTGTCCCCTCGATTCTCCAGAATTCTTCTAGTTGGCCATTTGCACGACTGCCTACCATACACCATTGCGCTAGTAGCGGGTCTCTCTACTGCCGAGGTTTACCTTCCCGAAGCTCAAGCAATCCCACAGCTGACTACGCGGGAAGACGTTGAGATTCGAACAACTGCAGACATCGTGGCTGAAGATCGGCAAGCCAACGTGCGTCGCCTATTTGATGAGGTCCACAAGAATTTTTGCTACTTGGATGACAAGTCCGATGCCATCAAGTTACTGCAGGTTGTGGGCGAGTTCGCGCATGAACCGACCGAGGACTGGTGCGAGAGACATTTTGTCAGATTCAAGGTTTTGAAGGAAATCCAGCAGCTGAGGAAGCAGATCACGGAGCTTCTGCGAAATAACATTGCCTCGTTCGCAAACCTCAAGTATCATGACAAGCTTGATCCGCCTACAGTGAAGCAGGTCAGCGCCTTGAAGCAGATGGTCGCGGCTGGATTTGTCGATCAGGTTGCCATCCGCGCAGATCTCGCCCCCATGCCTCCGGAACAGTATCGGAAGCCTAAGCGAGCCATTAATATGCCCTACATCCCGCTTATCCCGTTACATGACGTGAAGGGGCCGGAGCAAGACGGTTTCGTTTATATCCATCCCACATCGCCATTGTCTCATCTTAGCATTCAAGAATGTCCCGAGTATATCGTGTATTTATATCTTCAGCGGTCCACACCATCCGGCCTAGACCCTGAGAAGAAACCCAAAACTCGTATGCACTCCCTTACGGATGTCACGGGCGCCCAATTGTCGGGCTTGGCAAGGGGAACTCCTCTTCTCAGTTACGGCAAGCCCATCAAGGAAGTCAGAGCGGCGGCGGCGGCAGGCAATGGGGCCATGACTAGAGAATGCTGGGTCATTCCATACTTGCGGGCTGAGAATACGGGGGGACAGGGGTGGCCATTGCCGGCGAAGAAAGTGAAGCAAAAGAAGCTTGCGGGTAAAGGATGGGTTGTAGAGTAGTTATGGACCAATTCAGGTACATGGATAAAGGCCTGAATAGCTTCTCAGTAATATTGTGGATGTTCCACTGGACACATTGCTCGTATCTCAAACGGGGGGGGGGATCATACCGCTCTCAACACAATTCCATCCGCCCAGCCTTCCTCGATGGTCAAATCAATGTCACAATACCCAGTCCAACCAGCGCGGCAGCCATCGCCCAACATGATTAATGTCGTAACTCCATACATCCTGGACGTAGAACCAATATAGGGCTCATCACATCGGCTACATCTTCGACTAAATCCAACGTTACCATCCCTCGAAACTCATTTCTCGTAAGTAGTTTCCTTGAGCAGCCCACTTCAAAATCCTCCCGCGCACCAGCCGCATCGCATGAAGATTTAAATAAATAAAAACCGAAGCCTCTCTCCTTTTTCGTTTCCTCTTCCAATAATTTACAAATAAAAATTCTATGTAACATTTTATCTTAATTCCTGCTGCCCCTCATGTTCAGACAAGATACTTATGACACTATTCTAGACCCTTATCTCCTTAACGAGGACGACAACGACCAGGATCTCAAGTGCAAGCCATCGTCATGATGGCATGGCGAGAACCTCAACGGCCTTGCTCGACGGGACTTACACTCTGGTCGATCGGGAGTGGGTTCTCTACTGTGAAGGGCGTAGAGATTCCGGAGGGGGGGAAGTCGACGATACGATGCTATCCCCCCTTCTCCTCTGTCATCTGCATCCTTCGTTGGATCAGTCATCTTGGAGTTAAATACGCTGACCACTTTGACGAACCTGTACTGCTCTCTAAGGGAGGAAATATAGGCTCCGAGTTCCAAACCCGCCGGCGAAACAATCTTTCATCGCCCGCCGCACTACGCAGGACGTCATTGACTGCAACCCCATGTGCCTCTTCACATATCCTCGCTTCCTCGAATACCCACCCTGGCCTTGAAGCGCATTAGGACGGTAGCCCGTCCAGGATTGTTGCCGGTCGGATGACACGCGCATATGGGTGTACCAGAAATGCAAGGTTGGTGCCGGGGAAGAATGGAACATGGAGAGCTGGAGACAGTGGAGGCTTCACCACGGGTCTCGGCCTGCCTATGGCTTCTTGACCTTGTCGATGTCTTCCGTGGATTGCTTCGAATGATGGGTCGAGTCGCGGTCAGCGCAACGATCTGAGAACGTGGCTCTTGCCGCAGGAGGCGTGCTTGAGACGAATCGATATTGTCTAGGTTATTTATTATCGAGTGGTTTGATCGGATGCTTAGGCGTGCGAGTAGTGCGAGCAAGTATGCGCACAAGAATTCAGGATCCTTCTCATTTGTCAAATTCACTCCTTCGTGCAAGAATCTTCCAGAGAGCTCTCGATGAGTCGAGAAGCCGCGCGTATTCTAGCATCTGCGCTCGCAACACAGCCATTTCCCGTGCCATTCGTCCTTCCAATGATGCTGCATCCCGCATTTCTCCGTCAAGTCCCCCAAGCGGCAAGTTTGTCGTACGTCATGAATACCTCATCCACCAGCCCGATCGAGATGAAACGAGCCCACCACTATGAACCACCATGTGCGCAGCCAGCCTTCTTCCTTCCAACATTCACATTCAACTGAAACAGGCACATCGCGAACAACAACCAGGACACACAAGAAGTTGAAAAAAAAAAAAAAATTTTTTTAATTCCACATCTCATCATGGTCGTACCGAGAGCATCAGCAGGTCTTGTACGCAACCACGCCAGACTGGCGTCCCGGGCCATCGCTGCATCACCACGATACCTATCTGCAACACCCTCGTCAAGGGTCAAAGATGACCTCGGCGGGCCCGGAGGACAACAGCCTCCTCCTAACAAGGCGGGCGGTCCCGAAGCGCTTCGTCGCAATTGGTACGTTCACTTTTGATTTCGCTACCCAGACCTAGAGGAGCAACGTACCTTTGAAGCTCTTGATAGTACATCAGGCACGAAAGTCCGCCCTTTTTTTTTTTTTGGTTTTTCTAACTTCAATACAGGGTTGTGGTTGGCGGGGGTGCATTCGCTTTACTAGCCGGCTACTGGTACCTCAGTACTCCCAAGATATCCGAGGACATTGCTGAGCAGACTAAGGAGCAGGCTGTCAAGACAGCAAAGGACATGAGCGGGTGAAACAGGACAGAGCAGGGGGAGTTTCGTCACGAGTAAGGGCCTATATGAAGATTTGCGCATAGGGGGCTGTTCTGCGGCGGTTGAGGACCGTGTTCTCGATGAATGGTTATGACTATTCGTCAACTAAGTAGGACGAGGAAGAATCTTTTTCTGGAAGTATCGACATCAATGCACAAGGGGGCATCCCCATCATCGGCACATTCTAATGCTTCTCACTGGTGTCATCCTTCATCGTCTCCTTCGCCATCAGGTATTCGCCACCCTTCACAGCCCCGTAGAAGCCCTTCAGGCCCCTAATCGGCCAAATGTCTCCCACAGTTGCCCTCGCCCTCGTCTTCCAATTCTTCTTCCTCTCCGCCTCTTCCCCGTCCACATCGACCTTGACCTTGTCGTACACGCTCGGCAAGTACGTCGCGCCGTAGTTCTCCCGGAGCGCATCGTACGACCTCCGGTCATAATTGCGCCAAAACTCCTCCTCGGTGTAGTACGCGTGAGCATACAGCCACTTCTTCCCCTCCAGCTCCTGCACTTTCCTCTCTAGCGCACGGTTCATCTCAACGACCTCTCTCCGCGACTTGCCGGTCAGGGGTCCCCATATGCCCAAGTTCATGAGATCAGGTGTATCAGGGTCGGCGAACTCAGAGTGTAGCCCGTGGCGGGAGTTCGGGTCAGTTCGAACTAGGCGCAGGGGGCACAGCCACAGGGGGTAAATGCTGAAGTTCTCGTGCAGCCAGGCCTGAAACTCGGCAGTGCGGTCGAAGGGGACGCCCACGTCTTGGACCATGTAGTAGTCCGCGAGGCCGGACTTGTGGACGGCGCGGTACATGACGCGCGTGTGCATGAACCGATCCAGGAGGAATCGCGTAGCACGATTGAACGGGGTGAGGAAGTACTCGAATGAGTATTTGCCGACCCAGAAGCCTCCTCTGTCGTATCGGAAAAGGTAGTCCATCAGAGGTATGTAGTCCACCACCTCGTGATTCTTCCCAGACGCGTCGCGACCAGTAGTGCTCGCACTGCCCTTACTCCTCCTGTCCTTCCTTTTCAAAGTTCTCTGCACTTCCAGAGCACGAATATAAAACCACGGGTCTTTCCGAGCTGAAAACATCCGGGCTTTGCACTCAGAGGGCATCTCATCCGTCATGCGCCCCACGCAAACCAACGTCGTCTCGGCATCAAACACGATCCCATCCACAAAATCATTCGTTTCCTCATCTCATTCCTTCCGAATACTAACTACTGCGTCATCTGCCCCCACGGATAACGTGTAATGAAGCTCAACAAACTTCTTAGCGGGCCTCAACTGGATTTCCAGCAACGTCACCACGCCAAGGGTTCCAAATGCCGAGGCCGCGCCCCAGAACAAGTCCGGCTTATCCCACTTCGAAGCCCTCGCCAGTGTTCCGCCCGGGAGGACAATCTCGACGGAATCGATCGTGGTGTCGAATGCCCCGTGGCGAAAGGAGCTGCTCTCCCCCGACGTCCCCGAGAAGCCTCCTCCGACTGTGATGCCCGGAAACTCCATCACAACGGGCGGGACGAGGCCGTGCTCCAAAGTGGCGCTGACGAGCTTGTCCATCGGGACGTTGGGCTCCACTAGCGCCTTCAGCGTGCTCTTGTTGACGGCGAGGACATGATCGAGACGGCTGGTGTCGACTGTGTTGTCTGCGCGGCGCTGAGAGGTGCGCGTGCTGTTGGTCGAGCCATGATAGATGCGAAACGGTCTCTGCCGTTCATGAAAGCTCTTTACCTGGAGAGCAATGATCTGGACGGCTTGATCATGCGCTTCGAGTGTCATGTTTGGCCATGGGCGGTACGCATTTGCACCGTCAATGATTGTGGCGGTGATATCGGCATCCGAGAGCTGACAATCCCTAAGTGGGAGACGTCTTTTAGAACAAATGCTATTGTTCTTAATTATGCATTATTGGCTGGCAAAAGCCGATGGCTGCCTAATTGCCTTCGCAGAAAGGGCATGCGCGGATAAGGAATGAGAAACTCAGGATCGGATTAAGCCAAGAAGATCAAGGTCGCTGTGTCTCGATGCTGACGCGCGCCCGCTCAGGAAATTGAAATTGGTCTTTGCCGGAGCTGCCGACCCCACCATAGCTTATGCTTGTCTCACGTTCCGATGCACAAGGGAGACGTCAACACATCTTTCGCATGAGACAACATTCGGATGTGCAATTACTTGTCCTACTCTTGTGCAGTACCTTTATATTTCATCCAACAACTACTTGTTGCTATAACCACAGCCAACAGAAAATTGCGAACCGCAACACGCCAAACGCCAGCCCAAGCCATGCTGCATCACTCTTTACCACTTCTGCATGTAACAATAACAGACTGCCTTCACTTGCGGCCGCCTCTGGTCGGTTGACGAGGCTGACTACCATATACCCTTCTGCCCTGAACTTTGTCTCTGCTCAGCGACTGCCCGAGGTTAATATCTACACGCGGCGGGGTGGTGAACCCAAAGCTCTTGCCAACACGGGCCAAGTCCAGCTTGTGGACGTCATACACGGATCGCAAGCTGTGGGAGGCATAGGCATGCAAGTATGATTTGAAAGCCTCCTTAGCACTTTGGTGCAAGTAATAGTTCTTTCCAATGAGCTTCTCGAGCTGGGATTGCACATTTACAATCTTCTTGGACGGGAATTCAAACTCGACCACGGGCACACGGGCGGCCTTAAGATGGGACAGAAACCCGACTTCGTTGGGCTGCAAGAACAATAAACTACGGCCCTTGGTGTTGGCACCTCGAGCAGTACGACCGACTCGGTGGATATAATCGCGCGTGTTATCAGGTGGGTCAAACTGGACAATGAAATCAACCGCGGGGATCTAAACAGTGAGTTAGTGACGGTTCAAGGGAAAGGGAGGGCATATCTTTTATATCCTTTCATGACTTACATCGAGGCCGCGGGCAGCTACATCAGTACAAATGAGAATGCCATGTTCCGCATTGCTGAACTCGAAAAAGGTGTTGGTTCGCTTTTGTTGCTTCTGTTTGCCATGAAGATCCAAAACGGGACAGTCGATGTAATTGAGCAGCTCGGCGTAGTACTTGACCGAGGCGCAGCTGCTGAAAAATACAATGACCTTCTTTTTCTTGGCCTGCATCCTACGCAAGAAGGAGAATAGCAAAATGAATCGTTTGTCAGCATCACAGAGAACGTAGCCCTGCTCAAGTCCATCGACCGTACTGAACTGCTTCTCTTCGTCAACATTGATGTACAACGGGCCAGGCCGCAGAGAAATTCTGGCAAGATCCTCTGTCATGTTTGTCAACAAAAACACGACCATCAATACCGCAGTGTACAATCAACTTGCAACTTACCGACTTTGGTAGTCTGAGTTGCCGAGAACAGCATGGTTTGGCGATTATCGTTAGAGAGAACCTGGACAATCCGTCGGATTTCGTCCTCAAAACCAACTTCCAGAATTCGATCCGCCTCATCAATGATCAGAGATTTCAAGTTCTTGAACACGAATGGCGTGTTTATTAAGTGGTCAAGAAGTCGTCCAGGGGTCGCTATAAGCAAGTTGACGCCCTTGGAAAGCTTCTCGGCCTCGGCCTTTCTGTTGGCACCTCCGATGACAATGCCGTATGTCTGGGAGTGATACTTCATGAGCTCGCGAGCCACGCCAAAAATCTGTAGCGCCAACTCGCGGGTAGGCGAGACAACAATCACACCAGTGCCGTTTCTAGGTTTGAAGCGCAGGGCGCTAAGAATCTCGATCGCGGGAATCAAGAAAGCAAGCGTTTTACCGGAACCTGTCTTGGCGGCACCGAGAACGTCTTTGCCTGCTAATAGCGGGGGAATAGCCTATCGAGCGATATTGTTAGCCATCGAGCCGGAGCACAGGCCGCGAATGTTCTTTGCCCGAAAATGATCCCAATCAATACGTACAACTCGTTGAATTGCAGTCATTTTTGTGAAACCCATTTCTCCAATAGCCTTCATAGTCTTTTCAGAGAGCTTCAGTTGTTCGAATAGCTCAGAGTCGGTAGTCGGGGGTAGTATGGGGGCGCCATCGGTAGGACAATCACCGATGGTGTTGTCCGCATCTTCGTCGTTGTTGAAATCTTCATTTTCGTCCGCAGACTTATCCTCAGATCCGTCTGCTTCCTCTATTGCGGAGACTTCCTGTCCATCAGTTTGAGGCTCATCCTCGTCTTCGCTGTCCTCCTCAGGCCGCGCGTCGGGCACAGGCTTCTTGGATTTTTTGGATTTTTTGGAGACTGCAGTTGCATTGACGACGGGTTCGGCGCCATTGCGCTTCCTCTTCCTAGTGATTGCGTCACCCATGTTGAGAAAGACTATATGGAGACTTCTGTCATCAAATTTTGAATGAGAGCTTCTATGCAACAGTGTCTCTATTTTTGTGCGCTTAATTGCAGTATAAAGAGGTTGGCAGTAGTCAAAAAAGTGTCGATAAGTGGGAGGGATCGGCGATAAGGGAAAAAAGTTGCGGATAAGAAAAAAAAAATTTAGCCACTGCTCAGGAGAAGGTACTGTGCCTTCCCACCAGCCGCGCTAACCATTACCCGGCCAGCTGGCAGACAGCCACATACAGTGGGCGTACAGTGGTTGCGCCGGCCTTGATGGACCGACCATGCGCCCCACCCCATCCGTAGGAGGAGGACTGGAGCGTCTCTGTTTCCGAATCGTTTTCTTAAGCGGTGAGAGTCAACATGGCTGATGTGGTACTTTCAGATCTATCATTCTTCAACTACATGTACACACCATCTACTGAACATCCCTAACGTCTGCCACCTTGTAGCGTACAGAAAGCTGAGAGAACTGCTTACTCAGAACCTTACTCCCTTCTAATAAAGCAACAGTAATGCAACAGTAATGCAACGTTCAATAAGAGTTGACTTGCTTCTTAAAGCGCACCAGAACGGAACGTTCCATTCCCGGCTCTTGAACCTCTTTACCTACCATTTTTGCAATTTACAACTTACTCTTTGAATTGAGATATACATTAGCAAGCTTGAGCTGATCAACAGCTTCTGCTACCATTTCATCTACAATTTCCTTGGCTGGCTGGATCTTGGTAATGGCACCGGCAACCTGACCCATGATATGAGGAAATTCAATGTCCTCTACGTCATTTTCGAAATCGTGCTCAATGGGAATGATGCCCTTGTTACAAAGTTCCTGAGCAGCATTGCCTCGTGCTTGCCAAGATCTGAGGTAAGGATTCAGCTTGGCACGCAAAGGTCGGCCAGTAAGGACAATGGTTCGATCCGTCTCAGTAAAGTCGCACGAGACAACAGCTTCCTTGTGTTCCTGTGCGCTTGCAGCTTCGGTTGAAGCAACAAACCGAGTGCCGACCCACACGCCAACGGCACCCTGCATGAGCGAACTGGCCAGCCCTCGTCCGTTGTGAATACCACCGGCAGCGAGAACCAAAGCGGTCTGACCTTTCAACATCGGGGGCTTATAGCACCGGGCAATGTCAACGATAGAGGGAATGAGAACAGAGTTGGCAACGTCGCCTGTGTGACCACCTCCTTCGGTGCCTTGGCCGCAGATGATATCGACGCCGCGGTCCAGAGCTTTGACAGCATGCTTGGGGTGTCCGACCATGTTCATGACCAAGATGTTGTGCTTATGGAATTTGTCGATAACCTCCTTGTCAGGAACACCGACAGCGGAGACAAATAAACAAGCACCGCTCTCAATGATGAGGTCAACCAGCTCGTTGAGCTTGCCGTTTGTGTAATCGTGGTTCGTCTTGCGGGCACTGCCGCCGATTTGTGGCAGAGCCAAATCAACGCCGAACGGAAGATTGGGCTGCTTGAAGTTGGCTTTCATCTCCTCAATGATTGATCGCAGCTGCTGAGGCGTGTAATGAAAGCCGCCAATGACACCAAGACCACCAGCATTAGACACGGCAGCAGCAAGCTCGCCACCTGATGTATGCGCCATGCCGGCGAGCATGATGGGATGCTGAATATTCAGCAGGGTAGTGAGAGGCGTTGTGATGGGACCGGAAGGCGCCATGGTGTAGTAAGCTGTTCCCGACAGCTAATATGCTTTGTGTTGTGTCTCTTGATACCGGACAATATGTGAGTGCGAAGTCGCCGGTTGAGCGAGCCGCCGATTTAAATTAGTGACAGAACTGTTTGGCGCAGTATCGAAGAAAGCCACTGTAAATGTCTGCAAAAACGTACATGAAAAAAAAAACCCCTCCCAACATGGGATTTGGAGTACGAGAGGGAATTGAGGCAGTTGATATAGGAGGCACGATTCACGAGCTAAAAACCGGGTAAACCAAAGCGGCAAACTGGTTCATCAACGGCTCATTCCCCGCGCGCGCAAGTGGGAGCGGCTTGCCACTACCGAAAGGCAACCGGGTGCCGCAGAAAGCAGCTATCGAAGCTGTCCAGAAGACCTTCGTATTTCGTTGGGGGCACGCAAGGCAACACGTCCCGTACCGAACCCCTTTTCCTCGTTGGCTGCTCAGTGAGATGGCCCCGAGTGACATGCCTCTGGCTTAGTGGGGGCACATAGAAATTAGTATGGGGTGACAAAATATGTTTCTCTACATCGAATGATCTGATGGGGCAGCAGCGGACAGCGGGTGAGCGCAGTCATATTCGGCACCGCGCTCGAGGGCGGGGAAACCGCCGTCGCATTCCTGGAGTGCGGGGAGCCGACAGCCAGCCGAGGCAGCTCGGTTCACCGCATCGCAAATCTGGCACAGCGGCAGGCAACACGACAAACAACATGGGAATTACACTCCCTCACAACCCCGGCAGCCGGACGAATCTCCGACGTCAACCAGCAAATTTATGTCGTACACACCCTGAGGACCCCCAGAAACAGATGACACGTGAAACTTTGCATCAAGGCAATACTGTACAGTCACGGTTTATCCATCATTGATATCATCAGAGGCCAAACCCACAGAAAAGCACCGTCCTGCTTCCCAAGTTTCCACATTACTCATCACTCTATGGTCCTGCCACCTAAATAGCTGTTCGCTTCCGAACATCTGCTTCGTACAATACCACGCTCGCTACTTGACAATAACAGGGCTGTGTCTGCCATCATCTGATATAGATACACATTTGGCCTTGCGAGCGGCCTAGCCCTCCCCTCACTTCTAGCCTCCGTGGCAATAATGTACAATGAAGTTGGAATGAGCTGTAGCCAGTTGAGACAGCATGCCCCTTCGCACGCAAATCCAATCCTCTACCCAAAGCGAGGCAGCCGGGCTGCGTGAAACGACGGCACAGCGCGCGAGACCACTGACTTGCTTGTCATCTCGAGGTCATCACTGAGATATTCCTTCTGCCCTCCTGATGATTCTATTCTTTCGTTTCTCAAGGACTTTGAATCGCCGTCGTCGTTTCTCCCGGAAGGCATTCGCTCTTCTTGTTGCGGCGATGGTTGTACTTCATTTACTTGGACCTCCATATCGAGCTTCGACTCTGTGACTTCGTCTGCTGACGACACTTCTTCGCTCTGCCTCCTGTGCAGAGTGAATTGCGGTTCTGATTCCGTTATTCTGGCTAGCTTGTTGTCGTGATCCGGGTGTTGCACTCGCTCTCCTTCGCCGTGTAGATTCTCCATGGATAGAATTTCAGCCATAATGGGTGTTGGTGGCTGAGAGGAATGTATGCGCTCATATTCCGGTGAGTCTGCCGAGGCCGTTGATCCAAGTGTTGACCGAGAGACTGTTCTCGACCCTGCAAAAGGACCCGCTGGTCGTTTGCCCTTGCTGCTTCTTGTCCTGCCGCTGCTGCGATCATCCCTCTTGATCATCTCGTACGTGACATCGTCGTCCAACGGCACCGCGTCCTCTTGGCCCTCTCCATCACTAGGGAACAAGTCCCCCCTGGATCGAAAAGAGTCCGACGTGCCTCCAGAGCCGGTGGTTGCACTCCGTTGGCGCGGCATATGCAGCACCTGTCCGTAGTCTGATTCCTCCTCCTCGTCATCTTCGTCTTCACCTCCACCTCCCAATAACGGTGCTGATTCTCCGCCGCTATGCTTCCCCGGGTGATCTTGCAGGTCAGCCGCGCTAGGCTTATATCGTAGTGTTCCGCCCATCTTCCACGGTAATTTGCTCAGAAAACCAATTGGCTGTGTACTGGGGATAATAGTAGGATCCTCGGCCGTGCTAGCTTTCCTTCTCACGCCTCTCGTGCCGTAGCTCATGCCTCTCTTCCTGCGCGGCTGCTCAGTCTCTGCTCCGCCGTGTTTCCGAGATGCACCTGTACCGGCGAGCAGACGATCCCAGTCCTCGCCGCCCCAGCTACCCAGAAGCCCACCCGACTGCTCCTCCTGGTACCAGTCGTCGTAAAAGTCGAAGCTGAATTCTGCATTATCGCGAGCCCGTTGGCGCTCCCTCCTGCGACGCAGTCGATCTTCCGGGTCGCCAAGGCACACCGTCGTGCACTGTTCTATCGCGTGGGCTATGGAGGAGAAGCACGGATTAACGTAGTTTTGTGAGAAACTAAAGATGCCCGCTGCGGCATTTTCGGTAACAGTCTCGGCATCGTGAGTAATCTGGTTCCAGCGCTGGCGCAGTCGCGGGTCTTCGAAGAAAGCCATGGTTGAGGGACAAAGGAAGGGAAGGGCAAGAATTAGCTTGCCGCACAGGGGGGCACCATGCAGGTCGTCGTCGTCGTCTGCAGTAATAGCATGAGATACTTTCGAGCGTCCGACGTTGCAGCGCGCTTGGAGGTTGAATGTCGGCGGTAGGGTCGTGGTGTTCAGTAATCTGTTGGCTATAGTACGACAGCAACCTCAGGAAAAAAAGAAAGAAGAGTGCTTTCGCGATGCCCGTTTTCGATATGCGCCTGCGCACAGAATCAGATGTGTCAAATTTCTCGACATGCGCAGGGTTTGCGATCCAGGTGTTTTAGAGCTTTGGTGCGGCCAGGTCACGGCTTGTCGAGGTGAGAAAGACGGTGGAGGTCTGAATGGACGGGACGGGCTGTGGTCGGGCTGTGGGCGGACTGTGTGGGTGGGGCTGTGCTGTGAGAGAAGCGAGGGGAGTGGCTGTCAAGAGAAAGCGAGAAAGCGGCTCGTCAGCCAGCACGTGCAGCGCCGACTTAGCCTGGTTTGACTTGGGTTGATCTGGAGCAGATCAGTGGTAAAGAGGAAAGACGAAGCAGGACGTCAATTCAATACGAGCATTGTTCTTCAGGCGTACAATGTGTCAATGACTGCATCCGCTCGGAAATTTTTGTCAGGGGGTGTCAGGTGTCAGCTATGGAATAGCCTTTCTGGCTCAGGGAAGCCAGAGGGGATGGGTACAGTATCAATGAAACAATGAATTAATAAATATGAAGTGGGCATCGCAGGGAGGGAGGCGTGGCAAGCTGGGATGAGCCCATATCAGAATGGGCCATGTAAAACGTTCGCAAACGGCTTAACACGGCGCATGGGATTGACATACCGACTCCTCGCATCGTATTGGTATCCGGAGTACATAATAATACAAGTACCTGCAGAACATACACCAGCGTCACTTCCTATCCAGCCTCAAGTTCGCCTTGATCCTAGCCAACAATTCGTCTCTCGTGTCGCGCTCCTGAGGGAACAAGTTCCTCTATTACAACCCCCCCCCATCCCATGTCAATGTCAGCGCACTGAAGCGTCTAGATGCATGCAAACTTACAGCAGCCAGCCAGCGTCTCATTTCCTCTCGGCTCCACGTCTCGGGGTCGCCCTGGGGACCTGGCTGAGCCGGGAACATTTCGCTGCCCCAGATTGACCACACTGCCGCTGCTACGACGGCGCCGCCGAATGCTTGAATCAATGGGTCAACTTGATGATTTTTAATTCTTCTTCGCCAACGTCTCGTCATATATTCGTACCAAGAACCATGTTCTATAGTATGCGTTAGTGTCAAGAATGGCTAGGGCGTGCGTAAGTGTCATGCGCAGTTGGTCGATACCTTTGATGTCATTGCGTTATCGAGTCTTGTCGGCATGGTGAACTGATGCAGGCCCCGTTGGAGCCCGTTGAACGATCTGAAAGTTTGTCGCGACGCGATGCCAGCAGTGGGAAAAGCAAGAGTACGTTTGATAAAAACCACCGGGAAGTGCTCGCCATCCAAATATATACAACGGACAAGTCGATCAGGAAGGGAACTGTGTCTACATGAGAACTTGCAAAGCACTCAATGACGACGACGCCACAGCCGCACTCACGCGGCGCCTTACTCGCTCGCTTCCTGTCATGGCCCGTGAAAGCATATGCTAGTCGCACTGCCAAAGGTGCACCAGCCACAGCCTATTAGCAGTCGGAAAGATGGTCCGTGCGTCGTGGCCCCGCGAAAAATCAGCGCACAAAATTATTAATTCCTGAAAAAAAAACCATTTCAAGCCTTCTGGTCTGCAACTGTCCATTTGTCAGACCTATCCAACACCGCCAAAATGCCTCGTGAGGTCGCTGATATCAAGAAGGTAAGTCAGTCATCCATATTAACTTATAATATCAGCACCACGAAATGCTGACATTGCTTTTTTTTTTTTTTTTTTAGTTCATCGAGATCTGCCGTCGCAAGGACGCCTCGTGTATGTTTTCACCTCCTCGAGCATGAACAGACTTCCCACAGCCCCGATTAGATTTGCGGAAACTTCTCCATCGAACAAGCGACTTCAAAGAGAGGACCCCGAATCTAGATTCTCATCGTGTCAAAAAAATAACTTTGGTCTAACGAATTGATTAGCCGCGCGGATCAAGAAGAACAAGAAGGCCAACAACGTCAAGTTCAAGGTCCGCTGCCAGAAGCACCTGTACACCCTGGTGCTTAAAGACACCGACAAGGCCGAGAAGTTGAAGCAGAGCTTGCCACCTAGTATGTGCTTTCCGCCGCAATATGCCGAAGATGAAACGCCCTATGCTAATTCTTTCGCAGCCCTGAACATCTCTGTCGTCGGCAAGAAGAATTGAGCGCTGTTCTACTTCACATCTGAAAAAAAAAACCCCCAAAGAAAATGACATGAGATAATTGAGCGGCAAAGGGGGCGGTGGTGGAGGATATGAGGAATCTACATGCACGAAATGGGCGTCCGGGATACCTTGCAATTCAACTGCGTGCCGTCGCAATCACGCATTGCGCTCCAAATAGGGATGGAAATCAAGTCGATTCAAAGTCACATATGCGCTGTCGATACAGGCCCAATGGCGTTGCAATTGCTATTGATATTGGCACTCGTTTTCTCGCCCCTTGATTGACATAGGACACCAGCGACTGAAGTTTATAGACCAGACTCCATACAAAGTCTCCGCTCGTTCGGCCCCAGCCTCGTCAACCTCGTAACTTGGCCCTTTCCATTCATCTTACACACCGTGCAATGCAGCCCTCTGCCGCATCAATCGTAATCTTGACCACCTGAAGTTATCTTTTGCCAGAAGCGCTCTCCATAGCCGCTCCTTCCAAATGCAGGAGTAGAACGGTAATCACCCAGGCTTTAATGTAACTTGATAATCTGGCATTACACATGGTTCTCATTTCGTCTGGATCCATTGCGTCCGCCGAGTCCTAGGGCGCGTTGACGAGGAGCAACGGCTCGTCGCTGTGCCAAGTGTACACGAAACGGATGTTGTAGTGTGCTGTCTGTCGCTCCATTTAGGAGAAAGCCAAGAGGGCGTCGCGGGCGATTATTCGCATGCAGCTAGCTGTCTGGCCGAGCGCAGCGGGGTGCGTCCTGGACACTACGCGGCCACGGCAGCCGTTTTTCTTTCTTTTTGTCTCTGGGATTGGCGTGTAGTGTTGGCTGGCGAGGTTCCAAACTCGTCAGATTGATGCGAGGTTGTCTCACACTGCCAATGAGGAGCCGCTGCTGTTTGTTCCCAGATCTCGACAGACACAAAAGCCCGGCACTCACATTCCCCAGTGCCAACTGCTGTCAGACCAAAGCAAGCACAACTTTGTGATATCCTAAAAACCTCATTTCACAAGTCAAGGGACTGGCTCGCTTCCAGATTCGACAAGTGCATCTCGCCAGCTGAACGAGCACCGTTGACTACCCTACGTCCCCCCCAGCGAGGCAACAGCGAGGCAAATCATACCCCATTGTCACTACTTTCCGCTCATTGGCCACGAAATTCTGTCCCCAGTACAACTCTCGAGCAACCAACTTCCTTGTCTTGACCTCTCATTCACGTATACACCTAGTCAAGCACAATGGAAACCCAAGAAACCACCCAAACTCAACACGGCCGGCCCTCAAACATACCTCGCGACGTCGAAGCCGGAATCTCACCCAAGGACTCCGTCTTCAAGGCCCTAGGATGGCTGGACAGATACCTCGCCGTGTGGATCTTCCTCGCCATGCTGATAGGCATCATCCTGGGCAACTTTGCTCCGAGGACAGAAGAGCTTCTTGACAAGGGGCGATGGGTGGGCGTATCAATACCGATCGGTGAGTGAAATTGAAGTAAACACCACTTTGCTACGGCGCATATTTCTGCTTTTTATTTCTATTTTTTTTTAACAATGTGGCGAGTTACCACAATTGAAATAAGGGTTGATGGAGATGAAACAATCTCGGGCCGCTGCTGACAAAATTTTCTTGGCAAATGTAGCAATTGGCCTTTTGGCCATGATGTATCCTATCCTTTGTAATGTTCGGTATGAGACTCTCCACCTTCTGCTCAGACAGGCTGCGTTGTGGAAACAAGTTGTCTTCAGCGTCATCTTCAACTGGATCATTGCTCCTCTCTTCATGGTACGTCCTCTACTTCCAAGGTTGCCAAAACTGTAAAAAACGACAGTAGAAAACTGAGTCAAGTTACAAGCTCGCACTTGCCTGGGCATTCCTCCCCGATGAGCCCCATCTCCGCAGCGGCCTCATTCTCGTCGGCCTAGGTCGCTGCATTGCCATGGTCCTTATTTGGAACAACTTGGCTGGCGGGGACTCTGAGTACTGTGCCATTCTTGTGGCCATCAACTCGATGCTGCAAATGGTGCTTTTCGCCCCACTGGCCATCCTGTTCATCAGCATCATCAGTGACTCCGACGACGACAGGATTCGCAACCTATCCTACTCACTGGTGGCAACCAGCGTAGGCGTCTTCCTCGGCATCCCCCTCGGCGCTGCCATTCTTACCCGCCTGGTTCTGAGAAAAGTTGCAGGCGAAAAGTGGTTCACGGGCGTCTTCATGAAGTTCCTCTCACCACTAGCGCTCATCGGTCTCTTGTACACCATCATCGTACTCTTTGCAGCGCAGGGAAAACATGTCGCCAGACAGGTTGTCTTGGTTGTGCGTGTTGCCGCCCCGCTGATAGTGTACTTCCTTGTCATCTTCTTCGTAACGCTGTGGGTGACACGGCAGCTAGAGTATGGGTACCGTTTGAGTTGCACGCAGAGCCTCACTGCGGCAAGTAACAACTTCGAACTGGCAATTGCTGTGGCTGTCGCGACCTTTGGTGCGGATAGCGAACAGGCCTTGGCGGCGACTGTGGGGCCACTTATAGAAGTCCCTGTTTTGATAGCGCTGGTACATGTGGTGAGGTGGATTGGCTCGAGTCGGAATTGGCGCTAGGGATTGAGGACGCGACTCCCTGGTACAAATCCAGAGACTTGCTCATTCATTGTAATCTCGGCCAAACCACTGCCTGGCTTCTTCGCAGCTCTCCTTGTCATTGTCCCGAGATCACTTTTCATTCAAAGCAGCACCACACCCCATCATACAAGGTAAGCGACGTGTCGTCGTGTATACATTTTCCCGCAAGCCGTGCGTTCAATCGTCCTTCAATCGTCCTTAGGTCGTATTGGTCGCAGAGGCACAGCTCATGAACACTGTGCACTACTACTCTCGCCCTCCAGGATTTGGAAGAGCATAGTGTTTCTGACAAAGCACTCATTGCGACCGCTGCACCCCAGTCGGGCCTTGGTTACCCCACGATCGCCGTGACCTTGCATCTCGGCAATAATTGCGGCGGCAGCACTGCATGACATCTCCATGGGCGACGAAAAGTCCTGGACGACTGTCGAAGCGCCAGGAGATAGCTCAGGGGCGTATGAAGACGTGGGTGTGACGGCGCCAGTGCTGGGCTCGACTGTTGACGGACTCGGTGCCTCAGACGCTGGCGTAGGAAGCGTTGTGGTGCATCGCGTTTTGCCCTCGCAGCAACTGCCCTGTTGCAGAGTGGCAAATGCGAGTACGTCCAGCTTGTCAAAGGAGCTGCTGGCTTGGGATGGGGGCGTAGAGGCAAAGCTATAATACAGCCCATACCCTTGATTACTGTCATTACCAGCGGTACTCTGCTGGGGTTGAGGTAGGAGAGAGGAGAAAGTATAATGTTTTTGTCCAGATCTTGGTGCAGAATACGTCGATCCTGCAGCGACATACATGTCAGATATAGGCGATACAACCGACGTCATGGCAGCGGCAATTCTGTCCAGACCAGATTGGGGTCGAGAGCCCTCGAGGTCCTCCCCATTGGAAGCATCGCCGTCTTGCGTTGGAGGCACACTTTCCCTCTTGACAATGGGGGCGCCCTTTGTGCTTGACTTTTGCTCGGGTTGACCCAGCTGTCCATGGTGTAACGGTCGCAAGCTCACGCTAGAGAGAGCTTCTGCAGCCTCATGATCTTGGCATGACTGCAGAAAGGCCTCAATATCAGCATCCGTGGCGCCTGTACGCGCCAGCATCATCCTAAGCCTCGAGTTCTCGAGGGCCACTGTCCGCGCAGCCTGCTGCATCTCGAGCGTAGCGCCAACACCCTGCTTCTCGTATTCCTGGACCTTGCGCTCTAGGTTTTCCACATATTCCTTCCGTCTGGCGCGAGACCGTCGTTGGTTGTCGCGGATGCGAATGGCGGCCGCGCTCTGCGAGTGTTCCGTCGAGTTCTGCTGCCCCAATTGAGTTGGTGGTGTTAGTCAAGTCCAGTCTTGCAGTGCAGCTTGGTTCTCGAAACATGCATGACAATTCTTTCTCTTTCGGTCTGGTCGACTCAGTCACCAGTGACAACCTCACCCAAACAGAGCGAATGGCACACAAGAGGAATGCAAAAGCCATGGACTAATTGGCGGCGCAAAGGGCAAAGGGAAGAACAAAAAAAAGGATAACATGCTATTCATCGGATAAAACGCATCTCACCTTTGCTCCTGCCATTGTGGCACGGTATGAGTGATGGGACAATATCGCTTGGTGACACTCTAGCAGCGGATCAATTGACGTTGACTGGCGGGAGTTGAATTTTAACCGAAGCATAAGCTCAGAAAAAAAAAAAAATTGGGCTGGCCGAGAGAAAAATCCTGACTTGCAGTTGCGGGGCTGGCAACGACGCGTGGGTGGTGTCGTGCGTGACATGGACGGGGACGTGAGCGTGGATGTCGGCTCGGATGAGAGACCAGGACAATCACGATACCCAGCTGCGCCGTGTTCCAACTTGCATGGCTTCGTTGCTAGATGCCATCATATCTCTTTTTAAACTGAACAGATCTCATGTTCTTGATCAATCCGTACAATGGCTCGAAAGACGCCGCTGTTGTCAGGCAGCATGAGATGCGGTTCTTGGTCATGAGCGTCTAGTGCGTCAACCTCTCCTTTTTTCTATCTTACTTCGTGTGAGCCAGTCCGCCTTTGCGACGACTAGCTAGGTACGGGTATCATTTGAGGGAAAAATAATAATAATAATAAATCAGTCGCTCCGGGCTCAAACCTTGGGGCTTGATGCAATGCAATTCGCGACAGCGCCATGCTCTTCCGCTGTCTGGCATGCCTTCAGGGCGCTATCACTTAAAGAGCCGCCGTCTTGTTCGAGTCGAAAATCTCTCCACGCCGCTCCCTTGCTGTGCATGCCACAACTGTTGCACGCCTACTCCACGGCTCTCTCCACAGAGCTTATACCGTCGCCATGCTTCCCGAAGATGGTCAGGCCGTAATGGGCCACGCTTCATCTCTGATTCCTGAGCTTCCTCATCGTTGATCGTGCCGTTGACCGAAGGAGGGGGCGTGGGAAGATCTGTCTGCTTTTCGCCCGCTGAGATCCATTCACCTTGGACGTTTCGCGCAGCTTCGATGATTTCTCCAGCAAATAGCTTGGCCACAGCCTTGACGGCAGTGCTGACCATCTGCGGTACGGACTGAGATACTGTTGCGTTTACCACCTTTGTAGCACATGTCAGAGAATGAAAATAAAAAAAAAGATGTAGAGTCGTCATGTAGCGACCATCTTACCCTTTTGACAACAGCGTCTGATAATTTGGCTGCTCGCCATAGTTCATATCGATTATACTGCTCACTGTCGAAGGCCTCCACCAACATGGCTCTCAACCTTATCTCCTCCTGTTTCTGCTCCTGGGTACGAGCACCTGAATCCTCCAGGGCCATTTCTCCATTTTCATCATCTTCATCGTCGTCGTCGGCATCCTTGTCACCTCCCTGGCCACCAACACTGGTTGGAGCCTTCCCCCCGACTAAGCTGGGTGTTCGTTCCGCAGAGTAGTCACCTTTGGCGTTCTTGGATTTGCGACCTCTCTTCTTCTTGGGTGCTCCGCTGGTCGTAGCACTGACAGCACTGCCACTCACGATAGAAGTTGCGTCGACGGAGGGAGAACGAGGGTAGGGCGATCTGCTGTCTTCTAGTGGGAACGATGTTTGTCGTAAAGGGTGAGCCGGCACGGATGATTGCGATAGAATGGAGGCTTTTCGGCGCTTGATTGGCGGAGCGTTGACCTCGAGTGTTGAAGATCGCCTCTTGTTTGGCAGTTGTGCTGGTGACGGATTAGGAGGCGACATGGCCAAAGGCGAGGTAGCATACGGCGGCGATGCCATGATGCTGATATGAAATTCGTAAGGCGGTTCAAAGAGATTAAAAACTGCGCAGTATCGGCAGATGAAGAGAGAAAAGAGTGTTTGTGAGTGGCGAAGAACACTGCCCTTTAATGTAAATGAACAAAAAGAGGCGAGCCCAACCACTATGCGTCGACTACAGACGCGCTCACCTCTGCCGGCGACCGAAGTCACCCGGTCACATGACCAGGGGAAGCCATGCATGCGGCAAGGTGTGACAGCTGCCGTGCTTGCCGTGGTGGTGCCTCCGTTGATAGTAGCGTGGATATCCCGATTAACTGAATTGTCGGTGCCTTGCGCAGTTCGGAATATCCAGCAGCAGCAGAAGCAGCGCTCGCCTGACGTCAAACTCTGAAAGCCGATGCGCCGAACCATCCATCGCTCGCGACACCTGTGAGCACCGGGACGTCGAGCAAGCCCCCTTGCACCTTCCCTGCCATCGCCAACCAGACCCCGCGCCACCAGTTCAACGACTTTTTTTTTTTCCTTTTTCTCGAAGTCGACTATCCGAAGCATTCCGCATTTCCGCATCCAAAGTTCACGATTTGGAATTTTGACTGTGCCTAGTCAGCCAACCAGCCAATGCGTCTAATTGTTCCGTTCCGTTCCGTTCCGTACGAATAGAAATAGACTTTGGCCCGGTCGGGAAAGTTTGCCTGCCAGATGCATCCTTGACATAACTTTACCACCCACTTGCCTCTCTTTCCTTCGAGTTGTTTCAAACTTCATAGTCTGCACATATGATTGCATGAGACACTCGCCAACCTTTCTTGCCAACCCTTGACACACTCGAACTAGTTCGTTCGGAAGAGGAGATTTCCACGCCCCGGTCCGGCCCCTAGTTCTTCGTTGCTCCCCTGCCGGTTCGTAGTCTCCACCGATGTCGCTTCGAGAAACCTGCTGATTCCATCTTTTGCCTTGTTAAGCCGCCATCCGCCATCACCTCTCCCAACCTGCATTGGTTTCTCTTCCGCCTCTCAATTCAAGCCTCGCTGTGCATAGAAAATACTTTCTCCGCTATTGCTGTGCAGAGCCTCTTCGTAGATCCACCAGTCTCTTTGCAATGGCACACTCAGCTGCCATGAATAAGCGGACCCAAGATACTGCGAGTGTTTCCGGCTCATCAATAAGTGAAGAGTGGAAGCGCAAGCGCAAGCGCAGAAACAAGAACAATGGATCCAATATCGGGGGCGACTCTCAATCGGCTGCAACCAATGGCCGCCGCTCGAACGCTCTCTACAGGAGACGCCACAGCCTCAGCAAAGCAGCTCGCGATCCTCGAGATGAACCGCCTACCAAGAAGGTAGCAGCCGCTGCGGGAAGCCAAGAGCTAGTACGGTCACCGAGTCCTATTATTGATTTTGAGGGTCTGAGCAGACCGAGTACGTACACAGCTTAAGACATGTGACCTTGGTGTAAGTTGTACTGATCATCTGCAGGTCGTGGAACTCGAGAACGACAGGAGGAGACCGAGGACCAAGCCGCAAAGCGGATGGAAAAGATGCGCGGCGCCGTCCGGACACTATTGGAATGTGTCGGCGAGGACCCCGACCGAGAAGGGCTACTTGACACTCCGTCACGATACGCAAAGGCCCTCATGTTCCTCACCAGCGGGTATCAGGTTGACGTCAAGGAGACCATCAACAACGCTCTATTCAATGAATCCCATAACGAGTTGATTATTGTGAAGAACATTGAGATTCACTCCCTTTGTGAGCATCATTTGGTTCCCTTTATTGGCAAGGTCAGCAACCTCAGTGACATGTCCAGTTCAAGCATTCGGCCATATTCTAACATTCCCCCCAGATGCACATTGGATACATCCCTCGAAACACCGTTATTGGTCTGTCCAAGCTCCCGCGAATCGCTGAGATGTACGCCCGCCGTCTTCAGATTCAGGAGCGTCTGACCAAGGAAGTCGCCAACGCCATCATGGAGATCCTCAAGCCCCGCGGCGTGGCCGTCGTCATGGAATCCAGCCATTTGTGCATGGTAATGCGTGGTGTTGAGCAGACCGCCACATCGACCATAACCAGCTGTATGCTTGGCTGCTTCGAGAAGTCCAGCAAAACGCGCGCAGAATTCCTAAGCCTAGTCGGGCTTAATAGAGGCTCATGAGCTACGTTCTCCGCGTTCTTCACGTCGTAATGTACTTTGCACACTTGGTTTTTGCTTGTAGAAATCAACTTTGTACTTCCCATCGGCGTTAGGACTTGTTTTCAACCCACCACAGCGAGCGTATAGGGAGGGGCCATGCTTTCAACAGTTGCCGGTCAGGTCAGAAAAGCTGGGGCGGTAGTCTTGATTTATCATCGTTTTAAATATCACAAAGGGATGCTATCATCGCTTCTTGGCATAGGAATATCTGGGCTCAACACCCTGGAAAGTTGGAGATGCCCAGCAGACTCGCGAAGTTCCACATCTCAAGCTAATATACTCCAGTTCACATTCGGGTTTAAGATATGAGAATAAAATATCACTATGAAGCCTTATCTGCCTTTGTTTCCGACTGTAAAATGCAGAATAATCGGAGAACCAACTGGCACCAATGGTTGGTTCTAATGTAGTTTAATAGACATTTCAATTAAACAGTAGCAGAATTAAATGTAACAGCGAGCCTCTCCTCATTTGTAAAACAGGGAAATCTCCAGGATATGCGCATCAGACGATAGCGAATTTTAAATATGATGATGCGTCTACCAAGCACCTTGCTTGTGAAAGAAAAACTCCCTATTCTCCGCAATTTCTGTGAACCCACGTTTCCCAAGTGGATCCCATTGGCTTTCGGATAGTCCGTAACCCATCGTCGTACACCCATAGAACGGTACAAGTTTGATGGAAGAAAGAAAGAGGTATCCATCGGCAAAACGAAGAGCACCAGAAACCCCTATTGCTAAAACCCATACTAAAAGAACACGTTGAGAAAGACGAACATGTCAAGCCTTCACAGAAAAAAAAAAAACCCTCAAAAAAACTGCACGTTCTCCAAATTCAGTCCTGTAATGTTCCTACTCGCCGTCTATCATGGCATCCAGTGCGTTTCTCTCGCTTTCCAGCAACTCGGCGGTCACAGCGTCTGCCACATTGTCATCTTTCTTGTCCTCATCGTCATCGTCATTAGTCATTTCTTTGAACATTTGATCGACACTGCCGTCTTCCTGTTTAATTTGTGTGCCTCTATCAGTGGGCGAAACGGAACCACGGACATCACTTAAAGAACTTCGTTTTGTCCGCGGACCCCATACATCTGGACCCCAGATCGATTCTGCTTGCTTACGGCCGACATCGGTACGTCCAAGGATTTCCAGAGCCTTACTCTTTCCAGCCTCGGTGTGTAAGTCGACACCGTCCTCCATACCCCGAAGCAGGCGGTCCTCCAGAGACATGGATGAATTATTCACAAATACAGGTCCACCAGACTCAAGGAATAAAGGGTGTAGCCCATTATCTGTGTTGGAGGAATTCATCTTGCTGTGATCACCATCTGAGGAGCTAACACCCCTATCTCCATGTCCTCGAGGGGATACTGAATCTGCGTTGCTATCGGGACCTTGGCCATACATAGACAGACCGCCATATGAACCAACACAGTGAGGCGGCACCAATGACTTGCTCGAGCTTTGTGCCGCTGCCGCTGCCGCCTCGGCATTGGCAGCCTTACGACGAAGGCTATTGGCTTTGCCCTTTGCATGTTCTGGCAAATCATCAGGGTTATCCACACCATATTCTGCCAACATTTTTTGCAATTTTGTTGGCCGCGGCTTTCGGGTGCTGAGCGATACTTCAAGGATGGGTGGAGCGACAGGAGCGACGGGACACCATTTATGCAGCTCTTGTCGGAAGAAGTTGGTTTCAAATGACAGGAGGACCTCTGCACCCTCGAGTTTTCGGAGGTAGAAACGTTGCGTTTCGATCTCAGCCTCTGTTGACACAAGAGGATTGCAATATCTGGCAATACGTTCCCGGAAAGTTTGTGCATTGTCGATAATGTTATTTAGGACTTCTTCCTCTTCTGGCTGAAATGGCAAATGAGGAATCTCGTCTGTGAGCGCGATGAGATCCTCAAGTTTCGGACGAGCTGCATCCCGAGGAATTCTTTCCCGGTAATCGCAGATAGGACAAGTGTATTTGTCATCCTCCTTGACTTTGCCTCTGGCAATCTTTAAACACTTATAGTGATACCTAGTAAAGACTATCAACTCGACGTTCCAACCATGTCTCATAGACAATAATAGCTCAAAATATGCTTACCATTCATGACACAATTCGCATTCAATCATCATGCCAGCTTCGATTTTTCGACATATGCAGAAAACCTGCCTTGAGCGATCGCCTAAGCGAGTACCACCTTGCTCAGGTGTGACTTCGCGGGATACTGGCTCTGCTGGAAGACGAGGAGTATCATTTTCAACATCGAAGCAGTCCGCATTACGTTCCAAGACATATTCAAGATGACTTTTAAGTATATGCAATGGCGCGTTCGACTTTCCAAACAGCTTCTTCCCCTTTCGCATCCAATCCTCGTGCCGTTTGCGTTCGTTCTCCAAATCAAGAGTGCCATTGGGCTTGGAATTCAGTTCTTCCAAGTTTCGTATAATGTCTATTACTTCGGAATATTTCGGGCGGTTCCTGATATCTGGATTTCGGCAGCGCTGTGTTATGTCCATGATTTGCCGGTGGGCTTCTCTCTGCTTGTGAAGGATGCGATCAACCTGAGCGAGGGTTTCTTGAGAGACAGGAAGAGCACTTGCTTGAACTTGATTGGAAAGTGCTTCGAGTTGAGGAAAATGGACGATCTCGGCCTTAACGAGTTGCTGTGCTTTGGCCTCCCAATTCTCACCTGCTTGTAGCTGATCACGGTAGAATTTCAAGTGATCGTTATAAGATGGAATTTCCAGACTTTGACCTTCTTCAATTATATCCCGGACATCTTTCAAAGATAGAAAGAGTCCTCGGCTAGATCTGGCTTTTTGGTTCCATCGCATTTGCTCCAGCACCCTTTGGAGCCGATCGATTTCGGGTGTGTCAACATTGAAGCTTCTGCCCTCTTCTAGAAGCTCTTCTATAGTTTCCACAGGAGTCGTGGTTGTATTTTCAAGAGTGCGAGATGCATTCCGTTGAAACTCCTTGATGGCCGCTGCTCGTTCTTGCAGCTGAGCAATTTCGGGACAGTCAAATCCAATGTGCTCAGCGTCTCTGAGTAAGCGGTAGATATTGTTGACGTGGCGTGACTCACGTTCCTTTTGATCTTGATAGGTGCTGCCAATGGATTTGCGCATACCACCTTGCCAAGCCTTCTCGTTTTTGCGTCGATTTTGTTGTTTCCGCACGATGTAATTGGTCGCCTCCTCGACCCAGTCATTGCAGCGGTCGACGAACTCCTTAAGAATGGGTAGGGACGGGAGTTCGAAGGGTACGCGTTCACCCTCATGGAGAAGAGCTCGAAGAGATTTTAGTGACGGGGTCGTTTCTTCATCAAGCATTTTAGCGTACTTTTCTTCCCATAACTCTGGTGTCCGCGCTTTGTCAAGCACCTTCCCATAAATTGTGGCCATTGCCTCGTCTGTGACCCTATATATCAGAATATGTCCATCACCCGTGAATCGTTGTTCTTCTGTTTGGTCGCAGCAAGCATGATATCCTGCGTGGGCGATGCAAATTGTTTTGCCGGTGCGTTCACACTTGAATCTGGACAGAAATGCAAAGGCCTTGCAGTAAGCACAACACTGCTGATCTTCGTCAAGAATGTCGTCTTCTTCAGTTCTCAATGTGAGCGTGCAGTTCTCGTTCCTGGATCCCTCGAGGGGGCATCTGTGAGGAGATACCTCTTTGTGTCTGGCCAAGAAATCAGCTCTCTGTTTCTGCTCGCGCTTTCGAATGCGATCCAATGCTGGTCCAAGCCATTTCGCCGTTTGTATGCTTATGCTCGTTGCCGCGCCACCTTCGGCAGCCGTCCAGAGAAGCTCATCGTGTGAAAAACACGGTTGCCTTCTGAACAGCTGCAGTCTCTCGACTCCAGCCAAGCCAAATGGCTCCCAATCATACGGCGCAAAATTAACAGCTTCGTTGAAGTTAAATCCGTGGTTGAAACCTGCATGATAAGCCTGAGGGAAAGTGATGACAAATTGGCCGGCGCGTTGGTCTAGAGCATAAACCCGTACACCAGCTTTTTGAAGCTGCTCCGGGGTGAGCAAAGTAACCAACTGGAAAAGGAGATCTGGTTGGGTCTCAAACAGCTCTGGCACTGCCTCTTTCATGGCTGCTTCAAATTTCTCCGCATCCTCACCTGGAATACCATACCAGGTTTTGGTAGCTCCAAAATGCTGATAGTTGGCAGAATAAGCATAGTGATCTTCATTATGCCAACAGAAGGTGGAAAATATCATGCCCACATATACCCAAGGTACTGTCATGCCAGATATGTCCGAATTGATATGTCGGAACAAACTGTCGGGGTGAAGTGGCAGAATGTTGAGGTTCCACGGGTCTGAAGCGTAAGTGTTATTCGGATTCTTCTCTAGCGTTGGGAAGCCTGATCCATGCGTAGTACAGTGAATGTCCGCACCATACTCCACCTCTACAGTCTCTTCCAGATCTGCTACGAGTCGCCAAAACTCCGTTTCGACATCTTCCTCGGTCACTGGCCGATGACAGTTCAGAGCGTGATCGAATGGCATTTTCTTTTCAAAGTAACCTTGTTTGAAGTCATTGGCTTTTTGCTGGAACTGTTTGAGCGAATATAAGCCTCCTTCCTCGAATCCGAACTGTCCATCGCCTACCAAGCAACGTGGACAGTTCCACTCCGCGTCAGGCTTCCGCTTCAGTGGTGGGTCTAGACAAGGTCCGTGATAGCAGTTATCGCATGATTCACAAGTAAGCAGGGCACCGGCATCTTCTCCGCGACCACAGTTCTCACATCGTTCGCCTGGCGCCTCTGCTTCCTCTTTAGGAATTCGCGGTGCTGTGGGGCGGAAAGGTGTCATATGGGAACCAGCGACGGTAGGGACAGGTTCCTTCTTGAGACGCTTGCTACGTCTGCTGCTGCCTTCGACGTCTTCTTTATCAGTGTCTGCGTCTGGTCTTCCCGCTTCGGGAGTATCCGCTCCACGGTGGCGTTTTGCACTAACGGAAGACGAATTCAAGCCGTTCAAACGCGCTTCTGGAGCATTACTTGTCGACACAGCTGGACTGCCAACTCTATCCACATCCGTTGTGAAGCTTCTCCCGTCGATATTACTTGATTTCAATGCAGAGTTAACGGCGGTGGAGCCACCAGAGTTGATGGCCTTGAAACCTCCAGATGATCCAGATGTTGGCGCTGGAGAAGCATCGACCATTGGCGTATCGTGGTCGGTTTCACGCTTTAGCCCATTCATGCTGTTCTGCAGAGTTTCTGATGCCTGCCTTGCAGGGGAATCGCCGTTAACGCTGACCGGCGTGTTGACGTGGGATTTTCGTACCGGAGTTTCTGCCGGGCTTGGCGTCAAGGGGCCACCGTATTCTTGCTCCAATTGTTGGTGAACACCTGGTTTAGCGAGACGCAAGTACTCTTCATAGGGGCATAACCAGCGCTGGAATGAGTTCTTGAGAGATGTCGAAAGTGACGACATAATCTTGCCGCTGTACCCGAGGTCACGCCCAATTTCTGCCCACTTCTTGAGCTTGCAGACTTTATCGAAACCACCACGAGATTCGACTGCTTTCTTCAGTCGGTACAAATCTAGTGGCTTTTTGTCCACATAAGGCAACCGATGAAGATTACTGCCTTGTTGTTTGTGAAACTTGGACAGCCCATCAAGATAAGTGAGGTTCGCACGAGTGCCTGACTGATCAGTGAAAGTACAATTGATGTTGGGGAAAAGGGTGAGCTCACTTCCTTCTACAGAATTCAGCTCCTGTTTTCGGGTTCGAAAATGGAATTTCTAAAGGGCAGGTCAGTGCCAATGCTCCTAAAGAATTTCGCAGCAACACAAGGCATCTGGATTGGAGTACCTCTGTATCTATAGCAAAATCTGGATTCCATGTATCAGGGGGAATGATCTTGCATATGCCATACTGAGAAGCCTCAGGCGTGATCTTCTTCATGTACTCTAGAGGGTCTCGCCATTCCTCCTCAGTGGGACAGTAAGTTGGTGCCTCGGAGATGCCATGGGGCCGCGACTTGTTCTTCAAAGGCTCACGAGCAGCTGTTGGTTGGCCACGACGTTCGACCGACGTGAGGTCTAATCCCGCGCTGGCCATTGCGCTCAGTGGAATTTGCGAGTTGCTAGGGTGATAACCATTTGTATTGACTTTGCGCTTTGGTCTCGTAGAAATTTGCGATGTGGACGACCCAATAGCCGGCGAATTGCGCGAACTTACGTTAGCGCTATTGACACCTGTGGTTGTCATTGTGGTCGTTGACATTGGTGTCATCTTCAAGGGACAAAACCTTCTCCGAACGAAACCGCGATGCTAGACGAATCGTAACCACAGCAATCTGGTCCCTCGACAGAATGGCGTGATGATGGAAGGGTTCGTATTGGGAACGTTCGATCGGTCGGAGTGCCTTTAGGTGTGATGAACCTCGTGCATGGTAGCGATACTGGGGCAGTCCGCGGAAAAGATCCAGTATTAGAACCAGTAATACGATGCGCGAAGAAAATCGGCCTTCATATGTCAGAGAATGAATAAAAGAGAATACGCCTAGAACAGTTTCATTCAAGGAGAACCTTGTGTTAGTGGTTGTATTGAGTCGGAGTCCGACGGTCGAGGAATTGGAAGAGAAGCGGAAGAGGATGAGCTAGTGACATGAAATGTCCATTGCCCTAGGACTAACACGAAATATCGACTCACCAATGAGATGAAGAGCATGCAAGCAACAAAGCTGCATGTGACGATTGAAGGGCGAAGAATTAGCTCTGCAAGCAATGGGCGGTTGGGGTTTGAAACCCCAGAAAAACTTCCCAAGTGGTGCTGATCGTGTGTAGATGCCGGTGCGAATACGAAGGACGGCAGACGAGGAGCACCTGGCGCTGCCGTGCTCTTTCCTGCCCGGCCGGGTCTGGAGTCCCCAAGGCTTGATTGGAAGGAACAACTCAGGCGACATTTCCCTGCGGTCAACAGAGACAAGTCCTTGATACGCTAAAGGAGGCGTGGCTGTAGGCGGCTTGAGAAGTATCGCTACCTGCTCCCAGTTTTGTGCAAGTACCTCCTGTCCGGGGTACCTAATGTACCTCATATTAAGTGGGTCTATACCGGAAGCATTGCACGGTCCACTTTTAGATGAACCGACGAGAGCGGCGATTCTCCAGCAACCGATGCCGTATCGAGTCGAATTTGGAGCCCTGCAGCAGACCATAGTACTTCCGACTTAAAAGCTTTGCGTCATCATGTATAAAGTCATGATTGCGCCAGCCTCGAGATGATGAATATCCAGTCACTATCACCTAAGTCATTTACAGAATTTGTTATTGTGGCTGCCTACAAATGCATGACGCGATGTATTACCTGATAAAGTAAAGCAATTCTATACAGTATAGTCTACGTAGCTACCCAGGTAGGCAAGTACCGAGGTATGCATGGAGCAGAAAGGTCAGATTTGCTGCAGTAATATAAATACAATACGTAAGCTGCAACAGTAACCTTTTCCGCGCTGCGCGCATCAATTAAAATAACCCTTGAAATCATGGCCTTGCCCTCTTTCCTCACCCAGACGCTTCCACCGGAAATTTTCGCTTTAGCGTTTTGTGGGATGGATCGGCGCACAAGTGAACTTTAACTATGACGATATGCTATTCAGGTGAATTTTTTTATTTTTTATTTTTTATTTTTTTTTACAAGTGTGGAGTGGGTTTCTTGGTGGTTTTTGCTTCTAGTATTATGATGCGGCTGCTGCCTTCTTGGCCCTTGCTTGACTTCGCAGTAATTTTTTCACCTCCGCGCCTCCTCTAATCCGTAAACTGAGCTCCTTTGCCATGTCTCCCCATCTGATGTCACCTCCACAGCTCGGACATAAACACTGATTGGGTATGATGTGTTCGCTGTCATCATTTGATAGCGCATGCTTGCTCCAGCAATCTAGATGTCCCATCGCCCTGCATGCGTCGTTTGGGCATAGAGCGTGCAAACCTTTGTCAGATTCAAGCTCATGTGCACAATGCACGCATTTGCCCTCTTGCTCGAACTCAACAATGGCACGCGCCTTGCGGACATACTCGGTCATTGACGAATAGTCTAGGGGTAGGGCATGGATTCCGCTGTTTTGCCCATGCTCAGATATTGTGTCGGTGGAAGACGCGAAATCCGTCAGGATTTGAAGACCTGGTCGGCAGCAGCTTTGGGTAGCCTCCAACCTACGCTGCCACGCGGCATATGCCTCCTTCACCAAGAAATGCACGTTTAATGGCCATCTTGCGAAGCTTGGTACACCTGTGAGCAGATGGATATTGGCCATGATAGATTTCATGCTGTGAATAGGCCTCCTAGGCATCCCATTCTTCTTCCTTTGCGTTGAAATGCTCACGCGAGACTCAACTGGGATGTGCAATGAAAGATGCGGATTCGTCAATGCCCATCTGATCGATGCTTCCTTCAGCAAACAAAAAAGTACACTGCATTCTATAGAGTCACGGTAGAAGGAAGGGAGAAAACCTACTCAAATTTCAGCGCTGCCACCATGCTTGGAAAGCCAGATACCAGAGTGATCATCTCCCAAGGTCGTAATCTGTCGCGCGACGTACGCGCTGCGCCGCCTTTTGCTTCACCATTATGTTGCTTCAAACGACGAGGCGGGTTTGGTGTTGAGCCGATATAGAGTGACGCGTGTCTGACCGTGGAACGAAGGACATAAACAGTGTAAAGAGCCGGGAGCGGCTTGGTAATGCTAGCCATCCTTGCGCCTGGGCGACTGGCGTGATCCCTGTGTCATTGCCAACAAGGCTGGAGCAGGGCACAATTACATCGCTGTTGCAGCTGTCGACTCAAATTACGCCAAGTATCATGTTTTAGTGTGAAGGTTTAGTTCGTCTCAACGTTTTATGGTCGCTGGGAGCACGTCATCTTGTTAGCCAATCAGCGTCGTCATCGACCTTCCTACGACTGACTCATGTTGGCCGCAATTCAGCCGCTGGTTGGTCTCATGGAAAATTTTGATCAACATCAATTGATAGTTTTTTATCAACCCTCCCCCTTCCTAATTTTCCTACATTTTGTACAATTCCAATTCCCGCGGGCCCTTCAGCTATAGCTTACATATTCCAGGACACGTTGTCGCTCGTTGCGACTTTTGTGTGATGTGAGCGTAGGAGCTTATAACAAGCCCTGCTTCTGCAAATCGTAATATACCTTCTCGGGCATAACATTTCCCTCACTGTCCTCCATTTGGACAACACTGCCCTCGTCCATGGTAGACTGCTTTTTCTCTTTCTGAATCTTCTCCCATAGTCTTTGTGCTTCATCTATTCTCGTAATGTCTCGAAATACGAAAGAATTGATGATTCCGAGACACTTCAGGTTGAAGGTGTGCCGAGCCTCTTGGAAGTGTTTGTCGAATGCTCTCCGTCCTTTGTAGACATAGTTCCCACAAATCTCACAATTGAACTCGTTACCAAGGCCGTGTAGGCGATACAGCCAGTAAGGGATAGGCTTGCCATCCCACCCTAGTGGAATCTTGAGGGGATTTTGAATTCTTCCTTCGTCATCCTCGTCATCATTATTATCGTCCTGCTGCTTTTGCTTCTGCGATGCTGTCGGGTCGAACAAATATTCTAATTCTTGTTGTCGCTCTTTTTGCGACATGCCTCTTCTTTGTTCGACGTAAATTATAGTATGTTCTCGCTCGACCTTCAACTCGGAAGCAAGTCGTTGGATTCGATACTCTCGTCCCGCAATAACTTTCTCTCTTTGCCTGAGATCAGCTCCTTGGCCTGAGCTAGCTCCTTGACTTGATGCAGCTCCCATACGTGCCTCTGCATTTTTGTGTTTCCGTCCCTCCAAGTGGTGCTTGTATACGTTGGGGTTCTGGAAGTTCTTCTCACAGTATCGGCACCACAATGAGTCGGAAGCATCAGCTTCCCATCCCTTGATTTCGTTTCTCTTCCATAAGTCCTCGAAGTCGGTTTCAATATTCAATAGAATCTTGTCCATGTCATCTAGAGGGCGTGTCTTTCTAGCAAATTCTTCAAGATAGTTCGCCAGCTTCGCGATATACTCAAAGTATTGCTGATTCAATTTGTCGCGCCGTTTTATTCCACATGTGGCTTGCGAGAAATCATCGAAATGCTTCAGATATGACATATACTCGAGTGCTTTGACGTTTGGTAAGCTGCGAAACTCGTTGGAGTGGGGGGTGAGGTCGAGACGCTCGCCGTAGCATTCTTCCCTGGAGAAGTTGATGTCTGCGTAGGTCGAACCAGGGACCTGGTCATCCCACATGCGCTGGTATTTTTCCTCGAGATTTTCGGCTGGCCCGCTTGGGTATTTCGCGTAGTGGTCGTTGATCGCAACTATGTCTCTGTAAAGGGCGGCCATTGGATCCTCAGACCCAAGCTTCTGAATTTCTCGTGCTGCAGAGCCATCCTCGTCTATCTCAAGTTTCAAAAGCTCGAGTGTATGATTCGCATGTTCGTTGACAAGTTCGGCTATGTGATGATCACGGTTTACTCGTTCTCGCGTCTAGGAGCGGTTAGCAAATTGCTAGACCCATGACGGGTGGTTTAGAACAGATAACTTACAGTCGTGGGTGTATCTTGGGGAAGATTTGCTATAGCTTGCTCTATTCGCTCGCGCACCTCATAGAGGTACCTCTTTTGCTCCAAAATATACATGTTGCGACAGTGAAGATCCTATCCTTTCGCGAAGGTTGACTGTGCAGGAAGATTTGGGAAGATTAATGATTGCACGGTGCAGGTATGCGCTCGATACGGTATACCATGTATTTTGGGGCGTGCAAGGTAAGCTAATCATGTTCATATACCAACCATAATTCACTACAGTTCTATACAAGGAAAATACATGATTATGACGTAAATATTCACTGTATATTTCTGCATAGAAATAAAAACATACCTATCTAGATAGATGTGTACAATCATAAAGGTAGTACTGTAAGCCACGAAATGCGGTGACCTAAATTTTGCACTGTGAGCTTTCTCAGACGAGAGGCAGCCTGCCGAAGTAAAGCCGGCCCTTACAAAGCGGCCCAAACTTTTCTGGAGCTTCAGTTCACTCCCTCCTAGACCAGGTCATCATCATAAAATTGGCATCTCTCGATACCACGCCAGAAAAAAAATTCTGAAAAGATGGCTGAAGGTTCTGGAGGCATTGACCGCAAGGCGGATGAGAGGATGGAGTTTTCCACCTCAAAAGAAGTTACTGTCCACCCCACTTTCGAATCTATGTCCTTGAAGGGTGAGCGACTTCGCAAGGATTATCGCCTTTTATACTATGACATGATGCTAATTGTCAACTGAAGAAAACCTCCTTCGCGGCATCTATGCTTATGGCTATGAGTCCCCTTCTGCTGTCCAATCTCGAGCTATCGTTCAGGTCTGCAAGGGCCGCGACACTATCGCGCAAGCTCAATCCGGTACCGGAAAAACGGCGACTTTCTCAATTAGCATGCTGCAGGTCATCGACACTGCTGTGCGCGAGACACAGGCCTTGGTGCTTTCACCGACTCGCGAATTGGCGACTCAAATTCAGTCAGTTGTTATGGCGCTCGGCGATTACATGAATGTGCAATGTCATGCCTGTATTGGCGGAACCAGTGTTGGCGAAGATATTCGCAAACTTGACTACGGCCAGCATATTGTTTCTGGCACCCCCGGTCGCGTCGCCGATATGATTCGAAGACGACACCTGCGAACGAGACATATTAAGATGCTGGTGCTGGATGAAGCCGATGAGCTGCTTAACAAAGGTTTCCGCGAGCAGATCTACGATGTGTACAGATATCTGCCTCCCGCCACCCAGGTCGTTGTAGTCAGCGCCACTCTACCATATGATGTATTGGATATGACGACAAAGTTCATGACCGATCCAGTTAGGATCCTTGTTAAGCGTGACGAACTGACTCTCGAGGGCTTAAAACAATATTTTATTGCAGTTGAGAAGGAGGATTGGAAGTTCGATACCTTGTGCGACTTGTATGACACCTTGACCATCACGCAAGCCGTCATTTTTTGCAATACTCGCCGTAAGGTGGACTGGCTCACCGACAAAATGCGTGAGGCCAACTTTACTGTGAGCAGTATGCACGGGGATATGCCTCAGAAAGAACGTGACAGTATTATGCAAGATTTCCGACAGGGAAACAGCCGAGTTCTGATCTCAACCGATGTGTGGGCTCGAGGTATCGACGTACAACAAGTCAGCTTGGTTATTAACTACGATTTGCCTAGCAATCGCGAGAACTATATTCACCGCATTGGTCGAAGTGGTCGCTTTGGTCGTAAGGGTGTCGCCATCAATTTCGTTACCACCGAGGATGTCCGCATCCTGCGAGATATTGAGCGTAGGTCTTTTCATTCCATCATATGTGAGCGACGAACAATACTGATACTTGTTTAGTGTACTATTCGACGCAGATCGACGAAATGCCTATGAATGTAGCCGATTTAATTGCCTAGACACGCCGAAGAAGATGGAAGGCAACAGTTTCGCAACCCCAACACCTCTCCCCTCCAGCGGAGATCAGATTGACAGAGGTGAAGTTAAAGACTCGTCACGGCCTGTGTACCGAGTGCATTAAGTGGAGGAAAGGGCCTGTGTAAATTACTAGGTGAGAGTGCACTATCTTTGTTGCTTCTCGCCGAAGTTCCCGTAAGCTAATGGGAGTTGAGATGTACAGATTGAACTCAGCCTTACGTCTCTGGACGAAGGGAACCCGACAGGAAGCTGAACTTCCCTGAAGTTTTTTTTTCAAACCCGCATCACAACCAGAGCTGGTATTGTCTTAGTGGGAGTAAACAGTAATCTAATGTCTCCATGGGGACACATCAGTTGGCATACTTCCCGTGGGCTCAGAGCTTGGTGCCATATAGCAGGTTAACCATCTACTAGCAGCGTTACCTCAAATACATGCCGTTATAAAACATACTATCTTGAGACAGATAAGATTGGAGATTTGCCACGCTGACGCTGAATCACTGTGATGAAAATCTTTAACCGAACCAGATAAGCACCTCGGCGAATCATGAAATAATACCGTCCTTCTCTGGCTTCTTGGGCCGAACTCGCTTTCTCTCCCTGGATCGTTCCTCAGCGGCTTCTTGAGTCGCACGCGTAACCTCCTTCCGCCGATCCTTGGCATCCGCCCGTTGCTTGTCCCTCAACTCTAGGCGCTGGAGTCGCCGGTCTGCCAACTTCCCCTGATATTCGGTCAATTTCCTTAGGTCATCAATTGCCTGTTCCTCCTTTTTTCTTGCTTTATGCTGCTGCGTGACCTTGTTCTGCGCGACCGATAAGCCATTGATCCCTCTCTGTACCGAATCCCGGGCCCTTTTCTCCTTGGCTATTTTCAACCTCATAGCCTTACTCCCGGGTAAGCCATAGAATTCGATTTTTATGTGCTCGCCCGTCCGCAAAACAACATTGCGCGTATTGTCATCTGGGTGTAGTATCGGATCCATCTTGAATGTCTTTCTCCAATTCGACAAGTCCGAAAGATCGGCTCCGAAGAACTGCGTCTTGACGAGGGTCTCGACGTGGACTCTGAAATTATGCTCCAGCTCGCGACGAGTTTCAGTAATGTCATTTGAGGTTTGTATCTTCTGCAGTGGAGCTTTCGAGTGCATCCTACAAACGTTACTCGAGACATTGGTAGTCGAAACTTTGAAAAGGGTATCATTTGTGTCACTTTTACATCCTGTAACTTGGACAATAAGTGAGCAACTCGGCTTTTACTCGACTCATCGAGCCCGGACAAGCCCTCGAGAGCATAAGTAGGTATCTCCAGCCGGTCCAACCCGCCACACTGCGCAATCTGAGTCCAGAACTGCTGACAGTATCCTGGAGGGGAGAATCGGCCCTGATGGGAATGGATCGACATCACACTCAGAGAGCGAATGATGTTTCTCTGGCTGGAACGGAGATTACGCCCTAATGTCGCACTGACCTTGCAGATCGTGGAGAACTAGAAAGCGTTCCTGGACCAGAAGATTGGAGACGCCTCCAGATGGATCTGTCTGCATACTAGGAGGAGCGCCAAACCCTTGCGCTTCGCACAGGTGCAATCCCGTGTAGTATTTGCGCATCCCCCACGGCCCCGTACCGACCACTTACGACCTGGACAAAAGGGAAGCGCTTCGAAGTGATCTGGTCCCTCTTGCTTGCGAGGACACAACAGGTGGCGTCTCTTCTTCAACAGCCGGGGCTCGATAAGCGTGAACTCGTAAATTCTGTTTCGAATCTCGCGGGGCATGTGTCGAAGGGAAAGCTTCTTTGGGCGTGGGACTTGCCATGGTGCAAGCTCGATTGTAAGGACTTGAGCCATGATGAGAAGGGTGGTTTGGGAGAATGATGGGCTAGAGAGATGCTGTTTCTTGTGTGAGCGAGGATGCTATTCGGGATGGGTTTCTGAGAGCGAATATAGGCCAGCCCCCAGTTGACTTACTTTGTGTCACGATCACAAATGCCGACTTCGCGGAAGCTGTTCCCTGCCCGACTGTCCAAGCACAACAAGGCGAGGCTATGTCTTCAAAGCAGATTTCGATAGGCAACGATCCATCCGAGCAGCGTCTCGAAGTCTATCTACCTTATGTGAGTAACGGTACTCACAGATGCGAAACAAGGAGATTATCCGACGTGACTTCAGATAGCTCTGCGCGCAACCGTCTGTTAGTCAGTTCGTTCCCGCACAGGACGCATGCCCATGCAAGCATCTCTGTCCATCCAACCAACCGCATTCCAAGCTCGTCCAACCCCGCCTGCTGCATAAACGCTAAGTCATTCGTGTTATAATCGCAACCGCACTATCGTTGGCGCCGTGCAGAGAGCACGAAGCTTTGTCCCATCTCCATCCGAGCTTGCTTTGGCAGAGGCCTACGCCCTGGACTGTGATATGCGAGGCTGTCAACGGCCCAGGCAGATCTACCTTGGAAGAAACTTGAACTCATTGGATGACTTCCGAGGAGAGAATTTGGCATCCCCGGATGATGGCGACTTGGTTTTCGAGTAGAAAGATCACTGTGCTACGCGTGACAATCTGAGCTACTATGAGATAGTGAAGCAGTTGCAGAAGAGGCTGGCGAGGTGGCACCTTGGGACCGGGGAATGTTCTTGCTGAGGTAGATGATGCGAAAGCTGGGAAGGGAAGAACTGCTGGATTGGGTTTTGTATATAGGAAAGGATTCATCAAGGCCGGACATGCTGGGGTTGACATGAGTCTATATGGTGACGTTCCTGATAACATGTTAGAAAGTAGAATGCCACCTCTTAATCACGATACACACCTTTCCGATGCCATTATTCCATGCAGGAATGGATAGTGCCGCAATCATACCGGCATGTATCGAGCAACATGGTCTATGAGCGTTATGCCATGCGTCTGCGCATGTAGGGAGAAAACAAAAACATATATTAGGGCGCAAATCAACATATCAGCATAATCTATAATCATGAGAACCATATCGTCCACTTAACTCTTCAGTTGGGCTCCGTACCCGTAGGCATCGGCAACACACAAACTCCATCTCTCACATCCGCACAACAAACCACCAATGACTCATCGCCATGATCCCTCCCACTAGCCAGCTTCGCAAACAAGGCCACATCCGAGCACATATACGGCAACGGCTCACTCTCCATCTGCCTATACAGCAACTGCGCAACTGCCTTGCCTCCGATCCTTCTCGGACATGCGTAAAACGTTCCATTAGACGACGCGTGAACAAGCTGTGGCCCGTCACCCACATCCGCGACACCTACCCCGGATGTTCCCTGCCGGCAATCCATGCCCACGTCCCGCTCTCCATGACCACTATTCGGGATCAATAAACTTCTAGTCTTTGAATCATCGTCGTTTTGTATTTGCGTTGTAGTTGGGTTGAAGAAGAATGCGGTGCCACTCGTCTGGTTGGTGTCAGGACGAGGCTGCGATCTCCGCAGAATCAGTGGCTGGTGGCAGCCGTGCCCCTGAAGTGCAGCCACCTCCCAGTTCTCGATGCCGGCTGCGAATTGTGTGATGTTGGGGGATTTGACGTGCGCAACGAGGTGGAAATTTTGCGCAAGAGCAAGAGGTTCCGCAGGTGTGATTAGTTGGCTGGCGGTCGGTGCCACGACGGCAGAAATTGCCAAGACGAGGATCGAGTGATGCATTCGCATTTCCATCATGTGGACAGAAGAAGAGGAGAAAGAAAAAAATTCCCAGGGAAACCGCTCGCCTTTATCCCTTGCTTTATTTGCCCTTTTGGTTGGCCCCTATCCAGCCTTTGAGTAGGATACTTTTCTTCTTCTTCATTTCTCTTATGCAGTCATTGCGTGAAATTATACCCCCATCATCCATGGCTTAAGGGGCGCAGCACTGGAATGAAGAACTCGGGTACTCGGGAACCACGCGTACCTCATCCCTTGAGTGTGACGGACGGCCGCGGACATTCCGCAAGGGATCTTATTGGATCATATTGTATATAGAAAGTCGCCTCAGATGATTTCAAATTGAAATCTTGGATTGAGACGTGCTGGTACTCCGTAACGTAGACCTATGTTGGCATTCAAATTTCTTGGCCACGTGATTAATTAGTTGACGCAAATGCGGAATTTACGTCTGCATGATCTAAGTTCTTGGTCGTATCAGAAAACGAGAGAGACCTATGCTTTTTCTGGTGTTGGGAGGACCAAGGGAACTGGTGTATGCACTAGTGCTTACGGGTAACAAAGGTGTAATTATTCATCTACGAAGAAGGAAGAAGGAAGCTATCGTCGTGGGCAGGAGGCTCGTGGGGATAGGGGCTTGTGGTGGTGTGGGGACCAGTCGGGCTTTAGGGCCAGTCATTTATCCGACCCACCTCCACCAATCAACGCGCAGGTCAGCTTGATGCTGCTAGTTCCAACATCTGGAATAAAAAAACGTGTGGCGTGGGATTGAGATGTACCGCCTGAAGACGCGATGCATGGGGGGTAGAATTAAAAATGAAACATCATCATGAGTGTTGCATCTTGGCTCCTGAGTCCGAGCAATTAAACCACAGCAACGGATTTTTGAACGTACAGCAGCAACTAAACCTAAAACGGAAGAGGTGCCACCGCATACATTTTTCGCCCTAGAGATACCTCCTGCAATTTCTGCTCCCTAGGCCCCAACGGCGCGCAGTTAGACGCGATTCCAACACAACACTTTTAAGAGCGCACTACGAAAGCAGAGAAGGTATCTTTATATAGTTTTTTTGCTGTAGAAGTACCTCTTATAATTTATTACTTGTTATAACTAAAAGCTTTAATTAGGGCTGTAGGCTGCTTAATGATTCTATGCAGGGAGAAATTGCGGGAGGTATCTCTAGGGCGAAAAATGTATCAGCGGTACCTCTTCCGTTTTAGGTTTAGTTACTGCTGTGCGTTCAAAAATCCGTTGCTACGCGTTTATGCACTCCCTGAGCCCTCATGACCCACAGAATCAGGAACAGAAAGGTCGGCCCTGCATGTCAGAGGTAAAAATGGGCTCAGCAAATGGTCCGTCTGATGCATTCAAAGCTCAGGGCATGTGAGTAATGAACCCGCCCGACCTGACCTGACCTAACCTGACCAACTGTGGGTCCTAGTGGCGTTAAATAGCTCTTTTAATTGGTCTCTCCTAACTAGGGTCTTTAGGCATCTCAAATAGAAAATAAATAATAATAATAATAATATCTAGAGAAAATTAGAAAAAATTAGCTAAAATATAATAAAGCTAATAAGTACTTTATAATTTTTTCTTAGGTTTTTTAGATTTGTTTTAGACTTTTAAAGGTAATAGAATAGTATATCAAAGTAGTATAGGGGGTATAGAGGTAGTGCAGGCGGGGTGCAGGGGTAGTAGGGCTAATGTGGGGTTAATGTAGGGAGAACTAGAATCCCTTATCTAATTGGTTTAAAAGTCTCCATATTAGGGCCCACAGTTTAGGTTAGTTTAGTAGCCTCGAGTAATATGGGATGACAATCCAGCCGCCCCTTGCTCAACGTACTCAGGTGCCGCGGCTGCAGGGAAGCTAAATCATATCGCAACCAGCACATGGCTTGCCTCTGATGATGATGATGATCGTAACATTGAAGTTGACGCTGGTATCGAATATGGCATTGGCCTTGATAATAGGGCTTCTGAGCTGTGGTTGACCTGTAGGTACCTATGTAATCACACTGTGGACGCTCGTGCTGTTGCCCTCAGGACAACGAGCGTGGCTGGTCGCTATGATCGGAAGGAGCTCAGTTCGTTCATTCCTCGCTTGGTAATTGATCGCGCACATTCACCGTTATTTGCACATAAATAATGGAGACATCTGATACTCTATGCAATACGATACGCAAAAATATGGTGACACTAGTTTCCTAAACTTTGCATGCACCTTAATTTCCCCTTCATATCCTAATAGCATGGACTTGGATGGGGTGATATTAGATTGCAGAGTGTGAGTGTTACCTGCGGACAAAGCTCGAAGCTGAAGTTTCCTAGATCCTGATAACCGGAGCCTGGCTTTATTCACAATGTATGCCGTAAACTCCGTCGGCCTTCACACGCATGGGACACTGCAGACCTTCGGAAGCACTAGTCACATTGACTAAAATATTGCCCGTCGTTTTCCGGCAGGCTTTTAGCCTCAAATGGGAGAGGGGCTAGTCCAGTGAGCAATCAATTCGACGAGTGACTAACCAGGGGTTAGGCAACCATCGTTCAAGGCACCAGATAATAACGACCAACCACTGTTTGAGACACGTCCCACGACTTGCAACGTTGTATAGACTGCGAAACTTACAATAGCCCAGGCGACCAACAAGAAAAATTGCGTCAAAAAATGGCCGGCTACTCAGTGTATGTCTTAGTTTCAAACCCATGTTCTTTAAATCAAGGAAGTCATACGACATGTGGCTCACGACAATTCCGTTGGACGACAGATGTTTCTGTTACTACTCCGCGCTTGTCACTTGATCACCAATCGGCCAATCCACCGCCTAGACCAATCTCCTGCATGAAATAGCTCATCGCTTAGATCACCAAAACTCTCAAAAGCCCTTACCTTGCCTGCCGTTGGACGCCGTCCCAGGCAGGGACAGAGCTCCGGACACGGCCACTAAAATGCCCCGGTTCGATATCCATTCTTTGCAGGAATCCCTGTTCTCCGACTGTGGGAATAGGAGGGAGATGTCTGGTGCTTTGTCCATCTTTGGGACCTTGCGCGCCACTAATAAGGAATGGAATCGCTCTTGCTCTTCGACTTTGAGCTCTGGACAGATGTGCTTTCTAATCTTATTATGACCTTCGCTTGGATCGCTGACCCAGATTCGGAACTAAATTGATTATACAACCAACTCCATCCGCCTCATAGAACTTGAAGGAAGATAAACGGCGCGGCGGTTCCATCCTTCTTTCGCTAACGGCACAATCAGTCAGCGTCCTATCACTTGCGGCTTTCCCGGCCAAGAAATCAAGCTCTCCCCGCACTCTGTCCCTCCTCGGTCAACTGCGAGTGTGCCTGATTGACTTTCGGACCTCCTATCAGACAGCCAACCACAATGTGCCTTTTTCCCCGAAAGGACAAGGCCCCCAAAGGGAAATCTACCATTGCAGCATCTCATTATTCTGAAACCTGTCCTTCAACAGCGTTCGGAGGTGTTCAAATTCAAATTTCGGCTGGCAGCTGCGCATCAGGGGGGACTATGTCATTACCAATGTCATCGATCAAACTACCCAAAATTAATCATCCTCGCCCGCCTGATCCTCAGCTTGACCCCGTCGGATACCTGCGAAGTCTAGGTTCCGTGAGAGAAAGGAGCAGGATCGTTTTCGAGAAAGCGACCCGTAACGAGTTGAACCATTTCGATGTTGATATCAGCAAGCTACCGGATGTCGTCACTTTCGTGGCTGGCTTGATCAAGGTATGAAGATGCCACATTGAACGATTTATTGTTCTGAGATCGCGATGGGATTCATCTGCTGTAGTCGAGCGTGAACCTTCAGTCGGTCGACACGCCCCTGCAATAAGCTTATCCTGAACTAGAGTGTTGTATGTGTGTAACAAGACACGCTGACAATATCAACAGAGAGATTATGAGGCTCCATTCACGGGCATACCTGGACATGGACGCTACCAACATTTTTGCGTGGGTGGTCGCGATCGCATTGCCGACCTCTTATCTGCTTGGCCGGAGTCAGTGGATAACACAGAACGCTGCCGTCGACTCGTTGATCTGTTCCTGGTGAGCGTCCTATTAGACGCCGGCGCTGGCACCCAGTGGAGCTATAAAAGCAAACAAGACGGCAAGATTTATCGGAGGTCCGAAGGCCTTGCTATCGCCAGTCTGGAAATGTTCAAAGAGGTTAGGGTGAATCTACTGTTTCGTGAGCTTCCATCGTCATTGCTGACTTCACCGAAGGGTGATTTTTCCAGCGACCCTGAAAATAAATATCAGGTAGACAAAGACGGTCTCAAAGCCCTTAATCTAGAGAAGCTTCAGAGTGGCCTTCAATATCGTCCTGGAGGCGAATTGGCCGGCCTAGAAGGCCGCACTGATCTTCTCATAAGGCTCTCCGGCGCTTTGGCAGACAATACAGACTACTTTGGCGCTGACGGCCGACCAGGAAACATGATCGGTAAGCAAAGATGCCGCATAGCTTCGCAAGTGTAATAGGGAATCCGCTAATTGCACGAGTTTAGATCACCTCCTGTCACATCCTTCCACTCAGGCATCGTCTATATTGATTGTTCCTCTACATTTACTTTGGAATGTACTTATGAACGGCTTGGGGCCGATTTGGCCGTCATCACGTCCCGCCTTGAACGGTGTGTCTCTGGGAGACGCGTGGCCGTGCCGGGTTATGTCCGATGCTGGATCCGCTTCCTGGGAGTCTGTACTACCTTTTCATAAGCTAACACAATGGCTTACGTATTCACTTATGCAACCTATGCAGTCTCTGTTGAAAATGCATTTTACCGGCCAGGAACTCCTGACGGGCTTGCCTGAATATCGCAACGGTGGACTATTCGTCGACCTCGGTGTGCTGACGTTGAGGACGAACGATGCACAGCGAGGCCTTCTGCATTACGCAGATTATTGTAAGAGAACCGGGACAACAGAAGTAGAAGTAGCTCCGATGTTTGAACCCGGCGACGACGTGATCGTTGAATGGCGTGGCGTCACCATCGGTCTGCTGGATCTGCTCTGTATTGAAGTCAACAAGGCGCTCAAGGCAGAGCTTGTTGGAAATGAATTGACACTGCCCCAGCTTCTCGCTGCAGGTAGCTGGAAGGTGAGTGTTCCTGCTCGCTAGTTCGTCTGTGTCCATACCTAATCTTCTGTCGCAGGGAGGACGAGAAATAGCCGAAATCCACCGCCCCAACACGAAGGAGCCACCGATTTTGATTGACAGTGATGGAACTGTATTTTAGATTTCAGTTGTGTGGAATCGGAGATTTATTCGATGAAGCGAATGCTCCTCTGCAACCATCCTCCATGAAGCACATGACAAGCCTGGGGCTATGGCAGACTGCAACCGAGGCATATTGAGACGCGGCTCAACTGGACTCGACTGCCTTGCGATTGGCTTTGGAATACATTTCGGATAGATGACCCCGATCCTGAGACTGGACTGGCGCTTCGCTGACAGGCCAGGTCAGAATCATCAACGTCCACGATATGCACATGGATTGTGTAGATTTCAGTCTAGCAAAACATGCATAAGGCCCAATCGCCAGGTCTCAAAGTTTCACGCTTTATAGACATCCTTCTCTATGCGCCGCAAAGTGCCTCCATTGGCAGCTCCAGCGACCTGTCCTTCGGAGCGCAACTTTCATGCCATCATAGCAATTATAAAACAGGCAAATTTTGCCTCCAATGACACTACAGTTAATTGGCAGATTTAAATATCCATCTTTTGCGAGGACGTGATGTTGAGCCATGTCTTTTAGTTTCTATCTCAATTTATGAGAGTACATCCTCCTAGAGCTGTGTTGTACAATTCACATCAGCCTCCCACAGCAGATGTATCCTTTTGTGGCCGCGCCCCATAAAGCCAAATGTTCGACCACAATTCGTTTTTTTTTACAAAGTAGAAGTACATTCGCAACCTCATCTCTTCCTCACCTCTTGCCCTTGTACTTCTTCTCAAACTCCTCGCGTTCCTGCTTCTTGCGCGTCTCCTCCAGCTTTCGAATCAGTTCTCGGCGCTTATTCTCGGCCTTATCCTCTTCTGTGCCGGTGTAGGTACCGGTGTAACTGCTGATTTGGTCGGAGATGCCTTTCTTCATATCGTTGAGGTTTGTGTTGAGACGGTCGCGAAGACCAGCCTGGGAGGCGCTGCCAGCACGAGGAGCTTGATAGGTAGCTTGTATTGGCGGAGGCGCTTGGGGGGCGTGAGGGGGAAGGCCAACAGTGCGGCGGACAAAGGCGTTGTTTAGCACAACGGCTGTGATGAGGGTCGCTGCGCCAAGTGCGACAGTCATGAGATTGACGGCGGCGGAGAGGAAGGTTGTGCCGATGAAGCCTACTACACCAAAGATGTAGGTCATGGTTTTGAGCATCTTCTTTTGGCGCTCGGGGGCGTGCCGGGCATTGATCTAGGGGCCGTTAGCAGAGAGTTGATGGGAAATACTGAAACTAGAGGAATGTCGTGTTAGGCATCAACTTACGGCCAGGGCTGCGATCATGAGAGCAGTACCCGCGGCAGGAAGAATGAAATAGGGATCCGTGGCCGTCAAATCAGGGAACCACAGATAACCTGCGGTCTCCAAGGCCGGCACGGGAACGTTGGCCATACCGCTGACGATGCGGAAGAGGCCAAACGTGAAGGGGATCTGGCAAAACGCCCAGAGCATGCCCCAACTGCTAGCTCCATATTGCTCCTTGAGCATCTTATTTATATATTGCCCCCTTTGGCGCATTTCCATGTCGCCAGTCTTGAGACCCTGCTGCACCAACTTCATGGCTTCTTTGGACCGGGGGTCTTTTTGCACATTCTGCATCACGGCGTTGAATTTCGAGCTTTGGATCTGCGGGTAGAACATGACGCAGCGCAGCAGGACGGCCACGGCCACAATCGAGGCGCCCCAGCCAAGACCGGTGTAAATATGGACGTGCTCGAGGGCCCATTGCATGATGGACGTCGGACCCCAGCCGTAGTCGAGGCCCAGAGCGCTCAGATACCCGATCTGCTCGGGCATGTTCAAAATGTCCTGGCCGTTCACGATGTCGGAAACGGAAGACAGATCGACTTCGGACGCAGGCACAGCGGGCTCGGGGGGCTCCGTCGGTAGAGCACCGTCCAACGGCCGAGCGACCTCCGGCGCAGATGCTGCTGCTTCTGGTGCCGGAGGAGTCGTGTCCGAAGGAGCTTTCTCCACGGGTGTCTTCTTGCCGAATCCCCAGAGCGAGAGGTGCCGCGACCCTGCTGCGCCTCCTAGCATAATGGGGCCAGCGACATTTCGTGCTTGCAATGGCGATGGGCTTGCCAGACCGGGTAGCCGATTTGATCGAAGGGCACTGAATTGGCGGCTGTGGACGGTGCCGAGCCGTTGCGACAGGGCATCTGGAGGGCTCTTGATCGAACGGAGTTGGTTAGATGTCGTGGCATAGTGCAGATTGTAAGGAACGGGAACAGAGTGTATGAGTGAATGGGTGGGAGCAAGTGACATACAGCAGGCCGGCCCTGGATCTGCCTGCGCAGTCCTAATGAGGGCCCGAAACGCACAGTTGCTCGGCTTGGAAGCATTGCGGCGCGAGTCGTGTGGGCATAGGAGGACGAAGCACAGCTCGCTGGGATCTCCTGCTTGAACTTCTCTTAGCTGGTCAACCACTGGACAATTTTTTTGGGGGAGACGACTACCGGGTCATCATCGGATGGATTAGGCTTCCTGACCAGGGTCTGAGTTCGTTGTTATCGATAACGTGGGTTTTCTACCGTGCCGATTTTTGATTTCACAGTCATCCGTCTGATGCAAGTGCTTCGATGGGAATTCTCTCTCTGCCATGGTTCTTGAAGATTGAGAATGAAATGAATGTTTTCCCGAACATTCTGGGTCTTTAATACCTCTTTAAATAATGAAATTCGGGGTGTCCTGGTGAATTCCTTGTGTACAAGGACGCGGCGAAACGATTCCTTTATTCGCTGCAATTGAATTCGCGAGCGAGGTCGGCTTTGAATGAATGCCGTTTCTCAAGGAGTTTCTGCAAGAGTTTCTTCTTCTCCGAGAGTAGCTGTTTCTTGCGCTAGGAATGCTCCCTTTGAGCACACTGTGTTGCCATGTATAACCCGAAACGCAAAGTCTGCGGATTTGATGCAGACTCTGGCACTCAGATGATGCTAATGCTTCTCAGCAGCAGAATGTACTTCAATTCTTGGATGAAACAATGAGTTGCGGCACATATTGCTTGCTGCCCGATAATGATGAGCTGGTTTGCTCTTGACGCACGCGACTATGAATATATACAATGTGACGTCGCCATAAGCTCCGCCTTTGGAACCGAAGGGGCGTTGCGCGTTCTAAAATCCCTTCATAGTGGTCCTACAATCTCGGGTCCGAACAAGGAAAGAAGACCACACCGGCTTTCCGCCACGCCTCTTGAACGAATAACTCCGGTAGCAGGAAACCATGCTGAGTAGTTCACGAGGAGTGTCAAACGCCCATGGTCGACTCTGAAAGAGGCGAAACACCCACAAGACACAATGATCCTATTCTAGACTCGTCAAATCGTCTAATGACAGTCCTGGGCGCTGGCGCGTCTCTCGAACTTCAAGGCCGGGACTGATCGGGTGGGCTCGCCTTCGAAACAACGGGAATACCTATCCAACAGAATCAGCACATATGGTCTCATTGATTTAATACCGGGAAAGGGCGTGGTCGGATGGTTTCAGGACCAAGGCCCATCAGTCGTAGCCAGTTTACGAAGACGCATACCTTGGTGCCTCCCCAACCTAGTCGGAATGCAGCCTCATGGGCGAATAGCTCTCCGAAGCCGAGCATCATGCCATTGATGAATGGTAACAACAGATTGATGGCGGCGCCTCTCACTAATGACCAGACAGTAGGCGGCTTGTAGAGAATAACGGGCGAGCCCGACGATGCGGGAGATGTGGAGAGCTCCTCGCCGGGGGAGTATAGCTCGCTGTCGGAGTGCATCGTGATACCAGACTCGGCGAGATGGCCAGACGGATCTTCTGAAGCCATGGTCGTCGGCAAGCCGGTCGGCTAGGTGCAGGGCTCGCTGTATATTGTCGCTGACGTGCCGCGAGATGGTCACGCCCGGCGAGTCGAATTGAGACTTGGGACAACGCCTGGCAGAAGTTGCCGCTAACCGGCAATCCATCTTCCGTGCCGACCCACTTTTCCTCATCGTCTTGGTGGGCCCTACCTATTATTATTATTCTCCCTCCGAAACTGAAAAGCGCCTTTGACTCGTGTGGAGATGGGAGACGCGTGACAAAGCTATTTATAATCGGGCCAATGTTAAGAACTTATGACATAGTATGGATTATTGCGGGGTGTCAAGTCCATCAGCGATGAACACCAGGGCAGCGTGATGATCATCATTGATCGATCATTGGCTGGGCTCAACCTACAGCAACCTACAGCAACCTACAACCACTGTTATGTGTTACACCCACTGTACTTAGGAGGGGAGATGTGGAGCCATGACGAAGGTTCCGCTGCCTGCTTGATCTTCTGACTCTGATTCTGTCAGATCCTCCGTCTTTCTTCGCCCTTAGCAACGAAGCTCACAAACCTGTTGATTTCTACCTCAAATCTTCCTTGCACCAGTCTGGCCACGTCTCCCAAACTATCAGCCCGTTGAGTCGTCTACATCGTTTCATTTCTACGCAGACAGTTTTGCCCACTCGTGTACGACACGCGCCTTTCACGATGGCGGAGAACCAAGGCACGCCCAGCCGGGACGACCTGGTTCAGCAGTTCGTTGGCATGTGCAATACCACACCAGAGAAGGTTATTCAATGAGAGAATCTCCCAAACCGCAACAAGACTTCAAGCTCACACGCCCTATAGGCAACGCAGTATCTGGACGCAAACCAGTGGGACCTGCTAGCTGCCTGTAATAGCTACTTCCAAGACGACGACGAAGAAAAACAACAAGGTCAAGCAGGCTCGTCACGACAGGAGCCCGAATACACCGGTCCACGCACACTTGACGGCCGTCCAGCCCCCAAGACAGCGTCCTCCAATCGAGCAAGAGCTCAGCCCAAGTCACAGTCCAAGAAAAAGGGCATTGCCACGCTTGGGACACTGGGAACGGGCCATCAGCATGATGATGGTGACGAAGACGACGACGACGACGACTATCTTGACGATGCTGATGCTGAGGATGGCCGAGGCAATCTCTTTGCAGGTGGTGAGAAGTCGGGCTTGGCTGTTCAGGATCCGAAGCAACAAGAAGGAGGGTCCAGGAAGATCATCAATGACATTTTGGCCAAAGCAAAAGCGTGAGAATGCTTCTCCTGAATATACATGCGAGGCAAGAGTATTGACAGAGGTTTATTAGGAATGCGTCACGTCCGGATGCTGCGCGTGATGTCGCTGGGCCGGCTGGGCCATCTCGCTTCCGCGGCACAGGTGTCACTTTGGGTGGTGAAGGTGTCGAGAGTCGCTCAGTTCCCAATCCTCTCGGAGCACCTTCTGCATCTGCCGGCGAGCCTCAAGAGCGAGTCCTTCATATTTGGCAAGACGGATTCAGCATCGACGACGGTGAGCTGCGCCGCTTCGACGATCCAGCTAATCAGGCAGACCTGCAAATGATCCGATCCGGTCGAGCGCCACTCCACCTGATGAACGTACAGCATGACCAACCCGTAGATGTCAAGCTCCACCAACATGAAACCCCGTACAAGCCGCCGCCCAAGAAATACAAGCCATTCTCCGGCGCTGGCCAGCGATTGGGAAGTCCTGTACCCGGTGCTGGCTCCTCCAGTGCTGCTGGTCCTCGTCCGGCTGCGGCTCCTGCGGCTCCTGCGCCATCCTCGACCGTGCAAGAGCCAGCTATTGATTCTTCCCAGCCAACCGTCACGATCAGAATTCAATTGCCTGACGGGACGCGGCTCCCCGCCCGTTTTAACACGACCAGTACTATTGGTGATGTCTATGGATTTGTCCAAAGTGCCTCGCCAGATACTAGAAGTAGAGGTTGGGTGTTGGCTACGACATTCCCTAACAAAGAACATACGGATAAGGAACTGGTACTCGCAGATGTGCCGGAGTTCAAAAAGGGAGGAACTGCTGTAGTGAAGTGGACGTAAAGCCGGTAATGGTTCTATCATAGATACCTGCACACAGACTCATCAGAGACGCTCGGGTGTGTTTGAGCATACAAGGAGCAGGAATGCTACGCGAAAATGTTTCTTTAGACGCAATTTCAATGTGCTTAACGAAAGCTTTTCGGGATTCAGAGAATAGAATAAACGAAAGACGAGCTCCCATGCTTTTGTTAAATATGCACTGTTTTAAGATAAACCTTTATATGGCCAGACCTTCATTTCATACACACCATCCTATAAGACTGTTTACGTCCCAAACCAAATGGTATCATCACTCCGTAACGCCCGAGGAAAAAGGCCAAAGGGGGGGGGAGAGGGAGTGTACAAACGCTCATCAAGGCTGATGATTTTGATAAAATGCCTCGTGTCGTGGCGCTCAAGCTGCGAGAACCCCAGCCGGTGCAGAACTAGGACCATCCAGGAATTTGAAATGCTCAATAGCAATCTGACAATTCAACATGGCGGCATTGAAACGGGCCTCCCCCGGAGGAAGCACAACCATGAGATAGGTGTTGGTCGTGAACTTGAGGATAAACAAATTGAAGCGCATGCCAGCTTTGTGTTCCATGCGGATGAACTGCTCTGCGTTTCTGGGCGTGCCCGTGAATCGAGAAATGCTCTGCTTGAAGTGTTTCATAATATTGGACATGCGCTCCAGTCTGTCTTCGGTAGGATTGCGCCGGCCCTCGGCTGATGTCCATGACGAGACGGCGAGAAAGGAGGTCCTCTCGAAGAGCAATAATTCCTCTGCCTCGATGGCGGCGCCCAGATTGGCGAGGTTTCTCTCGATGACAGCTAGATTTGGTACGAGGTCATGGATAATTGACGCCCAGGCCTTGTACAAGCTCTGATCCCAGATCGAAGTCGCAAAGGGCGTCAGTTCGACCGCAGTAGGGTCTCCCCCCACAGAGTTGACGTACTCTGTGGTCTTCTGCTTTATGGAGCGCACGCGTTCCTCGTACACGGTCTCACGACCGGTAGGCACCACGAGATCCATCTTGTGGATGAGGACGTAGATCTTGGCGCCGGGCGAGTACTGCAGGAGGGCGGAGAGGATGGAGACATAGGTAGCGAGGTCCCTGTCGACGTCGCGCGATTCGATATCGAAGACGTATATCAGGACACCGACGTTGGAGAAGACATGGATGCGCTGTTGCGAAAGGTAGTTCTCCATGAAGGCTTCTTGCCCGCCGCAGTCCCATAAATTGAGCGTGAGGTTGCCGAGGAACTTGACGTGTGAGAGGTCAATGTCAATTGTTGCGCCACTAATGTGAGAAAGAGTATGATCAGCATTGGGAGGGGGGAGGAGGGGGGGGGTTATTCTTGTGCAGCAGGTTTGCTGCTGGGCGCAAGGGGAGGGTTACCTACAGGCGTCGCGTGTCTCGGGCAATGTAATTGCTGAATATAATGCTTCTCATGCTGGATTTCCCGGATCCAGATTTGCCCATGAGCAGGACCTTCTTCTTCTTGGGCTTCTTGACTTCGCTGCGGACCTCAGAGGGCCCGGCATCGACTGGAGCTTGTTCAGCGGGCGACGGCATCGTCTGTTGGAGGTGTGTCGATGCGAGAAGTTGGGGATTCGAGCTTCGGCTGAACGGTCGTTAGTTTGATGGAAGGTAGCTATGGAGTTCTGGGTGCCGGTTTGTTCTTGAGTAGGAATAGCGAGATGAGGAATACAGGGTGAGATGGCCGAGTTGGTTATGGCGCCAGGTTAAGGTCACCTTGACACAATCCTCCTGGTGGAGCAATCCTCCTGGGTTCGAGTCCCAGTCTCATCATGACTTTCATTTTTTTTAATCCGCCTTGTAGTGGGGCCTATTGATGAGGATCTTGTAAGCAATTAAAGATAAAGATAACATGCAGATAAATTCGCGAAATTTGTATTTCCATGTCAGTGCTTTGTGAGTGTAAGAACTCTTTACTCCGTAGAACACGAACAATCACGCTAGCACCATCCTGTCGACGATGAGGGAATCAAGCCTGGTGGCAATAGAATTCCAGGCGCGAATAGATGCCATCTGAAGCAAAGGCAAGCGTAAAATAGAGCACGGGCTACTAATAAGACTCTGCCATATCTGGTATTTCGTGTCCTAGCCCAGACCCAACATGTGACCTGTCGGTGTCACGACGTCCCAAAAAATTTAATTTAATTTAAATTTAAAACCCCCCCCCAATCACGCACGTATTCTCCGTAAATCCTTTTCTCCGCTGTGCCATCACGTCGCGGCGAATTAAGGGGTCGCACAAACAACTATTTCTCCTGTCTTAGACCCCCAGATCAAAAAAAGATTAAAGTTTTCTCGCACTCCACGTCTTGTTTATGCGACGCAGGGCTGAAAGCAGGCTGACGGGCTGGCCCCCAAGTGGCACTCTTGACGACGAAAGACCGAGGCGAAGCTTGGTTTGCCTCGCCGGCCGTGCTAACCAGCTCACTTGGAAGATTGATATGGAATTGGAAAATCTAGCAATCTTCCTCTGCAAGTGCTCACCCACCCATTAAACAAGCAAGTGGGGGCCAAGATGATGTCCGCGACTACCGAAGCTGTTCAGGGCGGTGGGGGCGGTGGGCTCGGAAAAGCGAACCCACGGTCCCCGCCGCTGAGAACGCGTTTCTTTCTATCGCCACCCTTTCTTTCAGTCCACGTCCAACGGCCAATGTGCAGCATGTATGTATGTACATAACACCAACGCGGCGACACGCGTAATTACCCCGAGTCCGCCCCTGCCGAATCCCAGATAGTCCGAATCGTGCTCGTCCCTCACTTAATTCCGGGCAGCGGCGGAACCGGGAAACCGAGAACTCAACGTCGCCGAGCCCAGCCAAGCCCTTGCTGCTGCTGAGCTGAATCGGAGAAAAGACATAGAAACACGGTGCGGCACGACATGAAAACCTTAATTCAGTTGAGAAGTACCATCTAGATTTTGCCGAGTACAATGGCATAGGGCTTTCGAAGAATCCTTAGCCAAAGAAAGACAAATGACGGCCTCCGACGAATGCATGCATCAGTCCCCGTCGCAGTTTCTTGATTCTGATTTCTTTCTTTCACCATCTCGGCCACCTACATGGATGGCTCGGCTCCGAAACATTGGCGAATCAGGATAGATGTGGCTGCTGCGGCTGGCTGGCCGTCGTCTACGTCTGCGTCTGCGTCGTCTGCGTCTCTGCATCTTCATCTGCATCTGCATCCATGCCCTACAGAGGCAAGCCTCGGTCTTTGCATTCTTTCTCGTCTGTCCATCCGCCACTAAACCACTGGTCGTGCGAGACAACCCTGTCTGTCCCTACTCGAGAATTTCTGCGGTGCGATTATTGGCAAACTTCACAGCGAGAGCAAGTCCACGACGGCAAGACGTGCCGCCGCAAAACGGCCCCAACGTCGATTGCACCGCACCCTCCCTGCATTGCATTCTATGCATTCTATGCATTCTATGCTTTCAGTTTCCTTTGATGCCGTGCCACTTGTCAATCTTCTCCCTGGGCCCCGGGCAAATAAATGGCTACTCCCGCGGACCCCGCACGGCATTGCGCACACAAGGGGGCTTTTTCCAACAGGCTCGGTCGTCAATTGTCAATTGGGTTTGCTGACAGGCAAGCTATGCTCTTCTCGGTCACCGAAGGACGACGCCTCGACATTCCTGTGCTTCAAAGCGAAGCCCGTAGCAAGGGCCCATCTTGCCATGAGGCTTGCAGATGGCTCGATCCACACGAGGGCAGAAGATTATGGAAAACGCTCTCTTCAAGATACTTTATCACCAGTACTAACTTACACCATGACAGAGGTACTAGCAATTATCTCACCTATCAATAATGATTCATCTGCATAGGCTGGAATTGCAGCCCGTCGTGTTGTGATGCTGAAGATGCATCGCCATGTTCGAATTCAAAAGGTGTTACAAAAACCGTTGCTGCCAGTCCATTATCACCAGTACTAGCTTAATAAATGCCAGGCGTTACTATGTGGCGATTTATTAACGTGAAATGTTCAATGTTCTCGAAGGCTACGAAAGGTCACTCAAGGTGGAGCCTTGTCTGCGTCAAAGACATGAATGACAGTTTGAACGCTGCATGGTATTTAACGCATACCTCATTATATTGCTTGGTCCCTCACAAAGACATGGAGATGATTTGGGTTGGGGTATGTACGTACCGTATCCACTCTGTGCACCCACTCCGCACACAACATCAGGTAGGTACTCCATACTGTACGTGTCGTTCCTACCCTCGATCGCCCAGCTTGGTCAGCTGTGCGCGACATGGCCTCGTCTATCTTGTCTATTCTTGGCCACATCGCACATCGCACTCGGTTTCCAAAAACTTCCCTCCGCGTGGGAACTCTAGAGACAGTGTTGCCACACCCCTCCCACTCGTTCACGCCTTTCGCGCTTTTTGGTCCCTGGCATGGGCATGCCGGTGTCATGGCCCCAGACAAGGCTGGATCATCATCATGCTAACTTCCTCGCTCTAAAGGAACCAGGACACCCCGCCAGTCTTTCTTTCTTCACCCCCGGTTTAGCCTCTCTGCTCGAATATTCGAATTATCATGAGCCCCACTAGGCTCATCAGCTTCTCGGCTTCTCAGCTTTCCCGCCCACAAACGACTCGCTCAGGTTGTTGTTCACACCTATTTTCCCGGCATACTGCGGTGCCAGGGTTTATATGGGTTTATTGCCTTGCTGTCACGATGTATTATTATCGTATCATCTAGCCTGCTCTCTGCGACAACGAAGACCCTCAACGTCAATGGCCATGGACGTCATCCAGTGTCGAACGCCACCCCTTCAGGCTGAAAACTCTGGGATGGAAGTGAGGCGGGGCACTAGCATCACAGATTGATGGCTTGATGGCTTGATGGCTGAAAGAGGATTTATTATTAGAGTTCAAGCCTTCGCCGTTTGTTCCCAGCTAGTTCAAGATCTCATCGGCATCTTCACTCATCTTCATGTGCTCACTGCCTTTCCCTACGTCGTGGATTTTATGACATAAAACGGACGTCAAGCATATGCTTTATACTGGGCCTCATCCTCCACTTATATATCACCTTTTTTTTTGCCGCTGTTCAACCGTCGTTTGAAAAAATTACCGGAAGCAAGTTTTCATGAGACACAGCTTTATTTAACTCCCTCGTCACTTCCCCATCTCAACTCTCAAAACCACTGCTCAAAACCTGTACCCACACTAGACCCGACCTTCATTAGCTGTCTCATTGCTGTGTCCCTCCAGAGGATTCCCTGGGCTAGGTGACACCCAACGGGTGGTGCCGGAAGCAGCATAAACGGACAACACCCACTTTTCAGATACGGAAGCATCAGACTCAAACACTTTCCGTCTACCTGTACAAGTCGCTGCGATGGTCGAACTGAAGAAAAATAGGTCACAAAGCAGCCCAGATAGCACATCCGCCAAGAAACCTTTGTCCTCGAAACGAAAGCGATCCAAGTCAGTCTCGAAAGATGTAGACTGGAATCATGTCACAGACCCGGAGGAGAGGAGACGTATTCAAAATCGCATTGCTCAGCGCAAGTTTCGTGAGTGCACTCGCGAATGCATGACCTTTCAAGACACTAATCAGCAAGCGCAGGTGAGAAAGCTCGTGAAAATAAAGAGAGGGCTGCAAGAAATATTCGTAACCTGGAACATGCTGGCAACAGCTATCGCATACCTTCGCCAACAGACTTTAGCTTAGGCTGTGAGCTGTCAGGTTTGCCGTGGGGGGGTGTCGATTGGGGCCTGGCTGTTACGAGAGGTGAACAGTGCCAGAGTCGTCCAAGCAGTGGCAAAGACACTTACATTGGAGACGACCCTTTTTCAGGACCAAACTATATCACAAGCGGCCCTGGACTGCATCAGACGCCGACCTACAGCAGCAGCGTTGAGGAAGCTTATTACGACGACACGAACTATATTGACCCACGCGGAATTTATACTTTTGCTGGAGTGACACTGTGAAAGCCGAGCGTCTGTAGAAGTTATGACCGTGATGGGCGCTTCTTCATTTCTTCATTTCTTCATTTCTTCAGCTTCTGGGGTGGCTCTCCTGGCCCTTGTGGTGGGAAAGAAATGAGATGTGCTGGGGTGGGACCTGACGAGGGCCCAGTAGACTTCCCAATTCGAAGTATATGGCTTTATGATTAAACAAGTTCAGTATCAGGATCAATCTATTTGAAGAATAGTTAACTCGGTCTTTCTCAACGTTACCACTTGGAAATATATTGAATCCCGTTTAAATATACAGCACACCTAGCCCCGTGGTAGAACTCGCTCGGGAAAAAAGCCGTTCTGACCTATCAAGTAAGGTGGTGAATACTTTCAGCTAATAGTTCCCATCTTGTGCTGATGACCTTAGACAGCTTTGTTGTGGTACGGACACAAGGAGCCTACTTGAGCGGTACATAGACTTCCAACTGCACCGACGGACTACTAGCGAGCGACAACTCCTTGCCATCCCAGAACAACAAAAAGACAAGTAAACGTAAGAGTCTGCCGAGGAGATGGGAAGCATTTGGACGGTGCCAAATCATACATTTCTTTCCCTTCAACGCAAACGTCAATTTGACACAGATACAGCATAGGGGAAGAATAAGATGGCTCAATGTTGTGGTATATACGTGGAATGGCACTTGCTCTTCAAGAGCATGAGCTTCTGTAGTTGTACCAATATAAAAGCATGGGCACAGGCATCATGAGCTGATGATCAGCCCATTTCATTTTGTCGTTGAGCCGAGTGCCGGGCATGAATGCGGGGGCCCCATATTCAAGCGTTGGATCTCATCGCAGGATGACAAATTCCACGGCGGGACTGGCCCGCCAATATATGAGGCAGAACCCTCCGCTAAATCTGTCGCCCGCATGCCCGTTTGACCAAAGGCTAATTGGTACTTAGCGTTACCCACCCCTGTCGATGGAGGTAAAGCTATTTCACCGCCCGGCAAAATCTAGCTTACCGCTTTTTTTTTTTAATGCAAGCCGTCCAAGGCATGGCAGAAAAGATAAAGCAGTATTCTTTTGTGCGATCATACTTCTGTTTGTGGACACGCCACAGCTCCCAAGTCCGAAAGCTCTTGACCGTGCCACTTGCATATTGTATGCTAGAGACCGGAGTGCCGACAAACTCAATATTAGACCCCTCTGACCAGCTCAATCTCAAGTCGTCTTGAGCTAAAGTGACAAAATGGGTGTCGGAAAGCCTGTCAAGAAAGGTATGTAACGATTTCAGTCTGCAAAATACTTCATCGGCCTCCTCCACCCATGCGGAATTCCCTGTAAAAGAATAAAGATAGATAATTCAGTAGGGGGGTGGACCATTCACGTTGGCCACCTTTTGTTGGTGGGAGTCATCTTCATACTGGCATTTCTACTATCAGCGGGCGTGGTAACGTACATGTGGCTGACAAAAGACCCATTGGAATTGGGCACACAGCGGGTCAAAAGCAGGAGAAGAAAAAAGGGAAGAAGGCAAAGCGAACACGAAAAGCCGACGATGGGACGTTGGCCCTGACCAAGGAAGAGAAGAAGGCTTTGAAGAAAGCAAGGGCTCTTGCCAAGGCACCTGAACGACAGGAGAAGAAACGCCAGCGGCTTCTGAAGAGATCGCGCAGGCTGGAAATGCAGGGCAATAAATTCCTCGCCGAGGCGAAGAAGGTTGCTGAGCAGTACAGACAGATGACAGAGGCCAAACAGGTATGTTTGTCAAAGAACGGGGTGCTCAGCTCGGACAGAATGCAAACGAGTGTGCTCTCCCTGGGGTTGGGAGATATGAACATACAGATGCGCATTCTTGGCCTCGCACCTCCCCTCCGAAACCCACCAAGGACCCTCGTAGCTAACACGGCTGGTACAGCTGGCCGACGCCCAAAAAGCGGAACAGGCCGACGCACCTGGTTATAAGGATGGTAATGGCGCCATCTCCGAGAGTTCGTTGCCGTCATCGCCCGCAGCTGCCTCGGCCCCGTCAGACTCCGATGGAGGCGTGCCAGTCAAGACCACCGCTGCCAAGGTCAAGGACACGAAGAAGCGCCGCCGAGAAAGCGATGCCGACAAGGAAAAATCCTCGACAGGAAAGGTGTTGGGCCCCGAGAAGTCCCTAAAGGTCTCTCGCCAGGAAAGTTCTGACTCGGAAGACACGAGCAGCGAATCTGAGTCAGAGGAGGAGGTCGTGAAGGAGGCCGCGACGAAGAAGGAAAAGCCAAAGAGCAAAAAGAACAAGGAAGCACCCGTCTCTAATGCCGCAGAACAGTGGAATGTCAGCGGGCTGGAAGGCGGTGCTGCTCGCCAAGGCAAGTTCATGAGACTCCTCGGAGGGAAGAAAGGTGGGACCGCTGTGTCCAGCACAAACACAAACGTCAAGTCAGACTCGGTCAAGGCGGAGGCCGAGATACAACACCAGTTCGAGGCCGGCATGAAAGCCAAGGCGGAGGGCAGCAATCAGCGCAAGGGACTCGGCGCCTGATCTGATTTGGGAATTCTTCACACTTTCATGACATGTCCTGCGACACCATTCGTGACCGGTTCTTTCTTTTGGCGCATGGTGTCTGGCAGATAACAAGGAACGGGGATAAAAAAAATCAACTGATACCGAGCATTTGCTGTAGAAAATTGGGCGGAGAAAAGGTCGTAGCATTGTTGCATCCATAGCTCAGATGCCGGCTTCGATACATCTTGTGACACTAGACGTTTTCGCCCGAATGACGTCGTGAAATGTGGATGTGTATTTTGGACCGCCTTGGCGCGATTCAGCTAGATTATGCCCGCGCTAACGACAGTCCGTGGCTGGAGACGGCGTTCTTTCGAGAACTGGATGCTGAGTTGAGGAATTTGAAATAAAGCACGGTCAACTGATTCGGTGTAAGAACGCGGCCATTCTGCCGTTGAATGGCACGGCCTCGTAGAAGACTTTGATTGATTGCCGAGCGCATTTGATGATAACTGTATTATGATGCCAATTCCACTAAGGTGTTTTTTCCGTATGCCCATCTCCTATTCTGTACTGCATAGGAATCAATTGATCGGTTATGACTATTGTCTCTTCGACACAGAAAACAGTGTGCAAGGAATGCTGATTGAGATTAAGTCAGATGATCCCCCACGGTCCCTAGCTTGTCGCTAAATACAATAGAAATAGCACAACAACTTTTGTATGTACATGCAATCGATCACGGCAGTTAATTTCCAATCGAGTTGTCAGAAAAAAGACAGAAAGAGAGTAAGCGAGCCAAACGCAAGATTCGAGTGCTGGAAGTCAGCATAATACATGAAATGTGCGCACTGTAGTTTAACACTTTGAAAGTGTCATCAGCCAACTACTGGCGCCATGGAAATTGTCAACACGACGTGCAAAGCAAAATTGCACAGTCGACTCGGTACGCTGAGACTATACCAGTCTGCTTATTCAACTCCTCCTCTTCTTCCCAGTCAGCCTCGGTTTCGACATCTGAACGTCGTTTAGCCGAACATGCGGGAGATAGCTTCGAAGAGCAGGCCGCCGAAGACGACGAAACCGAGAAGACCTGCGAATTATGTCAGATGCAACTTGTCTAAAATCAGCGTGCAAGAACGTGTGCAGGTCATGCCATGACCTCTTCATGATGAACAAGCGTAACGGCATATCAAGCTCTGCTAGAATCTGAAGTGCATTGCAATCAGGTGAACTATCAGGCCTTTCCAACCCACCCAGAGAAAGTATGTTCACCACACAACCGAAACGCGCAATGACAGAAAGAAAAGTGGCGACATACCGATCCAGACTGGGGAGATAGGCGACTTAGGCGTCTCCTTGACTCGCTTCTTGATCTGTTCCCCTGACTTGCCCATACGGCTTTCTTGCTCCTTGGCGAACTTTTCGTTTCGGCGGCGCTGTTCGAGTGTTTGGACCTATGGAGAAGACACAGCTTGTCAATTTGACCCTTAGTCCTGATTATAGGGAGAATTAAAGCGCCAGAGAATGGACAAGATATGATACCATTGTGCCGTGAGATGCAAGTGTTATTCGCGGAAATACCGGATGGAGGACACGCTGTCCAGGCAGGAAGTCAGAAAGCTCTGATCAACAGATGAATGAGCTTGGCGCTTTTCGATAAAGATTTCGAAGAAGATCAGGCCGGTGACCGGGAAAGGCGATGACAACTTGTTTTACAGACGAGAAGAGAATGCGACAAATGTTGCGGTGTCAATGTAGAAGTGTTCTGAGTCGTGTGAACCTGTGTACTTGTCCTCGTTTCTTGGGACATGTGTCGTTAAACAAGGGAGGGAAAGAGCACCCCTGTTACCCGAGGAGAAGCACGCGCCACGATTCTTGCGGCTTGACGCGAGGCCCACATTACGGCGGGGAGGACCAAAGGGCTGCAACGCCATAGGCCACACAGCGCGAACTCTAGCTTGGGGGAGGCAGTTCGTTCGGCAAGATTGATCTGGAGCATCGAACTATTAGCAGTTGGGAGCTGGCGCGAATTCATCACCATGACAGTGCAAAGGATAGCTCGGCCGATAGCCAAGGCGGCTGCGCATGAGACACAGCTTTCGAGACTGCGGTTGCCGAGGCGGTCGTATGCAATGACGTCCAAACAGCCTGGACCGACAGTATGTATAACTTCCAGCTGGAAAAGAGTTGGCTTCATGTTCAGGAGGCTGTCCATTTGCAACAAAGCATCTGACATTTCAAACCAAAAAATACAGTCCCAGTTCTACAAGATATTCACGCGACCCATTGCCAAAGTGCTTGTTCTGGCCGTTTTCACCTACCAGGTGGTCTACTGGGGATGGGTGAAGCTCGAGACGGCCGAGCATCAACGCAAAACAGACGGTACGACTTTTGCGAGCGTCCCACAGTAATTGAAGAAAGAATGAAGGCAATGCTCAAAAAAATTCAAGGGGCTGACGTGAATTGAACTTGCAGCCGAGTTAGCTGAATTGGAAGCCAAGGTTAGCGCGTTGGACAAGGCACGCAAGGCTGAGGAAGCAGCGAGCAAAGTGGAAGAGAAGGTGAAAAAGAAAACTTGGTGGTGAGGGACGCAAAAGATGATTGTCCATGGCGGGGGACTGCGGGGAAATTAGCAATTCGAGGAGTTTGAGAACGACCTAGAGAGCAAGGGCGACGAGTCGTTGGAGCTGACGAGGGCTGAGGCGGTTGTTGCAAGGCTACCCATCTTTAAAATTGTATAATTAAAGACCATATTTGTGCATAGTCTCGAAGAGGCTGGGAAGATGTCGGAGAAGCTGTATATTTGTTATATTCTTTGCATATGTATGAGGTATTTCTCAGCCCTGGTCGCCGTTTATACGACCATGAATAAATAGTCGCTCGCACGGACGAGTGCTTTGAGATATACTCGCATGGATGGGAATCTGAACCTTGGTAAAAGAAAGTCGGACTGATGAACAAACTCTTGCAGAATCACTACTTTTGCCGAGTCTACACTTGTAAGGAAGATGAGAAGAGTACGTTGCTATTCTCAGAGACAGAAACAGTCCCAACGTAAAGGTAATGTACCATGAGTTCCCAGATGTGGTTTTAAATATACTTTCCTGAATTGTGTTGCTGAAAAAAAAAAAAAAAAAAAAAAAAATAGTACAAGGTCATCCCTTACGCTGATGGTGCCTCGATTTTATGGCAAACTACGGAAAGACATCCCAGATCATTGGTCTATTCACACATTGTAGCCTCGAACCTAATATAAGTCCAAGTTAATGAAATATGGCTCATAACCCCACATTGGCATACCTGAAACGATGTATAAGATTGCTTGCCTTGAGAAAGGCTCTTGACTTTCAGGTATCTAATGCAGACATCTTCCCGTGGCCACACCGACATACGCAAAAGTAGGGGGGGAATGGACTCCGAATAGATTCAGTCCAAGACGTACCGAAAGATATCCCAACTAATTGCTTTAATTTCTGGTTCATACTGTATCCTGGAAAGATGTCACAATGGCCATACCACCAACCACCTCGAAAACAGCCCTCAGAGACTGCTCCATAAGCGCCTACATTATCATCCCCTCAACGAACCAACAGTAAAGCAGCACGAGAGACACAAAGCGCGGTTTTGGCGTCAAAGTGTAATCAAGCTTTGCACTGCCCTGAATGGCACGGCGTTTCACACCTGCCCCTGAAGTCTGGTGCCGCGACCAGGCACTTGTCGCAGGCACAAAGCAGGTCGAGCTGATTCCCATACTTCTGGCCGGCGTCGTCGCACAGGCAGATGTACAAAGCGGCATTGATGCTCGTACTAGGCTTTCCATCGTCGCAGACCGCGCGAGGCGTGGTGCAGTACGCATCTGCCAGTTGCTTCGAGGACCATGGTTTCTCTGCGTGCGATTTTGTGTTTCTCATTCAGCTTGATGTTTCACCAAGGGATCGAGCAAGATCGCCCGAGAAATGCCAGGGAAGATACGTACTCATTGCCATGAGGACGGAGGCGCAGTATGTATAGCCGCATTCGCAATAGGTTCCTGATGGAACACCCGGCACTGCGGAGGTTGACGAGGGTGGTGGTGGTGGTGGTGCAATGGATGTGTCTGTGATGGCCAAGTGGGTGGCCGACACGAGAGCGAAAACGGTTATGAGGGGGCAGAGTAGCTTCATACTTGGATGTCCGGGTTGTATGTCTGAGGTGCGAAGCCTTTGTGAGAGATGCTGAGGACGAAGCGAGGACTGATGGTATTTTAAGCCAGAACTCGTAAGCCGGCCTGCTGGAAGAATGAGGGCCATTAAGGCCATTTATAGCTCCCATAGCCTCCTGTGAAGAACCGCTCTCAAGTTTTCTTCTCAATGTAAATAATTTTGTTGATATGATTCGTGCTACTGATACACTCTCACTGTTTGGTACCAAGCCCGCTGCAACCTTGAGATGTAGCCGGTGATGGGAAAACAGGCTGATCAACATGACAAAAACAAGTCAATGGTGCAACCTAAGTAAAAAGTGAGGTCCGGCAGGATGTGCCGTCTATTTTCGCTAGATGGTGAAAACATTGGGTGTATATCTATCTCCAAAAAGGGGCAGATCCGCTGGTCGCGCAACCGCGCCGCAGGCCAAGTCTATCATCGACCCTCTAGATCGGCAAGAGCTATGTCATCGCAAATACAATGGGACGACGGGCGCCGAGGAAAACTCACTTCTGTGGCGTGAAACGTGCCACGAGTACAACCTCCTGGGCGCTTGGGGCGAGCCCGTTCTGCATAACTTGCTTGGCAAGGATGAGATACTTTGCCCTCGGATGGAATGCTCTGCTGTGGGGTCTTTTTCAGCATTTTACATCGGCTAGGGATGAACATATGTCCAATAAGCAGTGGCTTGGGTTGTCTCGTGTGAATGAATCTGGAAAGAAGGCAACGAACAATCCATCCCCTGACGCGAACTGGCTGCCGTTTGGACTTGTAAGTGGTTCGCGAGGGTGTGTACGCTTCTCATCCAGAGATCGTGGCACAAACCGTCCTTGGGGCGTCAAGTCCTCATGCAAGTTTCACTGTTTGCCGAAAGCTTTGTTGTTTATACCGATGTTGAAAATGGGTGGTGGACCATGTATTTCTGCAAGCATTTAATTGGGAAAGGTACTTAAGCAGTAGTCTCCCATAGCAGATGATACAGTAAACCCCCTAATGATAGCACCTCCTCTCAGCTAAGACCTATATGAAATTAATTTATCCATTAAACAGAAATATTCTACTTCAGATCCTTAAATTATTGCAACGTTTATTAAGGTCTTTATTCATCTGCTTCTAACAAGAATGTTTCCCGGCAACTTGGTTAAATGGCCCCACTGTTCTTCCACTCTAGGCCTAGTTGCTGCTGCATGTTTAAAAACCCTATGTATTCGGAGCAGCCCATCATTTCGCCTAAAACCACCAGACTCGTGGGAATTCTGACGTCATATCATCACATGGCTGGCACCAAAGCAACGTAGATACAACTGATGAGAACAAGTACGAAAAGGGGGGGGGGGGCAGAGAGAAGCCAGCAGCATAAGAAGCGGGTTTTCCCAGCCCGACTCGTCCTGTAGAGGTATCAAATAAACAAAATGCCAAATGCCCTGCTCGTCTAAAGGACAGGACCCCAGCAGCAAGCACGAAAATGTCGGAACCACAGCCGCCCTGAGCTGCCCCTCCATCAATTGACCCAGACAATCTGGCATCCTCGGCTGCCGACAACTTTTTCTCACGCATCGGCCCCCCATCCATTGCGCAACCACATCTCGCAAACAGGTCGCAAACCGCAGCCATGGCCACAAATAATACCCTCACCGTCGGGACACGAAAATCCCCGCTGGCCATGGCCCAGGCCGAAATCGTCGTCGCCTCCTTGAAAGCTCTCTTCCCCTCCGACAGCTTCCCCATCCACGGCACTACCACAACCGGCGACCGCGACCAGAACACGGCCCTCTACAACTTCGGTGGCAAGGGCCTCTGGACCACACAGCTCGAGGAGAAGCTCACTTCCCGGGAAGTCGACATCGTTGTCCACTCCCTCAAGGACATGCCCACCACTCTACCAGAGAACTGTGCTCTCGGTGCCATCACCAAGCGCGAGGATCCCCGCGATATTCTAGCGATCAAGAAGGAGCTGCGGGAGAAGCACGGGTGGAAGAACATCAAGGATTTACCAGAGGGGAGTGTCATTGGAACAAGCAGCATTCGGAGAATCGCACAGCTGGCGCGGCGGTATCCGCATTTGAGATTCAAGGATGTACGGGGCAATATCCAGACTCGGCTGAAGAAGCTGGAGGAAGATCCGGAGCTTAGCGCCATTGTGCTTGCTGCGGCTGGGCTTCTGCGAATGGACCTTGGGGAGCACATCACGCAGTACTTGGATGTGGACAACGGGGGCATCTTGCATGCCGTGGGCCAGGGTGCCCTGGGGGTGGAATGCCGAGCAGGAGACGGGAGGGTGTTGGAAGCGCTACGGACGATCGAGGACAAGGATACAACGCTAGCTTGCTTGACCGAGAGGAGCCTCATGAGGGAATTGGAAGGAGGATGTAGTGTGCCTATCGGGGTTGAGACGAACTGGTTTGATGGCAAGCTCAGGCTGCGGGCGACGGTTGTGTCCGTAGACGGCAAACAGGGCGTTGATGTTGAATTCCTGGAGGGCGTGGCCACGAGAGAGGAGGCTGATGATTTGGGCAGAAGGGCCGCCAGAGAGCTGGTGAGCAACGGTGCCGACAAGATTCTGGATGCGATCAACAAGGCTCGTCCGGAGGTGAAGTAGTACCAGCACACAAAGGTGCATGCGCTACATGATACGATTTACTGCCTGGGGAAAGCAGTTTGCTACACGTCATGGGATGACTTGCAGCCGACCTAGTGAAACCTTTGCCCGGGGTTTTGTTTTTTTTTTTTTTTTTTTTTTTTTTTTACAAAAAAAAAGGTATGTAGGCCGGAGATACCACAAAGTATGTTCAATTTGGGTGACTGGCCCAGTTAGACAAACAATGGATTTCGAGGCTATTGGTAGCCGTATGACTGGCGCGATTTGTGGCCACCATCTGGACGCAACAAAAGCACCCAAACAGCACCACTCTCTATCAAACTGAGTCTTTTTATCCTGTGTCAGGCTGATCTGCGTCCAATGACAAATACAAGCAAGAGGTGATACAAAATAGAAACCCGGAATGTTTCCACACCGCACTGAAGCACCATAAATTTGTCTACCGCCCCCTCAGCAAACTCCATTTCCTCTAATCACGCTCTGAGTAGTGCATTAATTTTCCTCGTCCCAGTTCCAAATCTACTCTTCAGACGTGAAGGTCTCGTAAGTTTTAGCGTCCATCAACTCGTCGTACTCCTTGGCACCCTGCTCGTCGACCTCGACCTTGACGATCCAGCCACCACCTTTGCTGTCATCCTCGGGGACCTTATTAATGGTAGAAGGCTTTTCCTCGAGCAAAACGTTGCCCTTGACAATCTTGCACCGGATAGGAGCATTGATATCGCTCGCGGACTTGACGGACTCGACCGTGCCAATGTTGTCACCCTGCTCGACGAAGTCCCCGGTGGTCGGGGGAAGCTCGACGTAGACAACGTCGCCGAGCTGCTCGGCAGCGTAGTCGGTGATGCCGATCGTGGCCGACTTGCGGTCGGCAGACAGGTCAACCCACTCGTGGTCCTGTGTGTACTTTTTGACCAGGCCTGCCGCAGAAGGAAAAATCCGTTGTCAGCATATCGGGGCTGCATCTCTTTTCAATCATATGCGATTCTGGGTTTTGCCCAACTGGCAAGAGGGCGGACGTTTGGCCGGAAGGCCCTTTCTTGATAAAAAAAAAAAAAAAAAAAAAAAAAAAAAGAACACATACTTATGCGGGTGGTTGAAAAGGTGCGGAAGGCAGCGCGGGGAGCCACTCGCGTAACCGCAGGCCGGGCGACAGCGCGCAAAGAGCAAGCAATCGAAGCCATTGCCGATGGAGAGCATGGAAGAGATAAGTTGATTCGGGGTAGGTAGGTGCAGCAAAGTCGATAACAGCTGCTGCTTTACTGTTGGTGAGTTGCTAGCAATGGCGGGCGCCAAAGGTTGAATTGAGAGTTTTGGGCCCGAGCTGCTACAAGCGGCTTGGCGCGGTTCTCCTCCGTCATCTGACTGTCATGTGCGGCCGAAATCGCCCCCCCTTCCCACAGAGAGCAGAGGTGGCCAATCAGAGCAAACGAAACATACTACTCCGATCCGGTTCACGATTACGGGATGGATGTGTTATGTTTTGGAGAGGACGAACGGAGGTAAAGAAGAGCGTGCAGCGGAGGAGAATCAAGCAGCAATTAGTATACGGCGTACACGTGGCAGTGCCGCCCACGGAGCAGCTTGGCTTGGCCATGGAAAGTGTAAGTTTTTGATCTTATTAATTATCGTCAATCTGGCCATGGACTGGGGGACCCGTATTCAATGCCACAGTGCGGCCATTTGGAAATCCCGCTCTCCGCAACATCATCAACATCATCCATCATCGTGAGTTCTTTGCTCGTCCGCGTCCGTCAGATTACGGCCCGCCCCATCGCCGCCATCCATCCATCGCGTGTGCCCACTGCCCATCGTGCAGGATGGGTACAGTACATACACCCACTGTAGGTAGGCAATTAATAAGCACACACTCGCTATAAGTCTCGCCTGGTTTTGGGTCTGTCACTGCTGGGAGCAGGCACTGCGCACTAACCGGGCACCGTTTTTGTGGCTCAAGCCTGTGGTTAGGTGGTTCGGTGGTGGTTCGGTGGTGGTTCGGTGGTCAGCCTCGTGGTTCGGTGAGAGTCTCAGCGAGCACCGCCCTTCGCGTCAACTTTATCTTCGTCCCAAACGCATCATCATTCTTCCATCGCTTCGAGCCCCTCATCCATGTTGCCTCGACCCTAGGCTCTCCGTCCAGGGCTACCTGCGTATGTATGTCCAGCTCTTTGCCGTTTTGAAACCATTCGCGGCTCCCGAGCTTATCAGCTCCTCCCTCATCGCAGGCTGTTGGTGTGTGCAGTGTGCAGTGCAGTGCAGTACAGAGCAAAGCAAAGCAGAGCAGAGCAGCTCTCGTCTCTTGTCAAAACCTGAACAAGCCAAATTGCATGATTGCATTGTGTCCACCAGCTAAATCAGGCCTCATTCCGCCCTCGATCCGCCCGCAATCAGCCCGCAATCCGCATCCCCTTGCGTCTCACAACTTTTGTTTATTCCCAATTTTATTGAGCCACACTCCCGACTCTGGCCACGGCCACTTCATTCGTTTTTTTTTTCTTTTTGGGTTTCTCTTTTTTTTTGGTTTTTTTGTTTTTTCTCAACCAGCAAGTCGTCACAGCCTCGCCAAGCTGGATCTTTCCCAGCAGCCCGCAGCCGGCGACGCTGCCCCCGATCATCTTCACAACAACGGTGTCGCCGTCGACAACATGGAAACGGATCACCACACACCCCTAACGCCTCTCGACGGCCACGAGGACACATTCGCCGGCATCGAGGACTCACCGCACGTCGCTCCCAGCCATGGCCTATACCAACAGCAGAACCAACCAATAGAGCAAGCGATGCCCGCCAGCCCACGACATGACGACGACCCCGCTCACCGGTACACACCTCCGGTGTCTGGCCCTTCATTATCACGGCCGGCAAGCGGACTGTCTAACCCGGTACACCAGGCTCACAGCGACTATAGATCAGGATCAAGCGAGCCTGCTAACGGCCGGAACCATGTGGTGATCAAGGTTGGGATGGTGGGCGACGCGCAAATCGGCAAGACGTCCCTTATGGTGAAATACGTCGAGGGCAGCTGGGACGAAGATTATATCCAGACTCTAGGCGTCAACTTCATGGAGAAGACCATTTCAATCCGTAACACTGAGATTACGTTTTCTATCTGGGACTTGGGCGGCCAGCGAGAGTTTGTCAACATGCTTCCGTTGGTTTGCAATGATGCCGTGGCAATTCTCTTCATGTTCGACTTGACGAGGAAGAGCACGCTGAACAGCATCAAGGAATGGTACAGACAAGGAAGAGGGTTCAACAAGACAGCCATTCCGATTCTGGTGGGGACAAAGTACGACCATTTCGTCAACTTTCCTTTACAGGACCAGGAGGAGATCTCAAACCAGGTACAACGGCACCGAGCGAGCCTCCGCATCACTCCGCATCACTCCGCATCATCCGCAAAGCTAACACTTTAGCAGGCGAGAAGATTTGCCAAGGCCATGCGTGCCGCCTTGATTTTTTCGAGTACGAGCCATAGTATCAATGTTCAAAAGGTAACATTGCTGCGTTTTCTGAACCACGTCTAGCCCAGATTAACAATTCCCAGATTTTCAAAATCGTCCTATCGAAAGCGTTCGACCTCAAGTGCACCATCCCCGAGATCGAAAATGTTGGCGAACCTCTGCTCCTATATCAGTCTGTATGATAACACGCAGCGCTCGCTATCGACGGGGGTTTGGCTGCACACACAACGATGCCGCCTGCGGGCGGCCGACGCTCCTCTAACTCGGGTGAAAACCGACAAGCCCGAAGTTCCGTTTCTCATTGGAATAACGTGGTCTGTTTTGATCATCAAACTATCTGGAGCTCTGGATAGATAGGAAGTTATCTCTTGCACTCTCCCAAGGAGAGCGTTCAGGAGTCACCATTGCACTGTAATCATATTCAACGCTATTATTTCCA
>KQ061688.1:575939-586037 GCA_001008035.1 Atkinsonella texensis
TTTCCCCCCCCCCCCCCCCCCTCTTTTTTTAAGCTGGATCACTCAGACTTTGGCTGGGGTTTTACTGCGTGGCAAAAGGGGCCACTTGCTGCAAAAGCAAAAGGCGTACAAAACAAATCATGGTTATTGTCCCGGCCTTTTACAGCGCTGGACAAAGCCGCTTAATAACAGAACAGAGCCACGGTATGAAAGCGTGTTGGCCGTACCCAGCGCTCCTGCATATGCTATTTGGATTGTGGATTGTGGATTGTGGGCTGGCCCAACGGGTTGTCAATGGCACAGAGGTGTTGGAGATGGCGAGGGCAGAAGGATGGAGGGGAGCGGAACGGAACGAGGGAAACTGGACTGGGAGACTTTCTGTAGGCGTAGGTATACATTGGTGCATTGGCAATTAGACAACATGGCAATTCAAGCATTCACCGCTAATGTACGGAGTACTACGCATCGTATGCATGTCCGACATACAGGTCTTGTCAGAGTCTCGACACGAGGGCGTAGGCCTCATCGCACCACATGTCGCACAACCCTTCTGGATGCCCGTGGACTACTCACTCCGTAGACGACGGAAGATGAGGTGCAGTAGCCTGTGGCGGCGGGGCACTCCGCGCATTCCAGGCCCGATTGTGCAGGAGCAAAGGACGAGTTTCTGTTTCGTGGCGCGATGAAGAAGCCACTGGAGGGGGGCAGGCCATGCAGGGAGCAACGCGGCAGCCAATGGTGGGAACTTGATCGCCCGAGGACTTTCCCGCTACGGCAAGTTCTCCTCGCTTGGCTGGCGCCTGGTGGCCAAGGTATCAACGGCGTCCAGCTTGTGCGCGCACAATGTCACTTATTCTTGAAGAAACAGCCTAATTGCTGTCATGGCAGGAGATCCGCATGTGGCCCCGTGCTGTATTGCACCTATATCCCTAGACGCATCTCTATAATTCTGTACATCGTCTGAAAACGGTGTAAATGTGCTTTCATCAGGTCGCGTCTCAATCAACTTGAGTCTCTTTCTCTCAACCTTGTAATGACTATGTAGTACCGTCCGTGAATTCCCCTCCGCACAAGGTATAAAACGCCGCGAAACGCCATGTGATGCGCATAAAATTCTCTATCGCGTGGGTCGAAAGACTCAACTTGACAGATTGCTGAAATGATTTGCAATGGCGGTGTAGAAATCGAAGTCATAAACCGAAAATAGTCCCTGAATCTCTAGTAAAAAAAAAAAAGTATGTACTGAAGTGGACAGGCGAAAACGAGTGTCGACGACGCTATATGCTATGGTTCGCAGTATTACCACATTTATATCGAGGTCAGGGAAATTTATGTAGAAACGCCAATATTGCTGCCGTGGTTGTCAAGGTGTTCGTGGAAATGATCAGTAGGAGCGTGGCTTCGATGCTTCATGAGGAATGCGTGTTTTTGCCGCCCCAGATTGGGGCTCCCAAAGGCTTGCTGACGCCGAAGCCCACGGCGACAGCAATACCGATGACCAGGACAATGATAAAAACTTTGACCAAGATTCTATTGCGTGGGCTGAGTCGTTGCATCAAAGCACAGCTGCGGCCCTTCTTGCCGGCCTTGGCTCTCTGCTGCCAGTCGCGTTTGTCGGGCCAGACCTGGCAATCATTTTTGCGAGTCAAAATGACACTGCCTCGTGGCTTGTCGATGGAGTTGTTGGTCGCCATGGCTTCCACGTCCGTATCAAACGGGTTGCTGTTATCGGACCGTGCGGTGGTACCGCTGGGCGTTCTGTTCAGAGAGGTAACTCGAACTGCTAGGCCTTTGGCTGTTTGTTCTGGAACAGCCAATTTGGCGCGTGTCAAGGGATAGACCTCGGTCTCCTCCTGTCGTGAAGTCATGGCTGCCGTTGATGTTGATGTTTTTATGTTTGTCGTGTTGGATACAGAGGGTCGTGATAAATGTGATTTGGGTGTGGTGATGTTTGCGTCTGACTGCTGTTAGAACAAGTGTCTCCTAAGAAGGCCATATAGACATGAAAGGCCCAGCGTGGAGTTTCTGTTTCCCGTCGAGATATTTTCCGGATTGAAGACGACATGAAAGCAAATTCCAATCAATTTTTCGCGCCGTGCATGAAAAGGTAATGGGCGAGCACGATCAGGGAAGGAAACTCACCCAGCCACAAGGGGAGCTAATGGCTTCGCAGGCGTCGTACCAACCAGACCACTAGCAGTGATGACAAGAGTCAAGAGTTCAGGACAAGAAAATGCTGGACCAGAATCGATTGATCTCGACAGACGCAAAGAATAGAGATTGGGGAAGAAAAAGTGTCCGGAGGGTTCAAGGGTCGTTATGTGGTCGAGGGGAAATCAGAAGTCAGAGCGCGTAGATCGAGCACATCCGCCCAAGTGCCGTTCTAGGGTCTTGTCGTATTGGTGCACTCTGCTACAACAACCCAACTAGACCGCCGGCAGTTACTTTTGTTGAAGGACACAAACAAAAGAACGGCACTAATACACCAGGATGGGGGAGGAAGCAACAAGCAACAAGCAACAAGCACCAAGCACCAAGTAGGCGGACAGATGCTGGGCGGGTACCGAGAACAGAAGACCAGCAGAATGAAAGCAGGAGATGCCAGAATTTTGTTGCTTCTCCGGTCACACCAAGACATCTATTATCTTGGCACTCGGTGCCAGCAAGTGATTGAGCACGAGGCGAGGGAGACCGAGACCAGGAGTTCAAAGCAGACTGACGGGAGGAGCACCGGGGGGGCGTTGGGCTGGCATGGGGATCACAATTGATTTGTAGTAACGCAGTTACGCAGTGGGCATAATACATAATACATAATACAGAACACATAGCCATAATACACGCATGCAACTCATCCCTGCCAGTTTCCAGGCCAAGGTGGGTGCAGGGTGCAGTTGATCAATAAGGACAAGGACAGGCGGGACAAGGCGGGACAAGGCGGGACAGGCAGAGAGATTGATCAGTGAATGAGAGAGCATGCAGAAGAAGGCGCGACTGGGGGGGGCCCAGCCCGAGACTCCCATGCCCCAACTGTTTACGAGACGCTTGCAATTTTGTTAGCTGCCATCCATTAATCAGATCACTTTCCTTTTCCAATGCAGCAAGATGTTGTTTCCCTTTTGTGCCATTGCGAAACGAAACGAAACGTCGGTTCATTTCTGCCTTTAAGGAAATTGTGACCATACGCAGCTGTGCAGGGGTCGACGAACACACCTGTTTATTTGAGCGGCAAGAAAGTGCGCGCAACATTGGTTGATCCAAATCGCGTCGCATTTCCACATTATGTAACCTTTTGACTGTGGGCGAGCTCATGCACTAGAACTTCCACGCGCTTTTTGTTGGTTCGTCAGGCGAGTCAAGCGCCCGGGCCTTTAAGCTTGCCTGCAGCGAAATCTTGGCTGGCAACGTGGTTGGCCAGGGATCCATTGATGTGTTAGTACTCGGTACCTAGTTCGTAGAGCTAACGTGGTGCATGTACTCCGCACATGTAATGGAAACTCGTCATGGAAGCATACGGAGTACATGTACCGAAAAGTTGGCGGCCTGCTATCACGGGGTCGCAGTACTTAGTCCTTTGTAGAGTCTTCACTAGGTAGGTACCTGGTACGGATCACTATGGAGTCGTTCTCTGTCGCCGACCCCACCTGATTGTTACGGGGGCATTGACTTGTTTCTCGCTGTATCTAGGGCCCTGACCAATTTCAGTTAGTGCTCTGCAGTCGCTAAAAGCTTTCATGTCTACTCTTACACGGCAGTGGGGAACGGCTTGAGAGGACCCTCCCATGGCCCCGTGCTACTAACCTGATGCACTGTGTGCACAGACTGTGGCACAGACGAAAATGTTTTTAGTGTTTGATGCTGCAGATCTCTCGCTCTCCCTAGCTGACATGAAATGATCTGAGTAGGATTGCTTCATACATCAATGATGCGAACTCACAGAACACATGATACATTCAAAACCCCGACTACTGCCACATCATTTACAATCAATGCAAAGCTCTCACTATTTGCCCATGGTTTGCAGAGAGATCCGATCGTACAAGGACGCCGAGATCAATAATACTCTGTACAAACCAGATCTGGCGTAAGATTAGTGTCTGTTCTATGTCTTAGTTGGCATATCATCGCCCTGCCAGATCCAGAGAGAGCATCGTGTATGTTGAAATCTGGTCCTGAGCAACGGGCCCCAAGAAGTTTGCTTCGCAAGCCCTTCGGGGCGTCACAATCACCTGAGCTTGTTACGATCCTTGAACGTCGAAAACATTGTCAGGTACACGGTGCTAAAGTGCCAAATCGGCGGCCTGTTGAGTCTGCTTCCCGTATCTGTACCTCAAAGCGCTATCATAACATTGAACCCCAAAGTTGATCTTTTCATGTTAGGCAGCGGTGGAATTAGAGGTTTGATTTTGCGACACAGCACCATGGCGCAACTCAACGAGCGACGATGATGCGTGACATCAACAGCTAGTCGAGGTCATATCGAAGAAAGAATCCTGCCACTGATGGCCAGATAAAGCTCGCATGAAACGGGACACACACATTGACATTTGGTCTATCAATACAATACCTGGCTTGCTTTCCAGCAGATATTGCTTGACAGCTCGAGTCTTCAATGACGACAGCTGGCGAGGTGGCCCAGGGCAAGTCACCAGTTGTCTGCCACCTGCTCTTGCTTCCTTTGCCGCATTGTGACTTCTCTGTTCCCTGACATCTCGATTTATTTACTGATGCGCCCAGATTTTCTTCCATTTCCTTTCCTCAAGTTGCTCCATTCTCGAGCATATGCCCGTCATCTCATACTCGAACATTGTTTGGCTCTGCATTTCTTTGTCATCGGCGCATATTTGTTGGGCTCAATACATATACATTCACTCGTCAACTAGTCTCTTCCCCTGTTCCACTGCAAGCCCGGAGTGCTTCAACGAACCATCGGACTGTGGCACCTGATATACCTATAGATCTGCTTGAGTATGAATCGCCAGATCAGCTGTACGCAGAGTTCCATATCCAGCTATCCACGAGAAAGCCGAGCGACTTACCAGCTCCCACCCACTCCATTTTATAGTATCGGCCCTTGTGCTATCATGGAGAAACAGGCAGCAGAAGATCGACAGCAATCGTGGCAGTGGCAAGCTACCGATGGTACCAGTGACGCCTTCACTGCCAAGGCATGCCTAACCACAACTTTCTGGCCCTGTGGGATCTACTCTCGAACCTCTCAACGTCTCAAGGCAGCACTTTCTGGTCACGATGCAGAACATATTCCTGACCGTGGCTGCTGTAACCCTGATTGCATCCAGTTTACCTTGTGCCTTCCTTGTAGGTTTCTCAATTACCATGCATAATTGTCGCTATCTTCAAGTCTGACCAGATATTAGTCTATAGCTGTCTGCTGGCTAAAATGCAGACCACTGTACGAGCCTTTTACGGCATCCAGGGCAGTGAAGTCTCTGACTGTTCTGACAGCTGCTGTTGTCCATGTCTCACGATGGTTAGAAATGAGCAAGAGATTCTAGTACGAGAAGAGCAGCACAAGCGGTTGCATGGAAGCCACACACATGACCATTCCGCCGGCAGTCAGTACCGTTGCCACAACCCGATGAGCTATTCGAGCCCAGAGTCCGCCAGAAATTTGTCTCAAAACCAGGTTGGGCGTCAGGGCAAGGCTGCTCTGCACAGCCTGGACAGTGATTTGCTTGCTCCAACAGATACCAGTGCCTGCCCACGAGTTCATTACCTGGACCAGCATTAGTATCTGGTCCCCTTTGAACCAGCCAAGAAGTCAAATAACGCTCAGGCATCGAAGGCTCTAGCGCCTACCATTGCCAAACTCTTGGAAAAGCATGCTTTGGACGCACACGAACTTGTTGTTACAGGCAATGTGCCTTCACAGCACAAACTTGAGTCAGATGCAAAGACGGAACATCATGGAACTGAACCAACCCATGCTCTCTATCATGATGACACCGCTCCTGCAAATAGTCCCAAGGCGGAATCAGACCATGACTTATGCCGAGATGCTGTGGCTGACTTGACCAGCCCAGCTGCTTCTCATGGCCTGTCTAACGACAAAAAAACCCACTTTGCCAATTTGAACAGTGGTCACAATTTAGCAAGAGACGTTCTCGTGCGCTCAATCAGCGATAAAACAACTGGGCACGCCATCAATGCTCACAAACCAGTCGACAACCGGGTTCCTGATGCTCCTCATCAATTGAATGATGATGAAGCCGCGGCTTCGACCACTCGACCCAGGAGCAACCACAACATTGACCACGATCCAAAGGTAGATGCATCTGGCAAAGGAGGTAACAGCAAGCACGATCTGGAGGCACACTAGGCTATCAAGTCGTCGAGTAGCCAATTCGGGCCACGCAACATTAGAGAGGTCAAGCTTGTGGTTTAAGGTTGACTACAGCGGGCGTGGCTGATGAGAATTACATGATTAAAACTTAAGTACTCAGTAACTTGGTATAGACCTAATGCAGTATTGCTTACGGATACGATATTTCCTCTCGTCTCTGTGAATATGCTCACCTACCCGCGACGACACAAGCTTCTCATGGCTGCCCCTGATCATTGACATGGCCACCCAGGGCTCACCAGTTCGGGGCCTTGTCCGTCACTTTGTGCAAGCGATCGCCTCATGAACTGGTCCTGAGACATGACTGGAAATGCCCAAGGGACTTTCGGCCGTTCCATCCTCGCTATTGATGCTACAGACTGGCCCTTAAACAAGCGCGAGACGCTGACCACCAGCAGGATAGATTGTCAATGACCTGCTTGAGACGCGTTGAAGCTCATTGGCGACCAGAGGCTGGAGATGGTATGTTGTTTTATGTTTGCCGGTGGGGCATGGACGTTTGCCAATGTATTAGTCTGTCATCAGCCTGCCGAGGCATGTATCGTAATCACCCGAGTACCTACCTAGGTAAGTAGTCAGAAAAGGGACAGGTGCATCTGCAAATGGTAAACTGAAATCAAGCCTCTCAGACGATGTAAAGACAAAGATCACTTCACAGCGGAGGATTTTGCTTCATGGAAGGACACTCCGGTAGCACTGATGTTTGATTGGAGATGAGGGCAGTTAAGGGATCCAAAGACGGACTGATTGGCGTACTTGGAAAACAACAGATGAGATACAAGAGTATCAAGATCAGCAGACTGGCCCGGGGCGGCAAAGAGCGACTGGCGTTGGCCGTCCAAGCCGTCCGTTCTGGAGGTCGTCTGTGTCTCAGACGTGAAGAGTGTCAAGGCAGGGCTGGAGACGAGCTAACAGGCCATGCGCTTCCAACACCCAATCTCTACCATGGCTCATCAGTGGCGATGAAACGGCGTGGTGGTAGTGGTCGTGTGTTGGGACCCATGATATCAGAACTAGCCCGTCTGGAGGCCAAGTGTGCATGTGTGGCTGTGTAGGAATCCGTGGAAGGGGCCAATGGAAGTGCGATGCATGAATCTGTAATTTTGGGAGGATTTTGGGAGGCTAGCCTTTGCAGAGTTATCGGGGTCGCGAACAAGACCTGCTACGGAGGGCTTTGGTCGCGACGAGGGCGGGCCTCCTGTGATGGTGAACTGGACGCGTGGGAGGTGGCGGGGGCGGATTACATTCGATCTTGATCTTGATGCTGGACAAGCTTCTGGCTTCAGTATTGGGTGGCTTCGCGGGTTCATGTCCAAATGGCCGTGCTTTACAGGTAGTGATTAAGATGGAGTCGACCTGTTATCACGGACTCGCCCAGTGAGCTGACGAGATGGATTCAGTTACGAACATATGCAGGGCCTGTTTCGGAGAATGTTTAGAACATGAGAGCTGCCCGAGGTACGAGGACGTAGGAACAAAAGTAGACAAATGGTGTCATTACGAGAAATGTGTAGACAGGGCGGCGTCAAGTCACAAATGGAATCAGATGCATAGCTCTGGTGAGACACATGACATCAAGTGCCAGTACAGAGAAGAAGAAAAAACTTGACCATGAGGATGACATAGGCTGTGGCTGCTCTCTGACATGTAATTGGCAAGAAGGGGCTGGTGCTTTACCGCTTCTTTGCCGCTGAGCTGCGGGAGCTTTATTAATGTGCGATTTCAGGGGCAGGCGATGATCAGAGCGTCGGTCGGAAGGGAGCTGGATGAAATACGGCCGACTCTATTCGGGTTACGGTCTGGTGGCACGAAAGACGCGCGAGAGAAACGCGGAGGGGGATGGTGGACGCGGACGTGGGCGTGGGCGGGCTTCTCCTAATATTAATTGCATGTCTGCTGCATGTCTGCTGCATGTCTGCATGTCTGGTGGCCTTGATTTCGCGTAAACGGGATTCATTTATGCACGTTTAATGGGCAACCTCGCGCGGCGGCTGCTAGTATGACGACATCCAGCGCGCCTTCTGGTGTTCCATGGGCAGTTTGCTGGTACAAGTTTCGGTCTGTCTGTCTGCCTGTCATGTCATTCATTGTCTGGCTTCGGACTGACTGCTTGCTGGCGAGAAAAGCTACCAGACGTCACGCGCCGACCTTGGGAGGGGAAAACGGTTCAATGCAGGGGCATGACATTTTGATGGAGCTGGGAAGGTGGGCCGGGTATATCGAGTCCTGGGCTATCTGGACGCGTTCATTGGCTTGCGCGAAGGGTGCCAGCTATGCTGTGATGCGCCGAGTGCATGCTGTAGTGTGAGGTCGAACATGGCAGGTGCAATTGATGGTTGAGATTCATCAGAAGTGATTGCAGGAGCCCTGATCAGACCTGCCTGGTCCAGCGGCATTGGAGCTTTGGATGAAGTTCGGGTGGAGAGCAGGGATTCCGTTCGTCTGATTGATTGATTGATGGACGGGAAGTCCGCCTGGCCAATGCGCAATATCAGTCGGTCTGCAAAACGGTTGTGTGTCCGTTTCCGGTCGAACGACATCAAGAGTCGCAAGAGAGTCAGTCCTGTTAATTCTCTACCCCTGCCCCTGCCCCTGCCCCTATCCCTATCACTATCCCTGTCGGGTGCCCACCAGACTCTTCGCGCCCACGTCGTAAGAAAGAAGAAGAAAGAAGAGAAAAATGGAAAAAAATGGAAAAAAAAAAAAAAAAAACGCGTCTCGTCTGGCAAAAGTGCGTGCTGCGTCTCAATTTCAATCGCCCAACGCCCATACATGCCATGCAGTGCAATTGGGGTTGCAGTAGCATGTCTCAACTTTGGAACGGGCTTCTGATTTCTGGTCTCGCCTCTGGTAGTACATGCATGCAATCCCGCAGTAGTCTGATCAGCTTTTCTTTGTTCGCCGCACACTTTATTCGTTCGTTCGTTCTGCCTCCGTACGCTGTGCTCTGTGTGCTCTGTGCTGCCCTCCCCTCCCGCCTTGCTTCAACACACTACCATTCATTTATTTGCTTTCTGGCGCTTCGTCAAACTTGTCGGTCAAGCCCCCCCCCCCCCCGTCTAATGGTTTGCACGATAAGCCTGCAGACGCATGTCCTGTCCCTGCAGTTTGCCCACAACCAACTCCGACATAAACGGTTGGGGAACAAAGAAGGATAATTCTGCTAATCGTTCGATCCCGACCCGATTTGATCCAATTGATCTATCTGATCGTCCACGCCCTCTTCTCTTGGTGCCCGCCAACACGCCCCCAGGCCGTTAATTCAGACCCAACCGCTGGAACGCTGCTGCTGCTGTCCACCCCCAAGTGCCAAGCACTGCCTTTGTTCGCCTCTGCTCGCCTCTGCTCGCCTTTGTTCGCCTTTGTCCGAGCGCTGCTGCTTGAACCCGACCGTTTTTGCCGCCCATAGTAGGTGCTTTAGTTTTTAATGACCCTCGCGTCCCGCGTTGATCACCTCGATTTGTTTTCTTTTCCACCTCGCTCAACCAGCACACTTCACTCCCATCTTGGACTGGAATAAACAATCAACAGACATCAAGAGAATCATCAGAGTAATTTGGATTATCTTTGCTTGCCACCTTTCTGACTCCATTAGCTAGGAAGACACGAAGCAAAAGTTGCTACTTCTTCCTTACAATTCACCCACCACACATAGCACACGTCAATTGGTCGTGCTTGGCCAAAAATTCCAACTTGTTTTTTTTTTTTTTTTTTTTTTTTTTTTGGGAATTCGCCATTTTCTGGTTACCTCTGGATCA
>KQ061688.1:586600-614244 GCA_001008035.1 Atkinsonella texensis
TTTTGCCAAAATTTCCAACTTTTTTTTTTTTTTTTTTTTTTTTTTTTTTTGGAGAGTTCGCCATTTGCTGGTTACCTCGTGATCAGCTCCAATATCTTTCATCCGCCAATATCCCGTTCTTGACCAACCACAACCACAGTCGAGTGTCATCTGCTACTCACTCCGCTCAAGTAACAATGGCTTCTGTCTCTCGTCAACCTTTCGCACCTCTTGACGGAACCCGCTTGCAGAGCTTGACAAGTCTGAAGAACCGACAAAATGGTACGTTACCAGATGCTGTATACTGTGAAGGTGTGCATTGTCTTATAGGCGCAATACTTCACCACCCTTTCCCGAACCAAAATGCATTGCGAATGAACATCATTGACATGTACCAATAGCTTTTGCTCCTCAGTCCAACACCAAGCGCAAGGCAGAGCTGCTGAATGTTGATGACTCTGAAAATATCGACCCATCCTTCTTTGCTAAGCGCTCAAAGGGTGCTCTCGGAACACCAGTCAAGGACGTCTTGAAGAAGCCTTCGTCATTTGTTCTCACCAAGGCGACGTCTACTCCCGCCGGCAACGTCCGCGCTTTGGCCAGCCCTGTCAATGTTAAAGCTTCCTCAGCGCCCAGAAGAACCCTGCAGCCCAAGTCACCCATCCAAAAGCTCAACACTCATGTCACCAAGTCCTCTCCCATCTCTGCTCCTGCTGGACGTTCGCCTACTCATGACAAGAGGTCTGCTATCTTCTCTAGTCGCCAGCAAACTGCCGCCCTTTATACTCGCGTGGACCCTCCATCGCGTGCTCCCGACTCTGCAGCCCCATTTTCTCTGGATGCCGCTCTCAAAGGCACAATTTCCAGCTACAACACCCGCCCTCGCTCAAATGCAATTTCACAGAGCAGCACCTCTTCAGCTTTGGTCGAACCCCACATCAAGGCTACTTGGTATTTTGACATTCACGAAGATACTCCCGAGCAGGAGATGACCAACCTCCTTCAACACAGCACCTGCGTTCTGGACATCTCGTCGGACGAGGAGAGCGAGAAAAGAGCGCGCCGAGAGAGGGCCGAGGGCCGCGACAAGGAGAATGTCCCACCGTCTGACGATGTGTCGCAGACATCAGGCCGACGATATGCTAGAATTGGTCGTATCAATGGCAAGGTATTCAAGAAGGAGCGCGTGGCCCTGAGCGAGATGAACACGGCAGACTTTTTTGCGGCAGGTTGCGACGAGACTTCTGTTATCATTGTTCCGGGTGATGATCAGGGGCCAGCAAATTCTGTGACCCAACCTGTCGTTAAATCAATTACGGGAAAAGCTCCTATTGTTGATGAGTTCCAGTTCACGCCCCAGTTGGAAAATGTCGAGAGACTCAAGGTCATTGATCAATTGATGGCCAAATCAGAAACTCCTTCCAATGCAGCTATTTTACAGCCGATCGAAGGGACTGGCGAAAGCTTCGACTTGTGGGAGAGTGGTAGTGCTAAGGACGATTTGGGTTTGACAACGGCCGAATCATGACATGTTGTCTGACGTCCCATTTTCCTGGACAGGGTTGGAATGATTTTGACGTTTTATAGTGAACAGATGCAGCAAGTTATTGTTATTGTCAGTTCGGGTTTTGCTATTGGATTATTGTTTTGGGAAAAAGGTGTTTTGAAGGGTATTGATATCAACAATGGGCGGCGATCCCATCACGGTGTTAATGGTACTTGTAATTCTGGTCGCTGTTTGTACATGTTTTGAAAGGAATTGACGCAATTTTTTCTCCTCGTATGCTCTAGGTTGTGACGGTGTCCTGTCGTGGACGAGGGCGATTGTGAGTGATTACAATCTTGGCAAGCACAGGTTAACATGACGCACTACTCCGTACTGTTGATATACTTGGGCTCATGGACATTGCGGGTGGCGCAAATACACTGAGTTCCCTTACTCTCCCCCCCACCTTGATCCTAACGACCAGAAAGTGGCATGTTGCACACCACCTTGAATAAAGCTACATTTCCCACATGGTCTCATCGACCGGCCACGCTCAGTGAAAGACAACGAACAGCAATGGCTTCGATCAATGATCTTGCAATCGCGGCAATCGCTTCCTCGGCGACGACTCACGCGGGTGGTGATGGTGGAGAACACGCCAGGGGCGCCTTCATTGTGCTGGAAGGGCTGGATCGCAGCGGAAAGACGACGCAGGTTAAGTTGTTGGAGCAGCGGTTTGTGGAGGAGGGGAAGCGGGTTAAGACGATGAGGTTCCCAAGTAAGTTTTTTTTTTTTTTTTTTATCTCGTCCATGGTGATGATGTCTTTGTGTTTGTTGGTCTCGTGTTGTGACACCGCTAATCATTCCCAGATAGGTCGACGCCTATCGGGCAGATGATCGATGGCTATCTCAAAAGCGACGTGCAGATGGATGACCATGTGATTCATCTGCTATTCAGTGCGAATAGATGGGAGAGTGCGTACGTTTCTTGACCCTCGACAATTCGTCCTTTTTTTTGCTGGAGGGTGTGAATACTCATAGTCGAGTAGTGAACAGATAAAATCGCTTCTTGCGCACGGAACAACCATTATCTGCGACCGCTTCTACCACTCCGGCATAGTATACTCGGCCGCGAAGCTGAATCCTTCCTTGTCGCTGTCGTGGGCGTGCGCTCCCGAGAGGGGATTGCCCCGTCCGGATATGGTGCTGTTTCTGGACCTGGACGAGGAGACGGCGCGGTCGAGGGGGGGATGGGGCGGAGAGGTCTATGAGAAGGCGGGCATGCAGAGGAAGGTGAGGGAGCTGTTTTGGGGACTGAGCACGGGGGGTAAGGACGTGCAGGGTCAGGAGATGCTTGCTGGTTTGGGGGGGTTGGATGGTGCGCTGTGGAGGCAGGAGGAGGAGGATTTGGTGGTTGTCGATGCTGGGGGTAGTGTTGAGGAGGTTGCGGAGAAGGTTTGGGCGAAGGTCGAGGGGAGGGTTGATGTTGTTTCGAGGGGGGAGCTGGGAACGACGGTGAGGATTGTTCAGTGATGATTGCGGAGGAGACTAGGTGGTCATGGGTGACTTGTTAGACGCAAGCACTGGACGGGGTTGTTCGATGAAAGCAGTTTATATCGGTCTGGCTCTGTGAACCCGTTCCTCGAGTGATGTAGGTACTGATGGATATATCTGGGGCAGTGGTGTTTGACTTTGCGATGAATGGAGGTCGACCGGCTAATTACGAAGTGAATTTACGCTATAGGCAAGAAATATAACAGGCTTGATTTGACGGACCGACGGATCGACCGATTGATTGACTGGCTGGCTGGCTGACGAGGTAATGGTGATTGATAAATGTTGCAAGACGAATCAAGCATCATCATCCCCTCAAGCAACGAGCAGGAAAAGAATGGTGATGAGACGGGGACCTTTGCATCTTTTGACATATTGATAATTGTCCCTGGCACGACGACTACAAATATCTGACACGACGACGACGACGACGATATCGTGCTTTCAAGCCAGAACATTGCAACATGACAATCACAGTCATTCTAGGCGCCCAATGGGGTGATGAGGGCAAAGGGAAGCTGACTGACATCCTTCCCACGCCCGAGCTGCTGGCGGCCACAACGCCGGGCACAGCTTAGTCGCCGATGGAAAGTCGTATAGCTTTCACTTGCTTCCCTCTGGTCTCATGAACACCAAGTGTATCAACTTCATCGGCTCTGGAGTCGTCTTCCACGTACCAAGCTTCTTTAACGAGCTAGAGGAGCTTAAGGAGAAGGGTCTTCCCTCAGTTTATCATCGGATCCTTGTTTCAGACTGAGTGCACATGGCAGTCGATGGACTAGAGGAGAAAGAGAGCTCGGAGAACAAAGTCTGGGAACGGGGATCGGGCCCTCGAACGCGGCGCGAAGTGGGATCAGATGAGCAGAGGTTTTTAACGCCAAGCTGTTTAAGTCTAAGCTCTGACAATTAGCCGCTAGCTATCAAAGGCGCTACGGAGACCTATTCGAGTATAACATCGAGGAGCTTGCTCGATTTAACGAGTACCGGCTGAAGTTGGCCAAGTACGCCGTGGACGATCGGAGTGGTTCGTGGAAGTCGCTAGCGAGCATTAGCAATCCCCTTAAGCAACGAGCATGAAAATAGGACCCCGTCATGAAATCTGTTTCCCCCTCGGGGCAAACAAAACAAAAGGAGTTTTGTCAATGCGCCGGTCGCTCAAGCAAACAAGAAGGTTGAGCTTGTCCAAACGTCATTTGTAGCTAGAAGCCTTGGCAAGGGCCCTCGCACGAAGATGGCAACGCCGTGCCCAGTCAATCAGCTGCGGTGACGTGGTCGGGAAACGGAATGCAAGGACAGAACGGACGAACGGCGAGAAAATTAGCCAAGTTTAGTTCAACGAGGCCGGACGGGAAAGCTCCGGGGCGCGCACGGCATCGCATTCGTTGGATTTGACTTGATATTTGCAACGAAGGGGGGGCGGGCGACTTTCAGACAGCAAGCGAGCGCATAGAACGCCCTGCCACGCTTTGTTGGAGGCAATGAATTCCTCACCGTCTTTTCTTATTTCTCAAGGTTTGACTGACGTCTTGCTTCATCGAGGACGGGAACCCAACAAGTGGGGCATTGCAGGCAGCAGGCTGGGCATTAAGCTTGTTTGTGAGCTTGAATGTGGGATGTGAGATTCTGATATCATGCTGACGTCAGTCCGTCGGTCCGTCGCCTGGAAGGCTTCAACCGTGCGCATTTCGTCGGTCAAGTGGTATAAGTACGTGCTGCTTCCGATGAATATGCTCATCGTGGTGTTCATTCCATTGAAAGCACACCGAATTTTTCTTTTTTAAAAAAAGAAATCTTCTGTTTTTCTAAACGGCATATAATTCTACCTGCATTTGCCCCCCTATCTCCGACAGACGTGACGGGACCATGGGCTTCTTTGCGAGGAAACCCAAGTCGCCTGCTGGCCACACGACGACCACCAACCCAAAGTCCCGTCACCATGAGCCATACACGATGCATTCGCGGCCGACCCTTGGCCAGTGGGTAAAGCATACCATTTTGGATATAGTGACCATGGCCGTCATGGGTGCGGTCGGTCTCGGCGTAAGAAGAATTCTACTTGTTTCGTTCTTTTCTACTTAAAACAGTTTACTGTTTTACGCTTACTTACTTTTTTCCTTTCCTTTTCTTTTCTTTGGCTGACATGACAACAGGTCTATATGGCTGATCCTGCTCCCTCGCGCTCCTTCGCCATCACCTTCTCCGACGGTGAAATCGTCTATCCCGAGTTCGCGTATCCGCTTCGCGACGAGATCGTCCCCATCTGGCTCGCCGCTTTCCTCGCGGCAATGGTCCCCATCGTCGCGATCCTGCTGATGCAGATCCGCATCCGGTCCTTCTGGGACGTGAACAACGCCGTCATCGGCCTGCTGTCCTCTCTCATCACGGCGGCAGTGTTCCAGGTCTTCCTCAAGTGGCTCATCGGCGGTCTCCGTCCTCACTTCCTGGACGTCTGCAAGCCCGATATCAGTAGGGCCAAGGCCATGGCCGGCCTCAACGCCAAGGGCTACCAGCAGCTGTACTTCACGCGGGACATCTGCACGGGCGACAGGAAGGAGATCAACGACAGCCTGGAATCGTTCCCCAGTGGGCATACCACCGCCGTGTTTGCCGGCTTCGTGTACCTGTACCTGTACCTGAATGCCAAGCTCAAGGTCTTCTCCAACTACCATCCCGCCATGTGGAAGCTGATTCTGGTCTATGCACCTATCCTGGGCGCAACACTGATTGGCGGAGCACTGACGATTGATGAATATCACAACTGGTACGACGTCGTGGCGGGGGCTATCATCGGCACTGTCATGGCCTTCTCTGCTTACAGGATGACGTATGCTGCTGTGTTTGACTGGCGATACAATCATATCCCGTTGAATCGAGGATCTGCATTCACGTACGGCGGTAGAGGCGGAGGTGATGGAGTGGATGCTGTCTTCACCAGGAAGGCCAGCTGGGGTGGTGGTTCGCACGTTGGGGAAAAGGGCAATGCGACGACGTATAGTGGTGGTCATGGCGTGGATGTGCATGGTGCGAATGGTGCGAATGGACAGCATCCTTCCATCCCTCGTCGCGCTGTCGGTAGTGGTCACGACGGCGATGAGATGGTTTGAGTTGGTTGTTCTCTGTATGCCCCGGGTGGGTGGGTGGATGGATGGATGGATGGATGGATGGATGGATGGATGGATGAAGCAATGAATGAATGAAGCAATGAATGAATGAAGCAATGAATGAATGAAGCAATGAAGGAATGGAGGAATGAAGGAATGAAGGAATGAAGCAATGAAGGAATGAAGCAAGGCTGTTTGTGATTTTGCTGCAGTTCCAACGACTTGATACCTTGTTTACATACATGACGGCTTGTGTTATTCTGTTGATGTAGTAATTGAGAATTGACCACACTGCTCCGTACAAGGCTCTGGATTTGCTCGCATGTACGGAGTAGCCAGTCTTTTACCAGACCTGGATATATAACATCAATTGATATCTTGATTCAATCATGGCATTTCATCACAGACCCCGCAGCGGGGCCGTCAGTTTATCAGTCTCAGTGTCTAGGAAGTGAAATAGTCGGGATTCGGCATGTCGGAGACAGACGAGCGTGGTCTCCGGGCTTGGTTCTTTGGGTGGGTAAGAGTCACAGCTTTTAATAATAAAACTTTGCTTAATAACATTCCAGACATTCCAGACATTCCAGTTGTTCTGTCTTTGCCGTCTCTTTGCCCTTTCTTGACAGGAAATCAGCGTACTTGAGCAGTAGCAACGCACGCATTCTCAATTTTCAATTCCCAGGAGCCAGACCAGACTCTTCCTCCAACCTTTGCAAACATTGCTCTGCTGTTTTGTGGCATCTCACTTCATTTCATTGCTTGTCCATCGTCATCGCTTGTCCATCACGGGACCCGCCCGCCACCATGCCCAACGCCAACGATCACATCCTGACGCTGTCATGCCCCGACAAGCCCGGCATCATCCACGCCGTCACGGCCATCTTCGCCTCGCTCGGCCACAATGTCCTTGACTTGCAGCAGTTCAGCGACCCCGTGTCCAAGAGGTTCTTCATGCGCGTGCATTTCAACTCTGGGCCCACGCCGGACCCTGCCTCCACGGAGCATCTCAAAGAGCCGTTTGACACGTTGGCGGCCGAGTACGGCATGGCGTATGACTTCCGGCCGGTGGCCCAGAAGACGAGGGTCCTGATCATGGTGTCCAAGATTGGGCACTGCCTCAACGACTTGCTGTTCCGCATGAAGACGGGCCAATTGAAGATGGAGGTAAATTAAACATGTGGGAAAAAAGAGACGGAACGCTCAACCAACGAAACCAACGAAACCAAACCCCCATGACGGATGAAAGGCGCGCAAAACAAAGAACATGGGGGGCTGGGTTTGAGTTGAGAAACACAGCACAGCACAGCACAGCACAGCACAGCTAACATGGGCCAGGTCCCCGTCATCGTCTCGAACCACGCCGACTGCAAGGCCCTGGCCGAATCGTACGGCATCGAATTCCAACACCTGCCCGTGACCAAGGAGACCAAGGCGCAGCAAGAGGCGCGCGTGCTCGAGCTCATCCGAATGCACGCCATCGAGCTCGTCGTGCTCGCGCGCTACATGCAGGTGCTCTCGCCCGCGCTCTGCGAGGCCATCCCCGGCCGCATCATCAACATCCACCACAGCTTCCTGCCCTCCTTCAAGGGCGCCAAGCCCTACCACCAGGCCTACGAGCGCGGCGTCAAGATCATCGGCGCGACCGCCCACTTCGTCACGGCCGACCTGGACGAGGGCCCCATCATCGAGCAGCGGGTCGCGCGGGTTGACCACAGCATGGACTCCAAGGACCTGGTGGAGGAAGGGTCCAACGTCGAGAGCCAGGTGCTTGCCACGGCCGTGAGGTGGTACGTCGATCGGCGGGTTTTCCTGAACGGGTCCAAGACGGTTGTGTTTGCCTGATTTGAACGGGGCGCTTTGGATAAGAGGTAGAAATACATGGATGGGATAGACCGGGACGATGGCTAGGCTAACTGAGTTTTTTGACGTTTAAAGATACCAGGCTTGGTCATTGGCGACGATCCACTCATTTTATTGCATTTCTTTCCAGATGTCAAGACCCGGGGTACATGCTTTGCAACCCAAAGGAAGTCACGAATCCGAAAGATCTAGAGACAAAGAAGCTGGCCAACGGAACTGTTTTCACACATGGATTGCACAGACTTGCGTCACATGTCTAGTGATTAGACAGGTTCAAGTGTACACACTTTGCATTCAGTATGATTCTGTTCGATATGCGTACATATACAACACTTGCATGCGTACATCGTACGTACATCAGATATGGAGGATGAAGCGCACATCATTGCTTCCAGCGCCACAAGTCAAGTCTGTCAGACAGATCCAAGACCATCACAGCCTTCAGCGAGTCCCCCCATCCCCCGACTGCAAGAGCCTTAAGTGCATCTGCCCTAAGCACAAATCAGCAGTGTCCCCTTACACCGAGCGGAGAAGGGAGGAGAAGAAAAAAAAGAAAAAAAAAAAAAAGAAACCAAGACGTACGGGTCGGCCCGGCTGAGCAAGGCAGAAGTTGCTGCAGCAGTTGCCCTACACCGGAGCGGAAACATCATCAGCTCGGCCATCGCGACATTGCGCGCCACGGAACTTACCAAGGAGCCATCGGGCGTGCAGACGGTGCCCTTACCCTGTAGATTGCAAACCCAGATTAGTGCCACTCGGGACAGCAAAGCACCAGGGAAAACTTACCAGGCACTGAGGGGCCTCCGGGTGGTTGTTCTGGGCCCCGGCGATTGGGTTGGCGACGGCGAGACCGGCGACGAGAGTGATGAGCGCGACGAAGGACTTCATTTTGATTTGTGGAAAGTTATGAGATGGAGGAGTTCTTTGTTGTTTTGTTTTGCTTTGCTTTGCTTTGCTTTGCTTTGCTGTTTTGTTTGGTGTTGCTGTTTTGAGTTGTGATGTGGTTTGGGTTTGGTTGTCGGCGTCTCTGCTACTTATACTTCAACCTCGTCTGCGGACAGCCAACCAACCGGTCCTTTAACACGGGAAGGAAGCAAGAGCCAGCCGGGCGATTCATCAGACCACTGAGCCTCCATCTCCAGTTTCTTCAACATTGCCAAGGTTGCAACGCGGGCCCAGTATTCCCATCATCGCCACCGTCTCGTCAGCAGCCGTCATGTTCACCGGGCGGTTGAGAAGCCCCCACCCCCTCGACGACAAGCAGTGCGCGTCTTCAACCCCCTTCGAAAAGGTCATTCAGACGCCATTGAAGCAATGTCGAGTTTGCCCCATCTCACTTGCGGCCTTCCAAATTGAATGGTGGTCAGCACGTCGGCACGCACGGCCCGTGCTCGGAGACCGGAGAGTGACACGTCAGAAACAAGGTAGCAGTTCTGCAGCAACATCCCAATATCTCCGAAGCTTGCCTGCCGACTTTCCAAGCCACTGTCTATGGCACGACAGCCCGAGATATCCACGAAGCTTCGTAGTGAGCTTATGGCCGAAACCATTTGAGCGTCTATGCCGAGGGGCCGTCGCCGGACTGCAGGCCGTAGCCCATAGCGGCCCTGCTGACGGGGATTCGTACATCCAGATGACGCACGGGTACGTAAGATGATCGAAGCAACGACGATGGCAGTTTTTTCCTGTTCAGGGGAACAATATGGATTCGGCATCGGGAGGTCGATCGAAACGCGGCCCTGCCAGTCACCTCCGACATTGCTCATTTCGCCGTCACTCAGCGGCTTCGACATAGAAAGCCCTGTCAAGTAAAGCTCGATCGAGATCTTCTCCGCCTCGCCTGACCCTCTTGCATCTTCGATTGTCGATGAATGGCTGGCGCAGCCATTCAGCGATTCCTGAGCTCCACTGGGTTGTGAACCGATGTCCGCCTGCTCGTCGTTTCATTACACATCAGCTGCGTTGGATGCGTCTTTGGCTGTGCCATCGATTGAGCCTGAAAGCAAGCCGGAGCGGAGGAGAGTGGCCCAAGGGTCGTCATGAGATAAAGCTGGCATACAGGCCAAGCAACACACGGAACTGTCGGAAACCGTTGGATTCTACTTTGAATCGACCAAATGCATGGCCTCACGCTTTCGGAAGACTAGCGGTCAAGGAAACGGGGCGGCATTGGGCCCATGTTCTGCTTCGTCCTCACCAGAATTCACCTCTTTGTCATCGTGTAGATCGAAAGATAGACCATGAGGGAGACCAGTGCCTTTGTCTAACTCGGACCACGAGCCGGACATGCATGCAAAAAACGTCTAACATTACATGGAACTGGACGCACCCGGTCAGCCAAGTTTTTGATTTCTTTTTCATTGAATGACTATTGCTTCATGCTCATACAATAGGTGTATCCATGAAACTGTGGCCAGCTTGCTCATGCCTTCTCATTGGCATCGCAAGCAGCTCATCTCTTGTACGTTATATCTCAGACCTTGCCTCCGTCGATTGGCCGCCAAAGTATTGTAGAACAGACCCGTTGTTTGTTGGAAACAGTACTGCGAGATCTCGGCGCCAACTCCAGGCCTGATAGCTCGACGTCCTCCGAGTCTACAGCTCTTTCGCCTTGAGAGACAAAGAAATCAGCAGGTAACATGCACTTTTTAGTGGTAAAGCAGTACATACGGCGCTTCGCTATGTGCGCAATCTGGATGTCTTGACGCACGAGTTGATGTTGCCTAAAGCGCATGCAGACATTTTGATGATAACCAACTGCAGCGCCAGAAACATTCAACAGGACAATGTAGTATGGAGAAGCATGAATATAAACAATGAATTAACGGATCAACACGCTATATGAATCACTCATAACCCGCGCCGCGCTTCCAGGGACTACGAAAATTAGCATTTTCAACAACAGCATATTCAGATTGGAAAAGATATACCTAGGATTATTCACCTCGCTGTACCCCGATGGTGGCGGCTTGTTATGTGACAACATGCTCGCAGGCGATGCAGACCGGAACGGACTTTGCTCCCTGCTGGCGGGGAATAGAGGCATAGAGGGGTTGACCGGCGATGCAGGCCTACGTATGCCATGGCTGTTAGGGTGGAGATGACCATCGTTATCATCCAGATCCAGGCCAGATTTATAGCTCCCCTTATCACCTCGTGCCGTGACAGCCAGAGCATCCAGCTCCGTGGTTGTATTGAAATGCGTCTGTGAGCGCATAAACGACGCGCGGTCGTCGGCCATATACTGATACCGCGCATCCGGGTTCTTGCGGAAAAAGGTAATAGCCGTCGAGGTGATAACCATTAGCAGCAGGATAAGCGAAAAAGAGGCATTAAGGATGAAGAAAACGACGCCAACGCTGCCGCGGACAATACCCGGCGCGCCAAAGACGTTAGAAAACAAGATAAGGAAGACGGCATTGACAAAGTTGACAGCGTAGATGGCAATATTAAAGGAGTTAGTTGACTTGTCCATCCAGGGTCGTAGCACCGATGAGGCGATCAGGGCAACAAGCTCAAGGATAAGGAAGCCAATGGCCTGGGCTAAGCCAGCCTGTTGGCCAAACGACACAAATATAGCTTTGATGAGTATGTACCCAAGAGTGGGAACAACAAAATAGTAGGCAGAGGCGCGGAATTGAATGTAGAGGAATCCCCATTTGTTCAGGCACTGGGGGTCCGAGAAGAGAATGTAAGCTGGGTTCCTGTGCATAGCAATAGAGCGACAGGCAATGCGGATAACTTTGCTAGTACCCCAGCCTAGAATTATAGATAATGTAAAGAAGAAGACAACCGCAAGAACAGCTTCAGCGGCCGAGTCGATCTGCGTTAGCTCCCAGAGACAGAGGATGGCGATTTGAGGAAAGCTAATGAGGCAAAGGCGGAACATGATGCCCTTAAGGATGATGCGCCAACCGTTTCGGAACTCGAGGAAACGGTCCTTAGCAAGGAGGCCACTGGAGGCGCCGAGCTCGATGATGCCCTTGAACACGGCCACACCGAGTGCTGTGACGATGGTGAAGAGACAGAAAAACGTCAGGCCTGTCATGAAGAGGTTAGTCGTCTCAATTTTGGACCGGTAGGCCACGCGCTGGATGCCATAAACAACATATGAGCCAGACTCGGTCTGGATGTTGCCACGACGCAGAAGACGGACAGCACTATTTGCAACAGAGTCCGGAAGCAGAGACATGCCGCGCGCAGCGACATCGAGGCTTCGCTTCTGCACCTGGACAGAGACAGTGCGAAGGGTAGAGAAGATTTTGGCAGGGCTTCCACCGGTGGCGCGCTGGTACCAGGTAAAGATTCGCTGCATGAAGTCGACATGAATGATGCCCATGGACCATTGGAAGTTCTGAGTCCACGACTGCGCAAGCGGCGGCAGACGGACACTCGTCAGCCCAATGAGGGCCTGGGCCTGGAAGTATCCAAACAGAGACAACGAGTTAGCGGCAACATGAGCGGCGGTGTTCAGGTGACCACGACCGCTCACGACTCCAGACGCCAAGAGCGCTAAGCCCGCAATGATGGCAGTAGCCCATTTAATGCTAGTCAAATTGACCGTCTTGCCGTTGGAGATATGGGCCTCGACACATGCAATCTGGGTGTTGGAATCAATCAGGTTCATCTTGACCTGGACCACGGCATCGAGGTCAGGGATGCTGAAGGCGATTCCAGGGAGCTCCTTGGTGGCATCACCGCTGACGGGAATGTTGAAAGACAACTTCGTCTTGCCCGGAATCATGGGACAGATGCCGTCCAGGCCTTTGATGTCACAGGGATTGACCGTTTTCTTGATGATGGGCAACCCGTACACCACGACAGCCAAGTCGAATAGGACTTTGCCCTGTACTGACGAGGTGGCCACGAGATCGATATCTGCCGAGTTGTTTCCAGGGGTATAAACGACGTTGAAGAGACTGGCTTCGAATTTGGAGTCGGCTTGGCACGAGTTGAGGGATTGTGACAAAAGCATTCTCTCCGAGGCGACGAGCGACGGCAACGCCATGGTCGCCAAGGCCGTGGCCACAGAGCGAAACAACCGCATGATGCGTCTGAGGTCGATGATTGTCTAAGGGGATTCGCGATTTCGGCTGCCTTGATCACATTAGACGGCTATGAAGCATCGACGACGGGTCAAGACGTCAAGTGCGGCCGGATCGTGAGCTGCCTCGGCAACTGACTACGAACGTTCGGATGAATGAATGAGCGGCGTGGAAGCGAAAGGAAAGTCGATACCGTGAGAACTTCGGCGCATACGATGCAAGGGAGTGAAATCGACCAGCGAGGTCAAGGGGGCGAGCGTCGTGAAGCGTGGTTGAAGAAGCGAAGAAACGGAGACAAAGGGCCGCCCGATAACAAGACCACAGTCAATATGAAATGCACGTCTGAGTCTTCCCAGGATCAGGTTGGCACCTGGACTTTCCCCAGTTGGGCGAAGGGGCATGGCTGTGCTAACGAGATTAGAAATGCGGCCCACATTATTCATGCACTTTTTATATCTCCGAAGAGTGGTCGGCTATGGAGACGTAGAAGCTACCTAGGGTTATATACAGCTTATATGGGTATCTGCGGTACTGTGGAAGTTCTTCATGCCCCGATTCCCCTCCGCCTCCGCCAGCCCGTTCCACTTCCGCAACCCTTTGTGGCGCGCCTCAGGGGTAAGGTTTAGTATTAACTACGGGGGGGACCTTTCAGACATGGAGCGAAACGGTGGTTCGACAGCTGATGGAATTTTGAAAAGCTGGACATTGAACTACGCCGTCAAGGTATTCGGTTTTGCGCGAAATGAAGAGTTCTAGCTCAGGAGCGCCACTGCCTGGACGTAATCTCGCGGCTAGGCAGCCAAAAAAAATAAGTATAAAAAAATAAGAAGAAATGTAAAAACAACCGGGATTCGAACATAAAAAGACGGCGCACACAATCCCTCATGCCAACAGCCGTTAAGCCAGACAGTCGTCAGAACAGTCTACAAACCGGACCTCCCTCAAAACTCTTTATACCTCATTCACGTTGAGATGTGGGCCTTCATGATGCGTTCTCAGCGCCAACCTGAATTGATTCTAGTCGCAGATTGTGGAAATTTATTACTCCAAGGAATATGTTCAACTCCGTTTTGGGATTATCGGCGTTGCGCTACCATGTCTGACGTGCGTGGCGTCCACCACCGCCGTAACTAAAATGCGGCACCGCAGCTTACTCGGCAATTGACGACGACTACAACTTCCTCCAGCCAACTTCACGCCTTCACGCAATTTGCAGCAATGGCTGGCAACGACACCGGCCAGGCCAATGCTGAGGGCCGCCGCGACGATGGTGATGAAGAAGCTCCTCCTCGCACGGAGAGCACACCTCTGCTCTCACCCGAGCCGATCAACGGCGTTGCCCACGAAAACGACTCCGCTGGCATCCCCGATGGCCAGGAAGAAGAGCAAACCATCCTGGCCAAAGACGAACCATTTGCCAAGCTGGTTCTTATCATGGGCACTACCTGGGTAGGCGTCTTCCTCGGCGCCATCGATTCAACCATTATCGCCACCTTATCCGCTCCCATTGCCAGCGAATTCAAGTCCCTAAGCCTTATGTCGTGGCTCGCCACCGCGTACCTCATCTCGAATGCCGCATGCCAGCCTATCTCTGGCCGTCTAACAGACATATTTGGGCGCGGACCTGGCATGGTCTTCAGTAATGTCTTCTTTGCCGCAGGAAACCTAATCTGCGGCCTTGCTCGCAACGGAAAAGTCATGATCCTAGGGCGCGTTATTGCCGGCATCGGCGGAGGCGGTCTGATGAGCATCTCGACCTTTATTGGCTCTGACTTGATCCCTCTTCGCAAGAGAGGCATCGTCCAAGGGATTGGCAACATTTGCTACGGCTCAGGCGCTATGCTAGGTGGCTTTTTTGGAGGCTTCATCAACGATCACACCAAGTTAGGCTGGCGGCTCGCGTTCCTCATCCAGGTGCCGCCCGTCTTGTTGTCGGCCGTGGCCGTCCATTTTGTGGTTAAGGTGCCGCCAAAGCAGTCGGACAAGTCGTACCTAGCGCGCATCGACTTCGTCGGCGTGTTCTTGACGTCTTGTTTCTTAGTTCTGCTGCTTCTCGGGCTTAACTCTGGCGGCAACCAGGTTCCGTGGACGCACTCCTTGCCGCTAACGACGATTCCGCTGTCATTCGCCGTTTTTGCGGCCTTCCTGTGGTGGGAGAGCCGGGCACGGCAGCCCATCATCCCTGTGAGGCTGCTGATGACCCGGACTGTATTGGCGGCCTGCTTCACGAATCTGCTTGCCACCATGGTTGTGCTAACTCTGCTCTTTTACTTGCCGTTGTACATGCAGGTCCTAGGCGACTCGGCCACGAATGCAGGTCTCCGGATCCTGCCATCGCCCGTAGGTATGTCCGTCATGTCCGTCTCTGCCGGGTACGTAATGAAGCGCACTGGCCGGTTCGTCACGCTAGGCATCTTCAGCATGACAATCTTGAGTCTCGGCATCGTCCTGGTTACCCTCATGGGCCGTGAGTCATCGGTGTGGCTCAGCAGCGCTGCCTTTTTCCTCGTCGGGGGTGGCTACGGCGCCATGCTGACAACCACGTTGCTGGCTTGCATTGCCGCCGTTGACCACTCTCAGCAGGCTGTTATTACATCTGCAACATGTCAGTAGATTGCCCCTTCTTGTTCCCTCCTGTGAAATTAGTATTGACTTAACCTCTTGTTTTACAGACCTTGCAAGAAGTCTTGGGGGAACAGTGGGCATCACCATTGGCTCGGCCGTCTATCAAAACATTCTCAAGGCAAGGTTGTGGGACCGATTTGGGGACCAACCCAATGCCGCCAACGAAATCCGGCGCATTCGCGACGATCTGGATGAGTTGAAGCATTTACCGCCCGGCTGGTATGACGGCGTAGTTGATTCCTTCATGGATGCATTCAGGGGTGTGTGGCTGACCATGTTGGGTTTGGCGGTGTTGGGCTTGGTTTGCGTGTCGCTGATGAAGCATCATACGCTGCACTCCACATTAGATCGGCGGTAGCTCCTTGCGAATGACAGTCACGTAGGAAGAATCTTGTTGACTCCTCAACGATCGCTGGAGAAGCCCTCTTTTTTAAAACCTACAAGCCCGATGCCACGGTCCGATGGTCTAAAATCAAAGCCTACGATTGACTGCACGGTTCCTTCTTATTTATTCAAGATGACAACTTGCCAGCCCACGGCAGCATCCAATCACAAAACCCATCGTCTCGACCTTTCACCCTTTCTATTAATGTTTTTATTAACTTAATTTAATGATCTTGTCCTAATTCGTGCCAGCACTGCATAAGCCAAGGCCCAATAATGAATGTAACCCCGTGTACCTAGTTGCAAAGTCAACCGTCTCGCCTTGTGCAAACTTGATGCCGCGGATTCTTGCTGCGGAGGACATGTCAATTCCCCTCGACAAGCTTTCATTCGTTCGGAAGAGGGCCAGTCGTACATTTCCCGCTGCAACGAGCGCATTTTCTATCCAAGAACTCGTAGGGGTTTGGATATCTGGTGGATTCTTCTTTGCTCAGAATCTGGAACGCGGGCGCACGGCCAGCCGCTTCAGCAGCAACGCCTTGTATCGCAACCATCCTTAGTACCAGCTGTGCAGTCTTAGATTTGCAACATGGTAGGAATCTCAGGTTTTTTGACCCGAGGCCATCACGACACTTCCTTGCGGCTGAAAAATGCGTCCAGCTGGTACCAGGGCTTCTGCATGTCGACAGAGCTGCATGAAGCTACAGGGAACAATGAAGGAGTCGAATAGTCACGCATCCTTGCGAGTATTCTGTCATTCTCGTTGATCGCTGGTATTGTTGGTGAGTCCGCTCAACCCACACAGCCTATTCTCCATTTTGTCCTGTTTCCGTGTGGTTCAATGTGGTCCAATGTGAGGCTGCATGTGGCGCAGTGAGTGCCATCTGCTTTGGGGACCGTCAGGCCGGTATGAAGTGTTAGGTACCTAGGTACCTACCAAGGTACGGAGCTGAGGAGTCAGCCATCCAGAACGCCTATCAACTCCACGGTAGGTTGATAGCGGTCAGCCAGCTATTTTCAGATGATACAAAGAGATACTAGATATAGCACTAGGTAGTCAGGGGTCACGATGAACGGCTGAAAAATGAAAGTCTCATGCTTCACAAAACGACTGGCGAACAAAGCCCGACGTCGGTCTGGTTTGTACAGCTGGCAAGTGGGTCCTCCCGCTTCGTTGCCCAGCCAGCTCAACGACTGAGAAACTTGATGCTAGCGAATCTTGTGGCGGCGGCAACACGGCTCCTTTCCCAGTTCAAGATCCGTGGCGTTGCACCTAACGAACAACATCCGCATGCTTATTAGAACGGGCCAACTGTTTTTCGATTCTAGTTTCAACTCGCGCTGCCCCCGTTGCCCTCAAGCATCGCAGCAACAACTGTGCCCAACGCCAAGCCAAGTCTCTGCCTCTGCCCTCTCGACGCGCCTTTACGAGAAGCCGGCTGCCACTAGTAGATCTGCTGCTGCTATTTCTGTACCACCATTGCTGCCTCGCGCGACTCAGCCTCAGTTCTGGTTGCTCGGGCAGATCCACCCTCCCTCCCACGCCCCCCAACAGCCGAACCGTGTGGTAAAGTGACGAGACTTTTTTGTCTTACGTCTGCAAATACGGATACATACTCCATCCAACGCAAAATCATCCACAACCTTTCAGCGTCTTGCGCCCTCTCTGTCCCACTTTGGCCATTTAGCTGCCCTCTGGTTTAATATCTTCGTCGTTTCTTCTTCTTCCAACTTTCTGCTACTTGACACTTTTCAAAAGTATCTCGTCATCGGGGGACAAAGCTACTAGTAGCGCATAATGGGTCTCGAATTCGATCCCGATCTTGTTCCCAAGGTCAAGCTGGGCCTGCACTGCGCCCAGATCCTGCTGGCTGTCATCGGCTGGTGCATGAGCATCGCCGTGTTTGCCGGAAAGGATGCAAAGGTCGTGGGCAACAGTGCGTGGACGTTCAGCGTGGTAGGTGCTCCCTGGGTTCTCCCCTATCGAAAGCTCTAGCTTCTCTTGGCGATTAGCATTTGTTTGACGAGTGTCTGCAGTTCTTCCTCACGATACCAGCTTGGGTGTATCTCATCATGACCCCTCGATTTGCACGAACCCGCAAGTGGGCAGAACCGCATGCCATGCTGGCAGTGGATGTCTCCTTCACCATCATCTGGCTGTCGGCGTTTGCTACCCAAGCTGCGTACAATTCCTCCGGCATGTGTGGTGAGGCCTGCAACGTCAGCAAAGGTGTTGTGGCTCTGGGGGTGTTCATCTGGTACGTTGAAATCTCGGCCCGTCTTCAAGTCCTTCCAAACTCTGACCACTGGTTGCTAGTCTACTTTTCGGCGGCACCACCTTCATCAGCGCCTATACACTCACGTTCTGGAAATTCCACGGCAGCCTGCCGGGCTACGACCATCACAAGCTGCGCAGCGGTGACAACAACATTGATCCCGACAAAGCCGCCTTTTCCATGGCACCGCACGACGAAGAAGCCTACGAGCGTGTCAACGTGGACGACCACGACAACAACAACCCGTATGTTGACCCTGGTCGCTATGAACACGCCAACCCGTACAGCCACGATGATGATGACGACGTCGACGACCCAGACCGCTATGGTGCCCTGCCACCTCACAGAGCAGAGCTTTTCAACCAGGCCACCGAATATAGCTCCGGTGGCACTGGCGGCCTTCCCTCTGTTTCGCACCCCTACGGTGGCTCACAGGTCGGCTCACAAGTCAGCTACAACGACGAGCCTGCAAAGTTCCCAACTGCCAATTATGACCGCGTGGGATCGGTGAGAAACGAAAGGGCATGAAACGGTGGTTACAGCATAGATTTTTGTTTCTTCTCGTCAGGGGCTACCTCCTTAATCTATGTATAGCGGATCATAAGAATAAGTGTTATTATTTTCTTTGGATATCAATGGGAAAGCAGAAGTCGGCGTTTATTTTGTTGAGGACGCCGTTGTTTAATCCCGCATGGTTGGCTGGTTGGCTATTGGCAGGCTTGGGAGGAAGATATCCAAGTATTATTTGGGTGTGTACATAGACTGGTCACGGGTGCATATAGGATGCAATATGTATTATGTAGTTTTCACGGCGTTCGAGCAGCCTGCCTTCTAAACGTGTGACCGTATAATATAGAGACAAAAGTAAGAAGAAGAAGAAAAAAAACCACCCAACGCCATCAAATGCCCAAAACCAACTTCTTTCCGACTCATGCACCCTGCAGTTTCTTTATTCTCTTGGCGATATCTTTAGCAGTCTGCTGCATGGGATTCAGCTTGAGATCTCTTGCCATGGCTTGAGTGTCATCCCCATGCTTCTTGACCAGCCTCTCCAACCATTCTCTCTCCGCCTCACTCTGGTATCTGGCCATCTTGGGCGCCGGATTGCGCGACTCCTCAATAAGCGACTTGACAACCTCGGTCGTGTTTTCATCCCCAGCAGCCTCCTTCTCCGCAATGCCACCCCATTCCTCACCACAGTCGCCTCCGCCATCCTCGGAGTCCGACTCCAGTGCGTTGAGCGGGTCATTCAGCGGGTTAAGCCTGGCGCGCGCGCTCCGCAGGATGCGAACAATCTTGCCATCGGCATCCCTCTCGACCTCGGCCTCCGACACAACGGCCTTGTCGACAGACGCGATGGCAAAGGGGTCGTTCTTCGACACGCCGTGCGTGGCGCCTAGCTTCTTCTCCGTGCCGCCGGTGGGGGCCTTGAGGCGCGCGAGGAGTCCGAGACGGCGGTAATTCTGGGCGAGCGTCTGCTTCTTGTCCCTGTTGCGACGGGCTTTAGAGAAGAAAAGGAACACTGCGGGCTTTTGCCACGGGGTGAATTGGGGAGGGGGGAGGAAGGACGACGGGTCGGAGGGTTTTTTTTTTTTACCAGTTTTTGGCAATGATGTTGTTGCCGCGGGGGTTGAGGATTTTCTTGGTTCTGTTGGGTTGCCTCACGGGCTGCCTTGTGGAGCGACGCTTCTTCTTTTGCAACTCGCGGCCCATGATTGCGGCGGTGGTTTTTGCCGTGAAAGTGACGGGATGGGATGGGAATGGATGGGGGATTGGTATCTGGCGGTTTGCGAGAAGGGCCCCGAATTTTCTTTACTTCCCGCTTGTCGATAAGGTGTTGCTGTGGGAGAAGTGGCTAATGTCAAAGCGGGGGCGGGCCTCTCTTGTACTTGGAGGGTTAGGGTCAAGTGTGACACCCGTGACAACTGCGAATTCTGTCTGATAACGTTCTATCTGGTTTTTCGTCACGCCCGACTAGACTCTAAACTTTCTTGGATCCAGCCTCTCGATATCGGCACTCTTGGCCTCTCCGTCAAATATATACTCGGACATCAGCTTCCCCGTGGCAGGTCCATTCTGGATCCCCCAGCACGTGTGGCCTGCTGCCACCCAGAGACCTTCGACGGTCGTGGGCCCTATCAAGGGGCCGCTCTCGTGGCCGAATCGCATGTGTCGCGGCAGGTAACATGACTGCTTGGCTTTGATGGGTGCCGAGCCCAGCACGGGACTAAAGGTCTTGATGTAGGCGATGATGTCGTCGCATTGCAATTCGTCACATTGGACCTGATCGACTGTATCTGGTAGGGGGACCGTGGTGTCGGGCTCACCTGGTCTTTGGTCAGCTTCTTTGATGTCGTCGTGGGCAGGTTATTATCTTGATACTTACCACATGCGTATGCCTCGCCAAAAGGCCGAGCATATATCTCTGGGTCGACATGGTTCTTGTGCGTCCTCTTTTGTCCCCGCTTTGCGCGGTGCTCTGGCACAAAGTCGGACGGCAGTTGGATGTCGGTGAAGACAGCGAATGGTGAAACTTGGGCGTCGTAGACGACGCTATGTGCTCGTAGTCCTTCGACCTTGGCTCGTGGCAACAGCTTTCCCGTCCACGGCCCAGCTGTGACAATCACATCGGTTACCGCAGCCAGCTCCTGGGTCTCGCCAGTCTCCCTGTCAAGGTACTCAATCCTTTCCAGCGCCGTTCTCGAAGTGACAATCTTGGTGACTTTACACTTCATCTTCATGCGCACGCCGCTCTGCTGTGCAAGCTGGCCGATTGTCGTGGTGAAGTGCAGTGGATGCACCTGGGCAGTCTCTGCTGTTCCCGGATCGCCCATCTCTGACCAGCTTGTAATCAGGTCTCGGTTCACCCAGTCCAAATCTTTCGGCAACTTGCTGTCTTCCAGTAAGTCGTTGGCGGCCGCATTTCGCTTGGGTAGTTTTTCCCACTCTCTCCCTTGGTCGAGGGTTTGAGCTTCTTCTTGTGCTTCCCCCTGTGCTTGCTGCATCTGGCTGAGCGCCTGCTTGGTGACAACTGCCCTGAAGCTGCCGCAGGTCAGTTTCCTGTAGCCCCATTTCCGCGCGCCGTCGTGTTCTGCCGCCAACTCGGCATGCAGCCTGTACGATAATGGAACAAGGCTGGGTGGGTAGGCCCAGAGGGCGAGCAGGCCGCCAGCTTTGCCCGACGCACCGCCTGCGATAGAGGGGCCGGCCTCGAGAAGAGTGATGGTATGCAGTGCAGGATTGAATTTCGGATGGCGAGTAAGGTAGTAGGCCGTTGTGCAACCGATGATGCCGCCGCCTAGAGGAATGCGTTCAGCGAAACAGAGGCTAGACGAGATGGGCCATGCCACCGGTGAAAGCACGTACCGACAATCACAATGTTGCGACTTTTATCCATTGTTTGTTGGACACTGACCCGAGACGCTTTTCCCTGTGCCCTTTGTGTGTTTATCACGGCCTTGATCTGGTACTGACCATGATAATGTACGTCTCCCGCCCTCACGGCTGAAATTTGCTTGCCACTACTCGGTAAACTCGCTTTACCCTATGACGCAAGCGGGGTCCCGCACTGTTGTAGCTCTTTTGCTCTTTTGGAGGGTTCCAGGAGCGTCAGGGGATAAACAAGATAGAAATCGGACAAACTAATTACTGCCCTGTTGATGACTTAGAGTAGACTTTGTTAAGGTCTTTATTGATGGATATGTTCGTTAAACTTCAAGCTCTAGTGAATAGGATGGCTGGTTAGTGGTGTTTGCTCTGTGCTACTACCCTGGACCCCTTATTGGCTGAATAGCTGGAGTCTTATTTCATTATCGGGAACTCTCTTATCTGCGTTATTAACAGGCTAGTGAACTCTAGAGAATGCTAGTTATTGGCCTAAAATGTTAACCCTTTCTGCTGATACTGTAACTTGGGTGGCTTAGCTTTTGTCCTGCCTCTTTGTGCAAGTATCGGATGACGTTGACCAGTCCCGCTTTCTTAGTGCGTATTCGGACGCAGTGTGAACTGCCGGAGCTTCCGATCACCATTCAATCGATAACAGTATCTCAAATATTACTTTTTTGTACCTCGTCCCCAGCCGTCACTGCGCTTTGTCAACCTCATGGATCGACTGTCCATTTGTCATCGCACCTGTCAACCCCACTTCGTATTAATTGCTCGAGCTTCCATCGCAACACATCTTCTGTCACCCATCTCTGCCGCCTCCGCGTCTCCTCTGTCTTGCAACGTTTCCCCAGCCCATCTGTTCGTCCAACAGTCTACTTGTCAGCAATATCCCACAGCTCAGACGTCACGCGCGTTCGGAACCATGGCCTCTGCCACTAGCTTTTACGACTTTAAACCGCTTGACAGTTGGTGCCCCACACCTGCTCGGCCATTCTCCCCCTCTTCTCGTCCGAGATGAAGATTGTTTTCCTGCACTGACAGACTGTACCGTATCTAGAGCGCGGTCAAGAAGTCCCCCTCGCCGACTACAAGGGCAAGGTTGTGCTCATTGTCAACACAGCGTCGAAGTGCGGCTTCACGCCGCAGTACGAAGGACTCGAGAAGGTCTACAAGTCGGTCAAGGCAAAATACCCCGAAGACTTCGTCATCCTCGGCTTCCCCTGCAACCAATTTGGTGGGCAGGAGCCTGGAAGCGACGAAGAAATTCAGAACTTTTGCTCCGTCAATTACGGGGTGAGCTTCCCTATTATGCAGAAGATCAATGTCAACGGCGAAAAGGCCAGTCCTCTCTACGAATGGCTCAAGGCCCAGCAGCCAGGTCTGCTGGGACTCAAGCGCATCAAATGGAACTTTGAGAAGTTCCTGGTTGGTCGCGACGGCACCGTCAAGGGTCGCTGGGCGAGCACTACCAAGCCTGAGAGTCTGGAGAAGCATATTCTTGAGGAGCTGGAGAAGAAGGCCTAATCTGGTGTGGCGGGATTGAGAACGCGCCGTTCGCAGCATAAGTTATCCAAGTTTTGTTTGACATGAAGATGATTCGAGCTTTACCTTTGTACTTGATACCTAACTTCACCTCATATCCAAGTGTAAACAGCTATTTGGTGCTGTGTCTGTTTCAATAACGTTACGCATCTGGGCTGCGAGATATGATGTATCTACGCGCCCTATTCACAGTAGTCATGGTCCTTTGAGGATCCAGTCTCGGCCTTGATTCATCTACTGCAAGCTACTTTTTTCAAAGAGTTTGTGAGGAAGGTTTAAAAGTTGGGCTTGCTGCATAGTGATCTTTGCTGACGTCGGATTGTGTGTAGGTCGCCTCACGTGGCAAGAGAGAAGGTGCATTATCCGTCTACTCTGTACTAATGCTTGCTCGCTTGATGGATGTCGTGCCGTGTTGACCAGTCCCCAACAGCAATTGAGCCTAATTACCAGCACCTCTCTTGCAGGCTGAGGTCCACCATCTGGATATTACATATTACGCGACAATAATTTATTTCAACGCACTGGACTTAAACCAGCTCTGGCACTCTTGTCACATGAAGATGCAGAAGCCAAGGCGATCGCTCCTGCTTTTCATCCGAGTCGCGCAGTCATTCCGCGACTCCCAATCACCAAGGCTCGTTATTCTGCTTCCTGGTTTCCATTAGATGCCATCCACTAGGCCGAGTCTCCGAATTTAGATCCGGATCTCCTTGGTGTATTATTGTGCTCAACAAGCGAAATAGCATCCTGTCATAATCCTCGGCAGTCCGTAGTATCTCCTTAGTGCCATGGTTGCTCTGATTATGTTATCGGCAGGATGTTCGGCCAGTTAGAATCGCTCATGTAAGGTACCAGCCTTATATCACACGAGACTACTCCGTATAGGAGGCTACAAGTACTTCGTTATCGTGGGTACAGTAATAACGCACCTAGGCAATCGATGGCAGCGACAACAGATTAGCTCCCTGGGACATCCCTGTAATTTGGCATTTATGGATAAACAGATAAACAGACAGCGCACGGCTCAACACCCCTCCTTGCCCTGCATGCATGCACTGACCATTCACAGGCACACGCGTCATGGACAATTGCAAATGGTAATAGAAATATGCCCACATTATCCGTACTGCTACGGAGTACAATGTGATGCCTCCTCTCACAGCGCTTGCGGTGGTGTAAATGCAAATTGTGATAGCTTGAACTGGACCAGGATTACAGTCACAGTCATGTTTGACGCGCGATAATATGGTAATCTTGCATAATTTACATACAACGCCTGCCTGTGTGCCAGGTTGCAAGGTTGTATTGTATGTATGCATGCTTGAAATTTGACGGGCCCATTCTGTTCTGTTCCTGAGTTTGCTGCCGCCAGCCCTGGCTTATGTACCTGGCATCGCCCCCTTGTCGGCCATGAACAAAAGCAAGTGATAAAAAGCTAAATGGTGAGAGAATGCTACTGTGAAGCTTGTCCGGCCACGAGTCGTTGCATAGCTAGCGCTGCATTCGATGACGGATATTCGTCGATAACTTTGCCAAGAGCCGTGGCACGGGAGGGCGGGAACGATGTGCAGCCCCTGTCGCTGCGCATGTTGACGATGATGATGATGATGATGATGATAATGTCGATAATCCCACAATCACAAATCTCCTTTCTGCACCAGCTGCTCAGCCGCCACGCGGGTGGCGGCCAACCCAGTGCCGCTACTATCATTCGCGTGCTGGTCAATCTGAAACGGGTGGCTTTATCGACGAGACCCACTGCACTGGGGTGACTGGGTGGGCCCATGAAGCCTTGTTCATCTGTCGGAAACCTCGAAGCATTTTTTGGCTTTGTCCTTTCAACCTTATTCAGATAAGTCCCCATTGCTCTCCGCCAGGGGCGCCGGCGCAGTCGGGCATCACCCCGGGCCGCACGCACGCACGATTTTAGGTGATGATGCCATGGCAAAGTTTTTTCTTCTCTTCTTCTTCCATTCTCTCTATTGCCCTTGCGTGCGGGACGGTTTGGCTGTCGACGACGCCTCGTCGCAACAGCAACCGTTAACCATTTCGTACCCAGGTCGTCCGTCATCATTCGACAAGAGCTGCGAAAGCTGCAATCCAAGACGGGATATTGCTTCCTTGCCCTATAGTACGGGGTAACGACCGCTGCAGATGACCCACGCAATAGCATGTACAGTATGTGCCTTTGATTCAGCCTTGGGCCCGTTCGAGATCCCTCGAGGTAACGCTAGGACGCATCTCGTGTTTTTACGGTGCCGCTCCTCATTATCGTCATCACACGCAGGATCCCCGTGGATGCCACGGTGGCTACTCTTTCTTGTCCTGGTCCGGCTCATGAATTGATGACTTGGGGCTGCCGACCACCGGATCGTCAGCTTCCTTGTCCATTGTCCCTTGTCCCCCTGGGTATCCAACCAGTCTCCAAGGGTCTCCATATTACGTCTGCCTCTGTCAACGGCCATGACCGACCGAATTGAATTGACACATGCATAATTAGACGCAACTGGCGAGCCTTGCTGGTCTGCTGTCGGTCGTCTCGGTTCGTCATGGATCGTGGTACGGTACACAAGGATCTGCCAGGGGAAGGCGGGCCGTTCGCCGTCTGCTTGCAGAAAACCTATCTGGATGAGTCTTGGCCATCATCTATCTATATTCAGACAAGACGCACGTAACTAGGCCCCGTCCTTCCTCTATCCTCTATCCTCTATCCTTTCCCTTTCCCTTTCCCTTTCCCTCCACTCCTTTGTCGTCTTGCTTCACTTCGTCACACTGGAGGTCTGATTGTCATTCGTTTTATCACTTGCGTCACCTACTGATCGTTGAGTACTTCATTTCTTGTCATTTTCTCATTCATTCCTTCTTTCATTTCCGTTCCTGATCAGGCGTGAGACCTCTTGGTACCTCATGTAATAAGAGTCGTCAGTCATCATCCATGCTGGCATTTACATAGTATAGTCAGAGCTTGGATTTGAGAGAAAGACACCATTCATTATGCTCCCCGCTCTCCTGTCGCTTGCGGTCTTGCCGCTCGCGGCCAAGGCCATTGACCTCCAGGACAGCGAAATGCCCCAGGGATCTGGTATGCTTCGATATTCCATCATGACCAAGGCCGGCGCTCCTTCAAAAAACCGCCTTCTCCGACGCCAGCAAGTTGTCGACACCCATGCCCAATTGTCGGGCTTCTTCTATACCATTGAGATTGAAGTCGGCACTCCTCCTCAACCCGTGACCGTCAACTTCGATACGGGCGCCTCCGAGCTTTGGGTCAACCCAGTGTGCAGCAAGTCTAGCAATCCCGAATTTTGCGGGAAAATGGGCCGCTTCAACGGCAGTCAGACGTATGTAGACAACCACATCTCCAACCGAGTCAATTACGGTTCCGGTTGGGCCCAGATTGAATATGGTTACGATTATGTCCACGTCGGATCAGCCAAACTCAGCCAGCAGATCTTTGGTGTGGCTACTGACAGTGAAGTCGTGGTTACTGGTGTCATGGGTGTTGGACCTCAGCCGAGAGGCTGGACGAGCGATTATCCCATGATTCTGGACAACATGGTTTCTCAAAAGTTCATCAATAGCCGCGCATTTTCTCTTGACATTCGATCCATTGAGAGCGATCGCGGTTCCGTTATCTTCGGCGGCATCGATACCAAGAAGTTCTCCGGCAACCTTGAAAAGCGTCCCATCATCCCCGCCAAAGACTCTCCCGACAAGCTCACCCGATATTGGATCTATCTCGACGGCATTTCAGTCACCAAGGATGACGGTTCCAAGGCAGAAGTCTTTGACCAGGTCAATGGTCAGGCAGTGTTCCTCGACAGTGGTTTCACCGCATCGGCACTTCCCACGAAATACTTCAACAAGATCAAGGATGCTTTCCCCGGTGTCGTTGACCCTCCCAAGGACGACAACTCTGGCATGTACCGAGTTCCATGTAGCGTAAGTGACCAAAATGGTAGTGTCAACTTTAAGTTCGGCAACACGGAAATCAACGTGCCCTTCAAGGATTTCATCTGGAAGCAGTCTGCCGATGTTTGCATTCTTGGTGTTACCCCTGATGACAAGTACGCTATTCTCGGCGACTCGTTCCTGCGTTCTGCTTACGCCGTCTTTGACATGGAAAACCGCAACATCCATCTTGCCAACAACCAGGACTGCGGTTCCTCCTTGCTGCCCATCGGAAAGGGCCCCGATGCTGTCCCGTCTGTTCGGGGCGACTGCAGCAAGGACCACAAGCCTAGGACCTGGCCAATACAGCCGGAAATCAAACCGAATTCTGGCAACAGCACCAACAGCACTTCGACTCTCCCTTCGACTACTGGCTGGACGAATAGCACGAGCACAATTGCAAATGCTACAACATCGACGACTTTCCGGGTCAGCTATCTCCCCACTACCACAG
>KQ061688.1:614508-631084 GCA_001008035.1 Atkinsonella texensis
ACTATCTCCCCAATACCACGGCTGGAGGTTTTAGGTGGACCAACAGCTCTTCAACTGTCTCCCCGACTACTGGCTGGACGAATAGCACAAGTGCAACGACCACGACTATGCCAATGACGACGGGTGGTAGTACCAATAGCACTACTCTCGTGACGGAGCCGGCCACCACCCAGCAAGATCTGAATACAGCCATGCCTTTCCCTCCTCCCTCCGGATGGAGCAACAGCACAGCTGTTTCGACGTACACTACGACCTTTATCCAAACCAAGGTCGTCACCATCACTTCTTGCCCCGCCTCCGTCACGAATTGCCCCTATGGCGCCGTCACGACCGAGACAATCACTGGATACACCACCTGGTGCCCTGGACAAAGTAGCGAGACACCCAAGCCTTTCGAGACAACATCCACAGAAGTCTCTACAGCCCAACCAGCTACTATCACTTCCAAGCCAGACATCACCTCCGTCTTCACCACGACCAAGACGTACTCTGTCTCCTCGTGCACCGGCTCTGGTCCTTGCAGCATGGTCACCACTGAGGCCTTGACCACGACAACCTACGTCTGCCCTCAAACCACGGGCACCTATACCATCACTCGCGCGCACAACTGCACGATGCATGAGCCTGAGTGCAAGCCTGGCGAAGAGGTTGTCAAAGTTTTTGTTCTCGTCGTTGAGCCTCAACCTATGGCTGACCATCCCATGCCGGTCCCTGGCTGCGACAATTGTGTGCTTCCTCCACCCATTCAGACCCTGCCTCCGCAGACCACGACTGTTGCGACTCAATCCGAGATCACTTCTTCTAGTGAAATCTCTCAGTCGACGGCCGCTCCAGCCACCACCAGCGGCGTCAGCAGCGTCATCGGCAGCGTTGCTAGCGGCGTCAGCAACGTCACCGGCAGCGTTACCAGCGGCGTCGACACTGTCACGAGCGGCGTTAGCAGCGTCATCGGCAGCGTCACCGTCACCAGCGGCATCGACACTGTCACCAGTGGCGCTAGCAGCGTCATCGGCAGCGTTGCTAGCGGCGTCAGCAACGTCACCGGCAGCGTTACCAGCGGCGTTGACACTGTCACCAGCAGCGACGTCAGCAGCGTTGGCACCATCACTAGCGGCGTCACCAGCTGGACATCTTGCAGCACTTGCAGCACGCAGACAAGCACGCCGCCCGTCACGGCCGGCGCAGCACAGTCGTACCGCGTTTCCATCACAGCCAGTCTTATGCTGCTGGGAGCTGTGGCCCTTGCCCTATGGTAAGCGGGAAGTATATTTCAAAAGGCGTGGTACTTTGTGACTTATAGTTAGATAGACTGCCTCGTGCGTGGCGAATGGGGTGCCGTACAAAGGAGGTACACCTCTACGGTCCGTACGGCTTCTGTCTATTACTTATTTTCTAATGTCAAATAATTTGATGCATTCTTTTTTTCTTTCTCTTTCTGACATGGCGAGGCCCAGCTTGTGGAAGCATAGCTGGTTTTGGGACCCTTGACCTTTCATGATGTCCTGGTTTGAAATCAGTCGGTAGTGCTTAACGTCCGTATGTCCCCTAGGGACGAAAGACGTGCTGGATAGGAATTAATGACATGATAGATATCTGGTCCTGTACATTCGTATGAATACTATAATCCTCCATAAACCGTGGGCGAAACACCACCTTACTGGGTAACCGCCCTGCTGCTTGTCTGGCCTATTTCTAGCGACCGGGATTCTCCTACATGTCGCCAAAGCTGCGACATCTATTGCGGCGGCGCATCAGTTGCAAGCAGCCAGTCTTAATGAAATCAGTCAGTTGATGTGGATGGTATGGTCTGGGATAGCGGCGTGCTCTGAGAGATGGTCGACAGCGCAAATCCCGTCACAAGTTTCAATAGGCGCTGAAGAAGCAAGGTTCGACTTTGGCTATTGATATCCAGCTGTGCTGGCCGACATCATCGACAAGCTTTGTTCTCAGCAAAAAGGCACGATGCAACATTCAATCATCTCGCCTTGTCCGAATAACATCCCCCTTGTAGTAATGCACCCTTCTATTCCTTTCTGAGCTGGCGTCTTTCTCTGCCTTTGAATGGGCTCCGTCAAGCCCAGAATGCAACTTTCGTTAGGCAGTTGGTGCCATCACGAGAATGGAAGGAGGCATGTCTCCAGCTGACATGACACCCTTTTTGCTGCACGATGACGCTTTAGATCTTGTTTAGCCTTGCAGATGTCTGACTATTTACTCTTGCAGATGTCAGAAAGTTTATTGCTTGCTTGGCGCCTCCATTTAATTCAGGCGGGAGACGATGGTAGCTTGAGAGCATGCATGATCTCGTCAAAATCCCGGCGCGAATGTCGACAGGCCCGGCTGGCAAAGAAGGTTGTATGTATCATTGTGGCTACTGACGGCCCAATTGCTGACTACTATGTAAAGCTGTTGATTCTAGCCGCGCAGAAACCCTGACCACAGATAGTGAATTTCAGAACCATGAGAGCCTAGATGCAGCTGAGACGACTGGGAGAGATATTAGAGCCCACATAGTAGTGTTTCTCCTGGGCCTTGCTGAGTCTCTAGCAGGTCACAAGAGCTCCCCGGCAAAAGCGTACATGTCGAGCTGGTATGTAAACACCTCACGAGACCTTAGCGATTATTCGGGGCGGGACGACCATTGCGGAGAGGGCTTAAAGTCGCATCGCTGGCTTGTATAAAAGTAGCGGGAAGCGGCAAGAGCTTTGACTCATCACCACGGGCTGGATCGAGAATCAAATCTCACGAGACGCTCCTAGCGCTGGACCAATGCCTCCTCAGGCAAGGAGATGAGCGAGGCCATGCATGTAATGTCGGTGCCAGTATCAATGCAGCGAAGGAGGCATCCAACTGGATCCGCTTCTGTCTGTCCCCCATTTAATGTAGCATATCCGACGACATATCCGACAACAAGGAACTTTTGTGCCCGCAGGGCGGAGGTCGCACCAGAACCGAACGGTTCCTGTCCACGCCCCCCCCTGCCGACATCTGCACTCCATAGTCGCCCCACGAAGCACCCCGAATCGAAACGAACTGTTCGAGCTTCTTTCTCGAGGACGCTTTGTGCTCAAAAGCTCCCGTAGATGCATTGCCGTTGCAATTGCGGCTCGACAACGTCTGATGAACGGGTCATGTATGGCGCCATGACCCCATGGGGATGATGGGGCTTCCCCACGTGTTGGTTACTGAGAGGTACAGGATTCCATATCATGTCCATTTCTATCATGGCATTTGCAATCTCTATGGCCGAAGCATGAGATTAATGCTTTTCACAGAATGCACCCCAAGTCCACCGCAGCGGGAATAAATTTGCAAGAGCAAGATCCAGGCAAGCTGACTGACTCATTGTGCATCAGTACACATAGTTGAAAGAGCAGATAGTACCCCCCCCCCCCAACCTTTTATTAGTCTGCATTCCTCGCTCATCGCTCATTCCGCACGTCACGATACCGACCGCTGAAATGTTGGAGAGCAAGCCACACGGCCGGCGATAAGGGCGAAACCTGAATCATTTGGCCATGCATTACGTTATTGAAAATGCCGCCAACCTTCTAGCCTTAATACCCTGGGTCGATTCACGGGTAGAACAACCGGGTGCCAGGAGAGCCACGCGATGTGTCCTAATTCCCCATCTTTGCGGGGAAATCGTGTGTCGGCAAAGCAACGAAACGTCTGGGGAATATATGCACGTTGAAGCGAGGACTCAAGTGATCTGGGCGACTTCTTAGGACGATGCTGTCATGCTGTGCCTCGCGTATCACCATCGCGCCCTTTCGAGCCAAATCTCCGCCACCATTTGCAGGACAGGTCGCATCAACACTGTATGCTTGTGTCCTGTAGTCTTCGTAGATCACGCTCTTGAGCTCTTGAACGTAGTTGTCGATTGCCAGCCACTCGCACTGTATCAAAAGATTCTTGCCATCGCTGGGAGCTTGTCCACAGGCGGCAATGTTGGCCGCGAATTAGCAGTATGGCGGCTTGAAGAAACTTCTTAGAGTCGTATTCTGACTGATTGCAGCCGTACCAATCATCCTACACCAATATTCGAATTGGCATGATGATCCATCCGGGCCAGATTGACTGCCATTGTCCGTGTATGTATGCCGGCGGGTGGGATCATGTTCCGCTGCCAAACATGCCAGCACAAAGTGAAGCGTACCGAACAAAATATCGTGCTAGGCATGTGTAAAAGGTGCTTGTCCAAAACCAACGCATCTTCTCGCCACATTATTCCAAAGATATGATTTTGTAAAAATGGCTGTCCTCCAAAAAAAAATCCAGGACCGACATTAATACAAGATCCAGGCTCTAGCACAACTGGGCACGCATTAATTCTCGTGTTGAATGACTACCTGAACATGCTTCCAAATTCATTCAAGTGGTAAGAAGTTCGATATACGCTAAAGAGCGAACGTACGAGTGATGTTGATTTCCCCGGCCTGCCACTGCAAGCGGAGTCAGAGTCTGACAGTCTCCCCTGTGGCACTCCCAACCTAGGTTGATGGTTGCTAGAATAGTGTCTTCGGTTCAGTGAGGATATAGATCTAGGTCAAAGGATGTCCCTCACAATGGGAGGCTTGTACCTGAGAGGCTGATCAATGGCTTCAGCTAGTGATAATCAATCATTTGAGACAATTGTCCGGCGGATACGAGTTCTACAAGGGTCGAAATCATGGTCCAAGCGGGGACTCCTATTTGCTGGCTTCTATTAGCGCTAGCCACCTTAACCTCCGAAGACTCCTACATTAGGTTGATAGAATACCAGGTAGGTAAGTAGGTCTTGCCTTACGACTTCGTAGACGGGAGTTTGTGCAAACTGTCACCCGCGTGCCGTCAAGTTGAGGGAAGCAAGCAAACTGATTGAGGGAGGCTAGAAAATGTTGACACGATTGGCTGGATAAAGCCTCAGTGCCGGACACTGGAGCTACCATCCTGGGCAGGGCTTTTTGTATTTGTAAACGGTCGGGCCCTAATCGCAATCCTTATTGCTTCTAAGGACCTCGTATAGGTCTATCATGTCGTCGGAGAAGAAAGTTTCCACCGGAGCCTTCAAATTTCCCACCGAATCTGGCCGAACCAAGAAGAGTCCTTGCACTTCTCAATACGATCCGTCAAGCGTCGGCAATTTGACACAGAAATAATTACTATGAGTACTTTCGTATGTGGATTGCGCCAAAGGCGAATCCCCTCAATTTGACTAGATCCAGGTAAAGGTTTGTAAGTTGATTTGCTACATCGCTCTTTCCCCAGGCGTTGGGAAATAGTCGCCTACCACCAATAGGCACACTGTCGGCGTAACTGACAAGAGCACTGACATGGTGTTGAGAGATGGTAATGAGACGGACACCGACACCTCGGCCCGCAAGCCATTTGAGGTCATCCCTTCGTACAAATTGTATATTTAATGTGCATACAGAGTACTGTGCGCAGTAGTCTTGAGTAATCATTCCGTCCTTGAGACTGGCGTGAATGTGAATGGCTTGGTGCTCCAAATGATGCGACAACCACATTGGTGCTAGGAATGAGTGGTAATAATAGCGGCGTGCGAGATATCCTGCTCCGGAACATTCTAAGAGTTCATGTCGGGTTAGATGGCAGCACGACTTTTTGATCTTTGTTTGCCGCGAGGTTCGGAAACAATTGCCCTGCAATTTCCGCAAGTATTGGCCACAGGAAAAAGGGGCGCGCCTCGGGCCGGTGGGTAAAGGCGCAAGCTCCAGTCTGAACAACAGTTGCTGCTGCAGAAAGGTGGTATCCGCCCTTATATATATTATGGCCAATTTATTAAACACAGTCAAGATCAAACTGGAGCCTTTTCAAGGAGCCGCCAGTCGCAATAAAGAACTCGCTTCTAATTCATTGTTATCTTTCGTTGCAAAGAGCATCATGCTTCTTCCGTTGACGGTAATCTTGTACCCGAAAAAAAAGAAAAGAAAAAAAGGGCCCGATGGCTGCTGGTCCTAGGTCTGGATCGCAGGGGCGCTCCCAAAAGGTGGTCAATTCAATTCGACCTTCGCTGCAGCGCCTTCGTGCTTGGGCAGTGTCGACCTGTCTTGATTTCATAATAGTGGTTCAACTGTGCCGAGACTTCTCCTCTGGCTTTGGGGTGTCTGCACTTGCTGATGCGAGTAAGTAATGTGCATTATCTGAGGGAAAATAAAAGTAAGAGAAGCAAAGACTGAGCGCTGGTCTTGCCTGAGGCTCGTATCGGCAAAGGTACAAAGCAATGATACTTGGAGAGGTGGGGCTGATGCCTCACGAGGAAGAATTAGCTGCCGTCACCGGCCCATAAGTGAGACACCTTGATCGAATTTCTTAGGCTCATGTTGACGAAAGCATGACTCTGACCTTTATAAGGGACCTTGGTGCATCGTCGCTAACATGACACGCACCACAGCACAGAGGTTGATTGTGATCATGATGCTCTCTCCCGTCACGCCATTTCAGCGGCGCCGAGTCTGGCGATGGCTTGGGCGGTGCCTTCTGCGAAAGGGCTTGATTCTCGCGAGCGTGAGCTATGAAAAGTTATCACAAAATATCCAAACCAGAGACCCGAATAGGTCAGCATAACAAGAAGGTTTCCTATTGGTAGGGACGGACAGGCTGACGAGGATCATGACCTAAACAACGGCTCGGTAGCAGATAAGGATCAGTCGGATTAGTCCACAGTCCACACAGGCCCTGGATGATCGGAAAGCTTGCATGCGAGGCGAATCGGGTTTTTTTTCATATCTCAAACCAGTCATTGTTAGCAGCTTTCAGATGTACGAAAGCCGCAGACGGCCCTCAAAAAGCACGTGTTAGGTTTGACATCACGTAGGTAGTGAGTGCACAAAGATGCTTGTCATCCGTACTCAGGGTGCATTGAGAAAGCCCCTCGATGAGATCGCTGGTTTCAGAGTACTGCGTCAACGCGTGCTACGTGGCTAGACGCAAGCCTGGAGAGAGTGTCCATCATGATGCGTTTGCAGGCGGTCTACAGATAGAAGACTTGGGCGTACTTTCCTCGCATGGCATTCAGAGGGACGCGGTGATGTAAGTGGACGTGGTTCTGGCAAGAGCAGCCCTCTCTCCTGCACGAAAAGTCACAAGAACTCCATACACGGTCATCGATATCAGTGCCTTCAACACCTTCACCACCTTCAACACCTTCAACGCCTTCAACAGCCTTGTTCTCTCCCGAGCGAGGTCGACGCAGTGATAGAATGGCGCGTGGGAGCACGCCAAGACAAACTTGACCGTGTGCTGCGCGTGCCAAGGATGTTGTTTCCCAAAGGTCCGACCGATTGACGCCACGATCCGTGGGGAGCCATCCCTGTGACTGTCATAAGATGGCAACTGGGTCACGACCTAGTGGATGGACCAATCAGGACTAAGAGGTGTCAGAGGCAGTTAATTTTACGTGAGAGCGTCAGTATGACACAAGTTCTCACGATTTTCAGGACGTACAAAAAGGTATAGTACATTGCACATGTTGCTGTCATAACGCATTCCGAGACAGCTGCTGTTGTCATCCAGAGGTGCCTTTTACCTGGACCGATGCTGGTGTGGGTCCTGCGAAATCCTACTAAAAGAAGAACCATCTAAGGTAGCCTCCGAGACAAGCCCATGCTTTGCGGTCCTGCATCTTGTCTCACCTCATCTCTTCCATCCTTAATGCCGTAATGCTCCGTCGCCCCTCTTCCTCGACTAGCCTCCGTGGTCACGGTCACGGTACGAGAGTCCTTTTTCTAGTTGGCCGCCTTTGAGAAATGCCGCAAATAAAGATGCAGAGTGCTTTTCAGCCGTCATGGTCTGCAATACCCATGAGCTTCTGTCGTTTTCGTGGACCATGAAGTCGTGCTCCAGGTGTGCTCATTGGAACGAGCAATTCAAAGTTGGCAGAATAGAGGCGAGTGATCCACGCGCTTAAGAGTCCATCGACTTGGTTTCAACTTTTACAAACAGCCTTATTTCTACGGACATCTTTTTTGCTTTCTCCTTGCTCACGAGCTCGGAAGAGGAGCGAAGAAATGGAAGTTCTTAGCCCGAGAAGGAGACAGAAAATAAATAAGGGAAAGAGAGCATTCCAAGCAGGTTTTACATCTCTTCATGCTGGGGCTGATGCAACATGGCAAACCTGCAGTATGGTCATCTGGAGTTTAACCCTGCTCTTTGGCGCTGGTCCGGGCGATAGACGATAACACCAGACAACAAGCTGCATACATACTTGTTCGGAGTGACTGGGATCGTTCCAGTATCGACCAGATCAGCTTTTCCACTCGAAGCCCAGAAATAATTGGCCTCGTCGCCCGCTTTCTCTTTCGCATCGACTGGGAAAGCAATGACAATTGCAAGCATCACGTTGGATGGTGCGCCATTTCACCAGCGGGAGTCAGACGAGCAATAATTTTGCGGTCCTGCCTGTTCAGATGCGGTCCTTCCAACTCCACGCTTTGATATTGATTCCTTTATTATGGTACAGTCGCAAAGTCTGGGCCAATATGTGGCGGTTTTCGGCTGCCAGATAGATGTCGTGTAGTCTACTGCATGTCCAGCATACTTCCGTCCGTCCTGCTCCCCAAGCAAGCTTGAAGCAGTCTGGTTGCTCTCCAACACTTTCTAGTGGCCCTTCATTCCTAGAAGCGCCCGGAGCCGAGTGGGTGTCGAAGTGGGCTTTTACAAAAGGACCCGGCAGTGTGATGTACGCAGGTATTTGGGGCGCTAGACAAAAATTGGTATGGTCTCAAGCTACAGATGGGCAATGAGAATGGCCCTGGATCTGCCGCCTGCATCCGCCTGTTCCACTATTACTGTGAGTGCTACCAACGGAAGTGATATCTGTGGCCCCATCAAAGTGATTCTTTTATCGCGAGAATGGGGCCAAAGAATGGTTGGCATGCTGACGTGCTTGCAGGTTTCTGACTACTTGTTGTCATTCCTCCAATATAGCCAGCCTAGTGATCAGTCTCATATCTCGAAAATAATGACCCTATGAGATGCAAGCTGTGCAGATATGGAGTGATTTTCTTCCTCTTCAAATTTTTATCTCTCCCCCTCTCTTGTTCGAAGCGAAAGGTCCCACGGTCATTAGAAAGTTGCCTTGGATCGAGCAACAGATTGGGAATGGTCTCCCGATAGCTTACAGGGTCTAGGCCTCGCGATACTTGAGGTGCTGTACGGGGTATGTCGTTGGCTCAAGGGAGTGAGTGGGTGACTGTCGATGATCGGTCGGGAGATGGAAAGATGTTGAGCGCTCCTGATGACCAACCTGGAAAAGGATTCCCCATATACAAATGATACAATACGACCACCCGGATTAGCAGTTGCCATTCATTATGTGGGACGGAGGCCACGCCCCTTCTGTTGACGGCCCTTTATCCCCCCTCCTCTCTCTAATTACATAGAGCTCCACGACTAACCCCAATGACTTCCAGATTTTTTTTTCATCACGACACACCCTCGCGGGGCCGCTTCCATGAGCATGGTGGGATCACAAGCAGAATTGAGCAGCATCTTGGCATCTAGGATTCTGAAAGAACGCTTAATGAGTCTCGAAGAGAAACATAGCTTTCGGTCGCTCCCCTGATGGTTGGTTTGCCGTTCAGTATCCTATCCAAGTCATGGGAGTGTTTGTCGATAGGAGGAGGCTAGGAGGTTGCCGGCCAAGCTTTCACAGCCCAAGCCAAGTCATGCCGTCTTCAAGAAACGATGCGCGCAATATAATTTGCATGCACTTGCTGGTTCATGTCGACAACCGACGTACAGATTTGAATGCTACTAACTATTTCTTCCTCCGAGGACCCTCTATTTCGGTTCGATAAATGGCTGAATGGTCGTCTGATTCATGATGGAGCCAAAAGGAAAAAGACTTACTTTGGTGTATGCCCAATCTTGTATTCAAGCGTACCCAGGCAAGAAAAGCACCACCTGGGTTGGCTGCAACGTATTTCCAGTGCAGCACCAATAAACGGCGCTCAAACAACTTCATACATATGACCCTTCTTCGGAGCACAAAGTCGAGTCACGGATCGTACTCCGTGTCTGCTACTCTCTAGCCTTGCACACCTAGATAGCTCGGTCACCCAGCGGCCACCCCTTCTGGTACACAGGGTCTGCTTGTCTCGACGTACCTACAAACCAGACTACACCATGCGACGGGCCCCGCACTGATCTTCAAGTTGCTCCCACAGGACGGAGGATAGGGTCTTGCATAGTCTCACGCCTTGGTGTGGGCGCGCGAGACGCCCTTGCGCCATGTACTTGTCGATCAAGTACAACCACAGCCACACCACACTACCGGTTCTTGCTCTCATCCTTTTACACTCTCTGGAGTGTACAAAATCTCTCGCGCTCGTCCTATCGGTGGGACTGAGGTCAGAGACCAGTTCTGACATCGGAAGGATGCAACACTACGTACAACATGGAGAAATTCCAGATATACCCTGGTCGACTCGCATGGTGCAAGTGCCTTTCCCACCGCCGCTCCTCCTAGTGGCACTAACCTTGGCACGTAGTCATTGGCTCCTATCTAACATTGCTGGGGTGATATTCAACCACTTGACTCTTTTGCAAGAATATACATAACCTTCCAATCACCCGTGTCATTCTTTTTGCATAGAGAGTCTTGTATCAGTCGGATTTGTCTCGTATAACATTCTGACCAAACCCTACCAGCCCCCAATACCACTTCTCTTCTCGTGTCATATTCCAACTCCGACTTATAATCATACATACACCTACGCACACATACACATACACACACACACACACACACACACACACACACTCTCTCTCTCTCTCTCTCTCTCTCTCTCTCTCACACACACACACACACACAACACACGCTGTAAAGGTCAGCTTTGTAATTTTCTAGAGAGAGATCACTTTTACAACTTTGCACCAATCTTAGCTCCTCTGCAACCACACAGTTGCACTTTGCCGCTCACCCAATCAACTCCTTAATCTCATCAAGGGAAGGATATCAAGAGAACAGCTGTTGGAGAGGCAGACAGCAAGATCAAACCCCTTCGTGTGATCATGACAGCTCCCCTTTCGCAGCAAATAGTCTCAATCAAAGACGCAGCGGCAGTTCGAAAACGCAAAAAACGTGCTCCCGCCAGAGGAGCCGCTGATGATTGCTTCACTTGCTCAAAACGAAACGTCGAGTGTGATCGTCGCCGACCATACTGCTCACAGTGCCTCGAGGTTAGCAACGAGTGCTCGGGATACAAGACGAAATTGACCTGGGGTGTGGGTGTTGCAAGCCGTGGAAAGCTTCGTGGGCTCTCACTTCCCATTGCCAAGGCACCTCCTGTTCCGTGTGAGCCCAAGAAGTCTCCCATCTCACGCAGCCGGGCCAAGTCAATTGCTGCCGTCAAGGCTGCCCACTGGGTAGAGCAAGAGGATTTCCGACGAAGCAGAGGTCCCATTGATATTCCCTCGGTTCAACAACACCACTCAGGTTCAAGAAGTGCGAATTCATATCCCAGAGCTGGAAGTTACGACTATTTCTCCATATCCGGCCACGACACCTCGCCACATGTACCTCAGCACAGCTGGAGCAGCATTCATTACTCGTCTGACTTTGTACATTCCCCCGATGTCACCCCAAAGTATTCTAAGTTCCGTCTTCCACTTATTACTGACGGTCTCTCGTCATCGGTTGATTCAGCCAGCGACGTCGAATACCTCTCGCCGCTAAGCCAGACCTTTTCCCGAGACGAGATACCGTTTGGCGGTGGATCATCCGTCATGTATGATGGGTATCCTAGGACCCAACATTCTCCCGTAGCTCAGAGTCCACCGTCTGGGCTTGCCCTAGATCACGCCTGCGTACCAAACCCTTGTCCAGGAATGGTGTACGCCGCATCAGAACAGAGCTCGAGTCTAAACTCTCATCTGGATTCATTCGATACACACGTGGGCCACAAGCTGATGCGGGAGTGTGACAGCCTCAGTGAGCATCACTTGGCGCCCTCTTCAGCCCTCCCATTCTAATGAGGCAGTAGGTGTTCCACAAGTCGACGTCTACGACGCAAGCTGCAGTCCAGCTGGCCACAGCTGGACATTGCCTCACACGCGAGACGATGAAGTGCAGTCGCCACAGTCCGAGATGGCATCAAACAGATGGTCTACCGCGATCCGAGAACCAGACTCAGTGCGCCTGAGTCCGGACCTTGTCGCCAGAATCCCGTTCTTCATGGATTACTACAAGAATACAATTGCTCCGTCCATGGTATACATGGACGGACCGACAAATCCCTTTCGCGATCAAGTCCTTCAGTTGGCCGTGCACAGCCAAAGCCTTCAGCATGCCATCTGCGCCTTATCTGCTTGCAACCTGAGGATGAAGCGAAAGCTTAGTCTCGGCCAAGATACGCGCGAGTTGTTCGACAAGCTTATGTCTGACAGGAACACCATTGACGGCCTGGGTAATGGGCAACCTAATGATGCGTCTCTGGCTGAAGAGTTCCAGCACCGAAACCTTGCTGTCAATCTCCTCAACGAGCAGCTCAACGACCCTGTCAAGTCTACTGATGACTCAGTGCTGGCAACTATCCTACTTCTGTGCCACTATCGCATGGTGGAGTCTGGCGTGGCCAAATTCCATACACAGTTTGCTGGAGTCAAGAAGATCTTGGCCATGCGGACAGAGCAGTTTGGTCCTTCTCAGGACTCGGCCTGGATGAAGTCTCTATTTACCTATTTTGACGCCATTTGCGCCAGTATCAACGATCGCGAGGCACAACTAGCTTCAGGACTGGATGGTGACTCACCGCTACCCTTACTCGGAGCAGAGAACCTGGTCGGCTGCGACAGGGAACTTTTCAAGACAATCTGCAAGCTCGGCAGACTGAACCTTCTCTCGCAGCATCGCCCGGTCCAAAACATGGCTGCTTCGTCGCCCGCAAACAGCACTTCCCCTTACCAAATGGTCAGACGTCCGCTCGGGCACGCATACAAGGGAAGCGTCAGCAGCATCGGCAGCATCGGCAGGAGCATTCCCATGTCCCAAAGCCAGCAGCGCCAACAGCAGCAGTCACAGCAGTCACAGCAGCAATTGAACAACGTGTATCCCTCGCCAGCGCGCCGCTTCGACGGCAATGGCTTCGGGACAAGCCTTAATGACGACGAGATCCTGGCCTCGGCCATGTGCACGTCAGCTGTATTTGATGACCGGCGGTCTCTGTTCTGGCACGAGTGGAGGGACGCCCGGCTGGCACTGCAAAACTGGCAGTTTGACGCCGCCACGGTTGCGGCGTCCTTGCCGGGATCCCCAAGCCCTTCACAGATACGGGATCTGGGGTCACTGTCTGAGGCTTTCCGCTATGCGGCGCTACTGTACACGGAGCGCCTGGCGGTCCCCAGCACGCCATCCAGCCACGCAAATTTTCAAAACCTTGTCAGCCAGGTTGTGTACTACGCAACGAGCCTCGACGCGGACAGCATGGCCGAGAAGTTTCTCTTATGGCCACTGTTTGTCGCGGGCTCTGAGTGCGTCAACGAGCTGCAGCGGAACATTGTGCGCACAAAGTGTCGCAATATCATGAATCGATCAGGTTACATGAACAACCTGTCAGCACTGAACGTTTTGGAGAAGCTGTGGGCGGGAGATTTCAAGGCGGGCAATGATTTGCGAGGTCACCGGGCTGGTTGCCGGGGGCCTTTCAACTGGGCCAAGTGCTTTGGTGGTCCTGGAGCAGAGGCCGAGTGGATTATGTTGTGAGCAAGCCAGCAAACCACCACCCTCAACTCTGCTTTGCCTGCCTGCCTGCCTGCCTGCCTGCCAGAATTATGGGTATGTTGATTATGCATGTACCACGATACTCCGTACGCCAGCGTCTGTTGTGGCACCCACCACGCAGTATATCATACATACATACATACGTTTTATCACGCATATGACCCAGTCACACTGTCTTCCAGATGTGACATATCTTGATTTCCTACTTGCTTGGTTTTGAGTTCATTTTTGCTTTCTCTCTTTTCTCTCTCTCTCTCTCTCTCTCTCTTTCCCTTCTCTCTTCCCCTTTACAGGGAAGGCAGGCGGGTCGGCATTTTGTAGCCAAGCCTTTGCAACAGCAAGATGAGCAAAGTCATTGGGTGCAACAATACGTTTTTGATGTTCAGACGAACTCGGGAGTAGTAGATATCTCGGCGCGTGTTTATTTGGTTTTTCTCATCATGGCATGGCATAAGAGGCCGGCGAGAGGCCCTGCATTCTTTTGTATCTTTACGGGCCAAAGTAGCATTTCTCACGATGAATTCCGAAACCGAAGACAATGTCAGTCAGTCTGTTTGATCTTGCTGACTGCGATCGTATGTCAACATTGCCCTGTACCCTGTCATGAACAATAATCACATGTCTACACAGCGAGCGGATATGGCCGAAGCCGGCTGTATTACCCCGCAGTGTCACGAGGCTTTTTTTTTTTTTCCGAGTTTTTCTGGTTTCTTATCCATAAGACTGATTCGTCCATCGGATCGTAGCTCCAGCTCTATCTTGACTTATTACTGGACAATGCGCGAAAGTATACGAACCCCGTGATCGTCCTAGTCAGTCCCAATCAAGTGGGAGCTTCACTTATCTGGTCGAGGCTCAGTCGTTGGCTCCTGTTCCTCGGCCAATATTCTCCGTCCGTATTCCGTATTCCGTATTGCCGGATAATATGTTTCCACGACGCGGAGAGCCCTCGCGGCACTTGGAGCGAAAGTGGCTGCAGGCGCCGCAATTCCTTAGGCGCATAGTCACTTTCCTTCGTATTCAGTTCCTGCATCCCTCCTCTTAGCCTCTTGTTGTCTTGGTCTTGAGACTATTGAACACAGACAGGATGCTCAGCGTAGCAACTTGCCAGAAAAGAGTTTTCATTATGCGAGTACTCGGTGTAGTCAAGCTAGACAGACAGTGGAGCCTGCCAATGTCCGTGACAGCGAACACCTTGTCTCCTGTTTGTAACGTAGCTCGTGCGACGGTACCTTCGATGACATCCTTGTTTGGATGAGCCGCTTTGCTTTCGCACTTCAAGTTATCATACAATCAACCGGCTTCACTGGATGATGATATTTAGTCCCCGACAGATACAAGTCGCTAACAGCGCCCAATCCCCAATGGACCCGCGGAGTAAGTGAATTTGCACCAGGTGGAAATGATCAATTGAGATTGCGCAATCTTGGGCCGTGGTCGCGAGTTTGTTTTGTTTTCGGAATTGCAAAGTAGCACAGCAACAATTGGCGTTGCGTATTCTGCCTTTAACCACAAGTCTACGGAAGAAAAGGTAAAAACGACGAGTTGGTTCTACCATGCTTCGGTAGGAGTGACTAAGCAGCTTGAATAAAGTTTTTTTCTTTTCTTCTCTTTGTTTCTTTCTCTCTCCATCTTCTTGAATTGGCCAGTCATGACTCTTTCTTGTCCTTTGGCATGAAAGTTAAGAGTAAGCCATTCCGTGGAATGCTGATGCTGTGGCGCAAAAACTGTTGCTACGTTGCGACTTGCAAGGGCAAAAATAGAACCCACAGCTACCACAGGGTACAGCCGAGGAGCTCCGCGTAGCTAGCTTTGAAGCAGCCAAGTAGCAAATACCTAGGTAGCTAGGCCAGAGTTTAAAGTTCAGATGATGCTGCTTCACATGTGGTGGCAGCAGTTGGGTCGTCAGGTAGAAGACGATATCTCACTCATGGGCAACGGGACGAGATGAACGGCATGTAACGGTGGTGCCAAATCATGACCGTTTGACCGCATAGCTGGCTGTCAGGGGACGAGCTCACCCAAGAATATACAAGAATAAAGGAGTATAGCTTTGGACATGGCCGTGAAACGCAAAAGTCAAGTCTGGCAGATGTCGACGAAGAAAGCCATCTCTGAGTAGAATGAGTTGGTTGGGGTGGAGGGGCTGCGAGAAACCGCCCCCGATGTGGCAAGAGCAAGGCGTTCGCAGTTGCCTCCCACAAGATGTCTGTCTGCACAGAAAAAACCCCATCCTCAAGAAATTCCACACACAGCTTTTGTTATCCTGAAACATTTCTGCTCCTCTTAAAAGGCTGACGCCAACCGCGCAAAATGAAAATGGCCGCCCAACCCGCTTGCAGGACGTCCGTCTCTCGACAAATGCGATTCACCCCCCCCTCTTCGCTACGCTTGCCAGCCCAAGTGTCCCTCATGAAGCATGCTTGCTTGCTTGCTTGGAAGGCGCCACGCCCAAGTGCCTTAGCCAGCAGCTCTCTTCGCAGTATTACCGACCGAACTTTATGGCAATGGACCGGGGACAGCGATTGACAATCACCAGCGTCATTACGCAGTTCCTCGGATCATGGAGCGAGCTTGGAGAAGTGCACCTACCACTCTGCTGGCTGCAGTCTTTGTTCAACCATATGAGGGTAAACTGGAGAACTGGAGAAATGCAGAACTGGAGGCTCACACCGGGGAGTGAGCCTCGTTTCTCGGCGCAATTCATGGGTGAACCTGGTTACACTAGTCGGACGTGGCTGGGCTCCTCCCACCTTGACTTGACATCAGACCCTTGACACCGTCTCCATCGAACTAGCTGGCTTTCTTCAGCAACTTATCTCGCTCACCCACGCCCCACGCCCCCCCCCC